>CM033647.1:68494763-68615823 GCA_019512145.1 Engystomops pustulosus
ATCTCTGACTGAAAGAAATGAACAGGACAGAGGCTGGTTGAGGACAGGTGAGGGCGGCTAACCTGCTCCTGGGCCATGCCAACTAAGGGTTGCATTTGATGAACCCACAGACTCTTGGCTAGGGTTGTCAGATGTAATTTGCGAGGAAGTGGATGACTTAGTCAACCATTCGAGAACTTTTGGGTTGTTCATCACCAACCTGCCGCTAGATGAAACGGCAGTTCTGGCCTCCCAGAGTCACCCCTGCTGCGACGCCCCCTTACTGTGCTGCGACCTGTTCCTGCTCCACCTGCCACATCTCTGTCTGACATATTGGTTAATCAACTATGTTGATTCAACACGGATTTCTTGATATCACCTTTAGCATCAAAAAGAATTGAAATTTGAGGAATACAGAACCCCAAAAACTGACACCCTGGACTTTGAGAAAAAAAATCACTCCATCAACTATGTGATCAAGGGTGTTCCTTTCTTCTTCCCAGAGTTCTCTGCCCCATGTAACACATTGTGCTTGTGGCCATTTTGCTAATAATGGGAAAAAAAAAACTTGTTACCACAAATCACCGCCAACTTCGGATTCGTGCAGGACCGAAGTATTCCTGAAACTTCTAAACGTTAGAATCGATTCGACCATCTCTAAGTATAATGCAGTGGACAATAACAACATTCACAACATTCCAGTATATTGTATGACTGATCAGACCCCCAGGGCTTTAAACTCGTTAGAAGGTTTAAAATGTTGTTTTAATAGAAAACAAACAAAAACTTTATCTATGCACCTGTTTTATATTTTTTGGTCACTAAAGATGTATGGAATCTTGTTTTTCTGGGAGGCCAAATGTAGTTTTTAATAGCACACTTTTGGGTTTCACATGCCCTACTGGGGAATTTTTATTAACTCTTTCTGTACAGTATACTGAAAAAAGAACGCAAATCTGACATTTTTTCTAATAAAAATTTTCAGCTTATATATTCAAACCTAAATAATATAATAACCTTTTTCTCGAGGTCAATACGCATACAGCAATAAAAAATTTATAGTTTCATTTTTTTCTCATTGACTCATTCTTTCTTTATCACCACCTTCCAAATGTTCTAACTTTTGAAATTTGTCAATGCAACTGTGTTAGGGCTTATTTTTTACGAAAAGACCTGTAAATTTTTTTGACATTTGTTTCCTGTAAATTTTATTTGTACACATTTGGGGATTGCTTTTCCTTTATTTTTTCCTTTCAGTTTTTTGTTGTAAGTGATATATACTAGCACAGTTATGTAGCTTGGGATGGTACGGGTTTGTATGTTTTTGTATGCTCTGCCGTGTGACAGCACTGGCACCCTGCAATTACAGCATGCTCCCCCTGCGGCTGCTCAGACACTGCGGTCCATGTTTGACCAAAGTGTCTAAGGGGAGATAACACAGCCCAGCCATGTTCTTTTAAAGTGGGTCTGTAGAGGTCCCCTTAAAGGGGTTGGCCATAAAATCGAAAATTAGACTTACCGGTAATTTTCACTAGTCCACCATGACAGCCCATCTGGATGTTGCTCCTACTCTCTGCAGGACAGGAAGTAGTGAGATTAAATAGGACTCCCTTGTGAAAATACCCAACACCACTAGAATATAATTTATGGGCGGGAAAAAACAGGACTGTCATGGTGGACTAGAGGAAACCGATTTACCGGTAAGTCTAATTCTCGATTTACCACTGCGTCCCCCATGACAGCCCACCTGGAGACTTACCAGATACCTTTTTTAGGGAGGGACTACTCTCTATAGAACTTACTACTGTCTGGACTAATTACCAAAGGCTAGATCCTTAGAAGACTCCACATCCAAACAATAATGGCCGATAAATGTTAACATATTTGCCCAATTAGCAACACAACATATTTGATCTAGTGATGCCCCTTTGTTCTCTGCCCAAGTTGCTATCGCCCTAGTAGAATGTGCTTTTACAGGACCCGGAAAGGGAGCATCTAAAAAAAAATAAAACTCACGAATTGTAGTTTTCAACCATCAAGCAATCTATGCTTTTGAAGCTTTTGATCCCTTGTTTTTTCCTGAGAACAGCAGGAAAAGATTAGAATCTTTTCTCCAAGCTTCAAGGTATTGAAATATTGTCCTATTGACATCCAAACAGTTCAATTTCCTTTCCTGGGAATGTTTTGGTTTTGTAAAGAAGGATGGTAAATCTATTTCCTGATTCTTATGAAATTTTGAGACTACCTTGGGTAGAAAAGCGTTTCAGTATAATCCGATTTTGCATACGTATGAAGGGAAGCTTACGTACATGATATGGCCTGAAGTTCCCCAAGCCTGCACGCTGTTGTGATTTCTACTAGAAAAACACTTTTTAGGGTCAAATGTCTATTTCCGCTATGTTCTGCTAAGGAAAAATCGAAGCCTTAATCTGCACCTTTAAAGTGTTTGGTCTTAAACCCTTAGTCAGGCCTCCTTGTAGGAATTCTAAACTTTGGGCTATATTTGGTTTATGTTGATTTGGAGGATTGTTCCCACATCATGAAAAGAAATTCTTCCAGATCTTAAGCTACATATAATTCATAAGCGGTTTCATACTGGTTTCAATGGTGTTAATGACCTCTTCTGATAACCCCTTTGATTTTAAGAGGACCCTCGCAGGATCCATGCCACTAAGGTTAGACTCTGGATGTCTGGGTGGGAAACTGGAACTTGATGAATCAGATCTGGACGGAGATGTAGATAAAACGGATCCTCTTGTGCTAGGATTCCAAAAAACTCATTTTCTTAGATTTCCTATTTTTCATCCACCAAAGAAGGGATCAGTACTAGAGATGAGCGAGCATTAAAATGCTCAGGTACTCGTTATTCGAGACAAACTTTTCCCGATGCTCGAGTGCTCGTCTCGAATAACCAGCCCCATTGAAGTCAATGGGAGACTCGAGCATTTTTCAAGGGGACCAAGGCTCTGCACAGGGAAGCTTGGCCAAACACCTGGGAACCTCAGAAAAGGATGGAAACACAACGGAAATGGACAGGAAACAGCAAGGGCAGCATGCATGGATGGCTCTGAGGCTGCTTAATCGTACCATTATGCCAAAATTATGGGCAACAGCATGGCAATGACAGAGTGACCGAATGAGGCTAGGTAGCATCTAAAACATCCAATAATTGACCCTGACACTATAGAAGACGACATGCAGAGGCAGCGGCAGCAGTGGCAGGCTAGAGAGTGTCATGGCGACATACCCTAAATGGACTCAGGCTTCACCAAAGGAGGTGAGCAAGAAGCGCTGAAATGATTTCCTATGTGAACAAAAGGTTGACGGTATATTTAGTCGATAACACAGCATGGTGGCGACATAGTGACCAAGTTCCATAACGTATCTGGTGAAACACCCAAAAAATGAGCCTGACACAGCTCTTTTGATAAGGGGACGACATGTGGAGGCAGCCATGGAGACGACTTCCATGATTAAGAGCGACAGTATGGGGAATTCATATTGCCTGAAAATTCTGCCTGACACAGCTCGTTTGATAAGGGGATGATGTGCTGCATATCCTCTCGTGCTCCAGCGTCTGGAGTATAGAGAGTTGAAATGAGACATTGGTGGATGCTGTGGAGGATCGTGGAGGCAAAATGGACAGGAAACAGCAGGGGCAGCATGCATGGATGCCTCTGAGGCTGCTTTTTTTTTTTTTTTTTTTTTTTTTAGCTTTCGCCTGTCCAAGCCCCTGTCTCTCGGCTCCTCCCCACCCAGGAGGGGGCCAGAAGCGTTTACTTTGAAAAAATTATAATTTTCAAAGCAGGCCGGGTCGTTTGAATATTTCACCTAGGAATAATGGAATAGCATAGTGGTTCTATTTTTAATTGTTTTTACGGAAATGGTTCCATGATTAAGAGCGACTGTATGGGGCATCCATATTGCGCTGCTATGATTGCAACTTCAGGTCTCCAGCATGGCGGCGACAGATGGGCCGCGTTCCACTATGTATCTGGTGAAACACCTGAAAATTCTGCCTGACACAGCTCGTTTGATAAGGGGATGATGTATGGAGGCAGTGAACTAGTAGTAGATTAAAGGTGCTGCAGTTAAAACTATGTTAGTTGGATCTTGGGATGGAGCTGGCGCTCCGCTGCCAGGCGAGCTTTCGCCTATCCAAGCCCCTGTCTCTCGGCTACTCCCCAAACAGCATTTCTAAGAACCTTTTGTATAAGATCAAGTGTAGTAGCGTTCTTATAAGTTTGGGTTATGGCGGGTGAGGGGAATGTAAACAGATGCGCAAGAAGCGCTGAAATAATATCAGTAAATGATAAAAGTTTGCCAGTATATTTTGTGGATTACACAGCAGGGTGGCGACAAAGTTAACAAGTTTGATGTGGAATCCATGAAAACAACCCAAAATTCTGCCTGACACAGTTCGTTTGATAAGGAGACCATGTATGGAGGCAGCTATATGGACGACTTTTGGAGGCAGCTATGGCGACGACGTGTGGAGGTAGCAATGGAGACAACGTGTGGAGCCAGTTAAAAAGACGACATGTGGAGGCTGCTATGGAGACAATTTAATTTGGATAGTGCCTGTATGTGGCAGTCCAAAAAAGTTTTCAAACCAGAGGAGCAGGTAGGTGGTCCTCCAGAAAAATTAAATAGATTGAGTGCCTGTATGTGGCACTCCCAAAAATTGCTTAAAACAGAGGACCGGGTAGGTGGCCCTCCAGAAAAATTAAATACATAGAGTACTATAGCTAGAGCCAGTTGGCCCTGGCAAAAAATAGCCAGTTTCCTCTGCTTTAGTGTACAAAGAGGAGGAGAAGGAGGACAATGAGGAGGAGGAGTGCATACATTATTCAGGTTGAGCTTCTGGTGGAGAATGAAAATCCGGAGAAATCCAGGCTTTATTCATCTTGATAAGCGTCAGCCTGTCAGCGCTGTCAGTCGACAGGCGTGTACGCTTATCGGTGATGATGCCACCAGCTGCACTGAAAACCCGCTCGGACAAACACGCTAGCGGCAGGGCAGGGCAAGAACCTCCAAGGCGTACAGCGCCAGTTCATGCCACATGTCACGGATAGGCAAGCCTAGCATGAAATCGCGCATATGCGCCAGAGTCCCACGCGCAAGAATTCACTCCCCTCACTGGCCTGACTGCCATTTCCTCCTCCTCCAACTCCTCTTCTTCTGCCCATACCGCTGAACAGTGAATTGCGCTTACTCCTTTTGCGCTCCAGCGTCTGGGGTATATGGAGAGTTGAACGCTGGTGGATGCTGTGGAGGATCGTGGAGACGAAGATGAGGTTTGCACGGGAGGTGTTGTGCGTGGTCCTGGGCAGGGGGCTGACTAGCAGATGACACAGGGGAAGGAGCAGTGGTGTGCCCGGCCGGAGTGAACGGGCTTGGTGCATGATGGGTGTGTTAGCTTAATATGCATGCGCATACTGGTGGTAGTTAAGCTAGCAGTGGTGGACACCTGCTGATCTGGGTTGGCAAAAGGTTGCCACACCCAGTCGTCGGTCATCCGGTGTTTCTTTAAAGAACCTCCAGACTTCTGGAAAATCTAGCCCTCGCCACGGGAGCTTGACTAGGGAACATTTGGCGCTGATGCACCAGCTCTGGCCCTGCCTCTCCGTCTGCCCCACCACTGCCTCTTCAACCTGTTCTGCTATAGGATACCTCCGTCTCAGAAGCACTGTGTTCACCGGCCTATCAACCCAGCTTGGGTCTGTCACCTCATCATCCTCAGTTCTTCCCCCCTCGGAACTCCTGCCCTGACAAACAACTTCACCATGTCTGACAAACCGTGTCTCCTCATGTCCGACACCTCTTTACCACACGTCTTCCACTACGTCAATAATGTCATCATCACCCACAGAATGCGACGGTGGAAAAACTGGGCATCGGAAAATTGCTCAGCAGCAACGCGACAAGTGGTTTGGACTAAGGGAAGGGTCCAGAAAACAGTTCTCAGAGTATGCCGGTTCAAATGCCAAATTTGCTGGGAGGGGGCAGACTGGGGGGAAGGAGGCTGGGTGGAGGAGTGCTGATTTCGGTGACATGGGTGGACTGGTGGAAGACGACTGTGGACAAATGGCTAGAAGCATTGTCCGCAATCCACGGCATCACCTCTTCGCAGTTCTAGCTCAACAGTGCTCTACCCGAGTCCCAGTAACTGAGACATGATGAACCTAGGGAGTGTAGGAGTGTGCTCTGCGGCGTTCCCCTGCAGGTGGTGTTCACCCGCCCAGGACCACGGCCTCTGACCCCATGCCAGTTGGACGCCCACGTCCACGCCTCGTCCTCTACCCCTAGCCCTCGGATTAAACATTTTCAAAATTGTGTAAATGGAAAATTTGTTTTTTGTGTTTTTGGTTTTTTTTTTAAACAAAACGATGCTATTGTATTGCTATGGCTAGTTTTAACCTACACTGACAGCACACAACATGGATTTTGTGCGTGCCAGATGACTTGAGTTATAAGGAGAAATAAACGTAAAAATAACACAAATCAGAAGACTGTGCCTAATTCAATCAAAACCCTAATAAATTGTCCCACTTCGGTGTTGAGGTGGATATGTGTGTCACTAAGAGCTAAACACACGGTCGCAAGTCTCCCGCAAAAATTCCTTACATATGGTACTAGATGCACTGTAATGCCAGCAAGCCCAGCCACAAGCAAAACAAAAAAAAAAAGGAAATATAACGCTATGGTAGGCCTAAGTAGCTGTTGGGTTCTCCTATGGCTTTTTCTAGCCTACACTCAAAGCACACTGCTTTGACAGAAACTTAAGTTCTAAAAAGAAATAAACGTAAAAAAAAAAAATCAGCAGACTCTGGCGTAATTCAATCAAACCCCTAATAAATTGTCCCACTTCGGTGTTTGAGGTGGATATGTGTGTCACTAAGAGCTAAACACAATGGTAGCAAGTCCCCTGCAAATTCCTCACAATATGGTAACTAGTGCACTACTATGCCAGCAAGCCCAGCCCACAGCCAAACCCAAAAAAAAGGAAAATATAACGCTATTGTAGGCTAAATAAGCTGTTGGGGTTCTCCTATGGCTATTTTCTACCCACACTCAAAGCACATGCGTGACAGATACTGTGAGTTCTCAAAAGAAATACACGTAAAAAAAAAAAAACAGCAGACTCTGCCTAATCCAATCAAACCCCTAATAAATGTCCCTCGGTTCGTGAGGTGGAAATGTGTGTCACTAAGAGCTAAAACAAAGTTCCCTGCAAATTCCTCACAATATAGTACTAATGCACTACTAGTGCCAGCAAGCCAGCCACAAGCAAACCAAAAAAAAGGAAAATAAAACGTTATTGTAGCCCCTAAGAAGGACGTTGGGTTCTTGTAGAATCACTCCTGCCCTAACACTATTCTAATAGAACACCCTAACGCTTTCCTGACCAGCTAGCAGCTCTCTCCCTAGCGGCATCCAGAAGAGAATGATGCGAGCAGACGCGTGGGCAGGGCTAGTCTATTCCAGGGTCACCTGATAGGCCAGCAACCCACTGCTATTGACGTGTAAGGGTACCACGTATGCTGGGTGGATGATGCAGAGTCTCCTGGCTTGTGATGGCTCTGTTCTGGCCGCCAAAAAAGCAAAAACGGCGGGAGATGCCATTTTCTCGAGCTGGCGAAATAATCGTCCGAGCAACGAGCAGGTTCGAGTACGCTAATGCTGAACGAGCCATCAAGCTGCGACGAGTTATGTTCGTCATCTTAATCAGTACCTTTTGAACCAGATGTAGAAATTCTTGTACCAGATGTGTAACATCCCCCACCAGGCCAGTCTTTTCTGGTGATAGTGGAGAAGGCCTTGGGACGCTGTGGCCACGGGTGTTGGTACGGGGACCAGAGTGCTAAGCTTACAGCTGGCAGGTCTCCAGTAGGTGGTTTTTTATGGAAGAAATAAGGAGGAGAGGCTGATGTATTGGTTTCATGGCGGCGGAACCTGAGAGTCTGTAGGATGAACCCCTGGATAATGGTATTGGGAAACCCATGGGTGGGCTCTTGATGTATCACGCTGCAAAAATGCAGCGCCGGGACATCATATGGCGACACAGACAAATATTCCCCTTTGTCTCAATCACATCCTCTTCCTAAGCTGTCCGCCAGTACAGCATTAAGTAGCTCTTGCCACATTGTCAGATGAGAGAAAAATATTTAGTACTAGGGCCCCTCATCAGGAGATTACAACACATAGATCTTCCCAATAAGCTAACAGAGACGGAGTAACCATGACCTCAGGTCTCGAATCTGAAGACTACTCGAATGTGTTTCTTTTTTCTATGGGGTTACCTCTATTCAAAAAAGATTGTTGGAACTGTCTCTGATTATAGATCTTGAATCTCAAATTAGGGAAGCTTTTTCCGCTCTCATTATGTAGAGATACAGTCCTCACAATAACGGCCTGCTATATTTTTTAGGCAGTTTTAGCATACAAACATCACAGCATCTAGATTTATTATAAGATTCCGTGGTTCTTGTCTTTCCCATCGTTTTACTTCTCCTTAGGAAAAGGATCGTAAGGCAGGAGGAGACATTCAGCAATTTAGCCATTAAAGTTTTAACAATAAGGCCCACCAGAATACTCACTGACAGGATTTCAAATACAAATACATCGCTTTGTCCGCCATTATGAGGATATTGGCAGAACTTGGCTTCCCACGCACAGTGCACCACCACTTAAGTATTCTTACTAGAGATGAGCCGAAACTAAAATGCTCGAAACTTTTCCCGATGCTCGAGTGCTTGTATCGATAAATAACCACCATTGAAATCAATGGAAAACGAGCATTTTTCAAGGGGACCAAGGCTCTGCAACAAAAAGTGTAATTTTATGAGAAATAAGGAAGTCAGTCCTGTTGTGTTTTTTTAATTCAATGGAATATTCGTGGAACTTCAAAAGAGAATGACCCGTTAAACATCTGCAATGTGTTCTTCACACATATTGGGGGTCATTACTAGGGCCTCGATTTCGCGTTTCCGACTGTTACCCAAATATTTATGATTGCGCCAGATATCCCTGTATTGCCCCCGGGGGATTTGGCGCAAGCTAGCGGCGATTGTGGCGCATCGGCGCTGGCATGCAAGCAACGAAATCGGGGGGCTGGTGGCCCGAACGAAAACCCGACGTATTCGGAATAAAAAACGCGTGCATTCAAAAACAAAAAATGTTTTACGGAGCTTGCACTTACCTTCACCAGCCCGAGCCGGTAAACTCCAGCGCGTTCGAAGTCTTTCAGCGCACGCAGCGCCGACACCTGGGGGAAGGCACGAGAACTACCTAATAAATCCCGGCCGGACCCGAATCCAGCGCAGGGAACGCGCCGCTGGATCGCGAATGGTGGGTAAGTAAACCTTCCCCATTGTTCTTCCACATACTATTGTGAAGAATACACCGTCGGCACTAATGTCTTATGATAAGTTAGCAGATGTACAGAAACATCCTGCAATGTGTCTTCACTGGTTCTCACTTAAAGATCCGGGTCACTATGGAGACAACGTGTGGAGCCAGCTAAAAAGACGACATGTGGAGGCTGCTATGGAGACAACGTGTGGAGCCAGCTAAAAAGACGACATGTGGAGGCTGCTATGGAGACAAGTTTTCAAACCAGAGGAGCAGTAGGTGGTCCTCCAGAAAAATTAAATAAATTGAGTGCCTGTATGTGGCAGTCCAAATAAGTTTTCAAACCAGAGGAGCAGGTAGGTGGTCCTCCAGAAAAATTAAATAGATTGAGTGCCTGTATGTGGCACTCCCAAAAATTGCTTAAAACAGAGGACCGGGTAGGTGGCCCTCCAGAAAAATTAAATACATAGAGTACTATAGCTAGAGCCAGTTGGCCCTGGCAAAAAATAGCCAGATTCCTATGCTTTAGTGTACAAAGAGGAGGAGAAGGAGGACAATGAGGAGGAGGAGTGCATACATTATTCAGGTTGAGCTTCTTTCACCTGGTGGAGAATGAAAATCCGGAGAAATCCAGGCTTTATTCATCTTGATAAGCGTCAGCCTGTCAGCGCTGTCAGTCGACAGGCGTGTACGCTTATCGGTGATGATGCCACCAGCTGCACTGAAAACCCGCTCGGACAACACGCTAGCGGCAGGGCAGGCAAGAACCTCCAAGGCGTACAGCGCCAGTTCATGCCACATGTCACGGGATAGGCAGCCTAGCATGAAATCTGCCATATGCGCCAGAGTCCCAACGCGCAAGAATTCACTCCCCTCACTGGCCTGACTGCCCATTTCCTCCTCCTCCAACTCCTCTTCTTCTGCCCATACACGCTGAACAGTGAATTTGCGCTATACTCCCTTTTGCGCTCCAGCGTCTGGGGTATGGAGAGTTGAACGCTGGTGGATGCTGTGGAGGATCGTGGAGACGAAGATGAGGTTTTCGCACGGGAGGTGTTTGTGCCGTGGTCCTGGGCAGGGGGCTGACTAGCAGATGACACAGGGGAAGGATCAAACGGCTGACCCCCACGGCACGAACGCCTGCGTGTGCCCCGGCATGGGCCCCCCCCCCCCTGGAGGTGAACGGCTTGGTGCCATTTGAGGGGGGTGTTTAGCATTCAATAATGCGCATACTGGTGGTAGTTAAGTAGCAGTGTATGGTAAACCCTGCTGATCCTGGCCTTATGGCAAAAGGTTCCGAGCACCCCACCCACCGTCAGCCTCCGGTCCATCCGTGTCTTCCTTTCACACCACCGACACACTCCCAGAACTTCGGAATTAATACTTTAGCACTCAGCATACCGGAGCTTGGACCTCAAGGGCCAAAACATGTGCTGAGGCTTCGATTGCCACCCACCGACTCTCTGGCCCCCCCGCCTATCCTCCGGCCCCACACAATGCCTCTGACCCCCAAACCTTGTTATCGCACCTGAGCTAGTGACTCACCTACCCGTCCTAAGATAGCCTTACTCCTCGTGTTTGTTCAACCCCGGCCCCTCCACCTATCTCAACCCAAGCTTGGCCTGTTCTGTCACCTCTATACACTCTCCTCAGTATTCTCCAACCCCCCCCCACGTCGGAGCTTCCCCTGCGCCCGACACCATCAACCTTCACCATAATGTTGACAAAGGGTGACACCTCCCTAGTCCGACACCCCCTTTACACACGTCCATCACATACGTCCAAACGCCAATGTCAATCCTCCACTCACCCACACCATGACTGAGACCCCCGCGTGGAAAACCCCTGGGCCATCCACGGAAAATTGCTCAGCAGCACCCACCCCCCGCACAAGTGGTTTGTGACTAAGTGGACAGAGGGTACGCAATAAACAGTTCCTCAGAGCTCTAGCACCTCGCGTTCAAATGCCAATTCATCTGCTGGGAGGCCGGGCACGACTTGGTGTTGCCGGACAGGATGGCCTGACGGCTGGAGGCGATTGTTGCTGACCCTTTCCACTTCCCCCCCCCGGTGCGGCGTTTGGACGGCGGGACGACTGACTGTGGGACATATATGGCTAGAAGCCCTAATTTTGGGCGTGTTTTATTCCGCAATCCACGACCCACCCATCCACCCACACTCGTCGAAACGTTCTAGCTCAACAGGTGCTCTACCCACACCCGTAGTCCCCCAGAACTCTGACCGGACCAATGACCCTGAAACCTAGCGGAGTGTTAGGAGTGAGGCTAGCACGGGCCACACCCCCCTTCCCACTGCAGGTTCCCGAGTCACCACGCCCCCAGGCACAACCGGCTCTGAACCCCTGCAGTACCCAGTAGTTGGCACGCAAAACGTCCCCACGACCCCTCGCTCCCTACCCCTAGGCCCTCGGACTTAAAAACCCCACTTTTAACTAATTGTCCGTAATTTATCTGGAATTTAATTTGTTCCTCTTTTGCTGTTTATGTGCGCAGCTTTTTTTGTAAAACAAACCCGATGATACAATTGTACCTTGTATGTTTCTTTTATTCCGCTTCGCTAACCTTTACCCACATGACAGACATCCACAACCCCGGCAGTTTAGCCTGCCCCCCTGTGCAAGCACTGAATTCGCGAGCTTATACAGGTAAATAAACCGTGATAACACAAACCCCCAACAAATAAGAAGGAAATGTGACTCCCTAATTCAAACACAAACCACCTAATAATTGTACCATCCACTCCTTCCCGGTTGGTGCTTGAGGTCGGATAGATAGGTCAACAACGCAGCTAATCACCACAACCACCTGCCGTCGCCAGCCCTCTACCCGACCCCAACTTCCTTTTCCTTCACAATTGGGACCTAGATGCACCCTATAACTGCAGACAAGCCCAGCCACAAGCACAACAAAAAAAAAAAGGAAATATAACGCTATGCGTAGGCCAAAGAAGTACTGTGGGTTCTCCTATGGTATTTTAGCCTACACATACAAAGCCACACTGCTTTGACAGATAAAAAGTTTCTAAAACGAAATAAACGTAAAAAAAAAAAAATCAGCAGACTGTTAGGCGTAATTCAAATCAAACCCCTAATAAATGTCCCACATTCGGTGTTTGAGGTGGATATGTGTGTCACTAAGAGCCTAAACACAATGGTAGCAAGTCCCCTGCCAAATTCCTCACAATATTGGTACTAGCTGCACTACTAATGCCAGCAAGCCCAGCCACAGCCAACAAACCAAAAAAAAGGAAAATATAACGCTATTGTAGGCCCTAAATTAAGCTGTTGGGGTTCTCCTATGGCTATTTTCTAGCCCACACTCAAAGCACATGCTTGACCAGTTACTGTGAGTTCTCAAAAGAAATACACGTAAAAAAAAAAAAAAACAGCCAGACTCTGCCTAATCACCAATCAAACCCCTAATAAAAAGGTCCCACTCGGTGTTTGAGGTGGAAATGTGTGTCACTAAGAGCTAAACACAAGTCTCCCTGCAAATTCCTCACAATTTAGTACTAGCTGCACTAACGTCCCAGTGCAAGCAGCCCAGCCACCAAGCAAAACCAAAAAAAAGGAAAATAAAAACGTTATTGTAGCCTAAGAAGGACTGTTGGGTTTTTGTAGAATCACCTCCTGCCTTAACACTACTTTAATCTAGAATCCCTAACGCCTTTCCATTGACCAGCTAGTCAGCTCTCTCCCTAGCGGCATCCTAGAAGAGAAGTGATTGCCGAGCAGCGCTTCGGGCAGGGGCTAGTCTATTCCAGGGTCAACCCTGATAGGCCCAGCAAACCACTGCTTATTGACGTCGCTAAGTGGTACCACGATATGTGGGGTCGCGATGTCGCAGAGTCTCACCTGGACTTGCTGATGGCTCTGTTTCTGCCGCCAAAAAAGCAAAAAGTGGGGACGATGTCCATTCTCTCGAGCGTGGCGACAAGTTAAATCGTCCGAGCAAACGAGCAGCTGGTTCGAGTAACGCAACTTTGCTTGAACGAGCCACTCAAGCTCGCGAGTATGTTCGATCATCTTCCTAATCAGTACCTGTGAACCAGATGTAGATAATTCTTGTCCAGATGTGAACATCCCCCCCAGGGTTCACCTTTAGTCTTTTCTGTTGTGAATAGTGTGAGAAGCGCCTTGGGGCAGCTTGTGGTACCATCGCCCTAGTGTTTGGTACCGGGCGACCACGAGTGCTACAGCAGTTAACAGCTGGCAGTCTCCACTGTTACGGTGGCTTTTGAATTAGACCAGACAACTAAAGGACGGGAGAGATCGGCTGATTGTATTGCGTTTCCTGCGGGGCCGAGCAACCTGACGAGTTCTGTTAGGCCATGAACCACCTGGAAACTGTCCATTGGGAACCACATGGTGGGCTCTTGATTGTATCAAGCTGCAAAAACTGCAGCGCCCCCGGGATATCACCTATGGCGAAATCAGACAAATATTACCCCCACTTATGTCTCAATCACATCCTCTTGTCCCTACCAGCTGTACCGCAGTAACAGCCATTAAGTCGCTCTTTCGCATCATGTCAGATGAGAGAAAAATTAATTTAGTACGTAGGGCCACACTCATCCGGAGGACCGATTACTAACACATAGACTTCTTCCTCAACTAAGCTATAACAGAGACGGAAATCCAAGTTAACCATGCACCTCAGAGTTCATGAATCTGAAGCTACCCGACATGTGTTTCCTTGTTTTCATATGGGCGTTACCTCTATACAAAACAGATGTTGAGACTGTCTCTGATTATAGCATCTTGAATCTAAATTAGGGCAAGTTTTCCGCTCTCATTATGCTAGAGATACAGTCCGCCTCAACATATACGGCCTGCTATATTTTTTAGAATCGGCAGTTTTTTAGCATACCAACCCACATCACCAGCCATTCTAGATTTATAGATAGATTCCGCTGGTTCTTGTCTTTCCCATCGTTTTACTTCTCCTTAGGAAAAGGATCGTTAAGGCAGGAGGAGACATTCAGCAATTTAGCCATTATTAAAGTACTTTATCACAATAAGGACACCAACCAGAAATACTACTGCAGATTCTTCCAAAGTACAAATACATCCTTTGTCCGCCATTATGAGGACTATTGGAGAACTTGCCTTCCCACGCTAGTGCCACCAACCTTAAGTATTCTTCACTAGAGCATGAGATTGCAACACTAAAATTGCTTGCGTAACTTTTCCCGATGCTCAGAGGTGCTTGACTCTCCGATAATCAACCAACATTGAACCATCAATGGAAAACACAGCATTTTTCAAGGGGACCATTAGGCCTCTGCAAGAAAAGTGTTAATTTTATGCAGAAACTCAAGCGAATGGCAGCCTCGTGTTGTTTCTTTTAATTATATGCGAGTATTCAGTTGGAACTCAACAAGCCCACGACATGACCGTGTTTTAAACATCTGCACCAAGATGCTGTTCTTCACCACAATCTGGCCGGGCGCTCATTAATCCAGAGAGGCCCACAGTACCCCCCCCCCTCCCCCGGGCCCACACTTAGCGTTATTTGCTACCTCGATTGTTACCCAAATATTTCTGATTTGCGCCGAGCAATACCGTGTTCATCTGCCCCCCGCGGCCCGCCGCCCCTGTTTGGCGAACAGCTCCAGCAGGACTTGTTCCCTGGTCCGCATCGGCCGCGGGACATTGACACGCAAAGGAAAGTCGGGGGGGCGCCCCCCTGGCCCTGCCCTCCCCCGCCCCCAGAACCGTGCACCCAAAAACCCGAGTGACTTCGGACACCAATAACAAAACGCGTGCATTGTCCCAAACAAAAAATGTTTACGGTGCTTGCACCCCGCTTCATTCCTTGCAATCCAGCCCGAGACCCCTTGCGTAAACTCCAGCGCGTTCGAGCTTTTCAGCAGCCCCCCCAGTCAGCCGCCCACATGGTCGGACGTGCACAGAGACACTACTGAATAAAATACCCAGGCCCCGGACCCGGAATCCAGCGCAGGAGGCATATAGCGCCCCCGCTGGACTCCGCCCGTAATGGTCCCCCTTCCCGGGTAACGTAAATCCCTTCACCATTGGTCTCCTTCCACATACGAGGTGCCAAGAATACACCGTCGGCACATAGTGTCTTATGATAAGTTAGCAGATGTACAGACAACCATCGGCAATGTGTTTCTCCACCTCCGGTTCTTAACACTTAAATGACTCACTGTGTTTAACTGTGCCTATTCACTGTGTTCTTCCTAAGTCACAAACGGCTCGATCTCGAGTTCCACGCCCCACAACAATTTCTTCTTACCATCCTCCAGTGTTTCCCTCAGGCATCCTTCCCATTGAATATTTGGCAGCTCCTCTTACAGAACTTATTGCCCGGTCCTCAGCTTCCATACCTCCGCGCTTCCCGCCGTTTCATGCCGAATGATCAGTATCACACTGCTCAAGCACCAGCCGGGACGATGCATAGGGATCAGTGAGCGACACAATCTTGTGGAGGTCCCCCCGCTAACAGTAAGGCACAAGCTGAATAATTCCCCCCCCACCACCCCAGTCTCCCCCTTACCCGCCATGTCCCAAAGCACAATAGCGTTTAAACCAGCTGCACTAACCCCGCTCCAGCGGGACAGCGCATGGAAGTTGGGGAACACGACCAAGAGAAACAGGACTGGCCGCCAAGAACGAGAGAACAAAAGCTACTCCCCCCTGCCTGTCCCATTCCCCCATCATCGGAGTCAGCACCCTAACACTACTAACTGGTTCAGTCTCCATCGGAGGGAAATGTTGGCAGTTAAACTGGGGACGCGGGTTTGCCTGCACAGGTAGGGCATATCCTGAATCTCTCCATTAACTCTCTTTGGCCCACACAGAGAATAGAGCCTTCCCTAGCACCTCAGGCTGGGCTTTCCTGCGTTTGGCGATTGCAAGTGGTAAAGAATAGTTATCTACAATTATAACATCCCCTAGTAGTTACATCAATTAAACATACTTTTTACAGTTTACCTTGCTGCCCCACCCCTTACTTCTATAAATTCAGGTGAGGGGTGAGGTGCGAAATTCCCAGACGTTGTGGGTGGGGACTATCTAAGCAGATCCACACCCTTCCTGACCCCCAATTTTTTATTACTTCTTTGTATCGCCTCCCCCGAGCACAACCCCATCGCTGGTTAGACTCATCAGCGGTACAAGTGACTAAGATCTATATGACGACATCGGACCTAATATACACAAAGTCAGCCAAACAACACTGCACACTCTCGCTTACGCTCAAGCTCTCATCCAAAACCACAGTACGGATCTGTGCTGCATAACACGATTCTCGCAATGCCTATGAAGATCTTTATATGGAGACACGTAAAGCTACAGTCTGTCTTGCCATACGCTTGGCACATCGACAAGTGTAGCTAGCGTCTGTGTTGAGAGCTCAGACGTGAGATCTCTACATACACCAAGCGGGTGGTCCACCTTATCACCCATACAGCTGTAATACCCGCCTTGCTACAGTCCCAGGTCACAGGTGACTTACCGCGATCGGATACATCGATAAGGGTTTCTGTTGTATTAAACAGTGAAGTGCTGCTGTCGGGACCAACACAGCAGTAATTCAAGCACTGCTGACAGGTGCCGCTCGCATGGAATGGGGGTTTCGCCGTCCGCTCCGTGACATCATCACCCCGAAGGTTCAAACAGCCCGTGACCATGGACTGCATACAGGTCCTCTATAACAGAACTCTGACAACCTCTGCCAGTATAGGGACATCCCAATATTTGATACGGCAACCGGGCCAGCTGGGCGCTTTTCCCTAGCCCCCCCCAAGCTAAAAAGTGCCCACTTAGACATCAATAGGAAAGTGCTTTGGGCCAGCCTTTCATCTCGGGAGAGAATTCAATTCTCTAATACTCATCTGGACCGAACATTTCGAAGGTCTGGTCTTCCACAGCTAGGAGGACACGTAGCTGGCCCGGCGACCTCCGAACCTGCTGATCTCCCTCCCCGCGTGCAGCACACTTAGGGGAATATCCGAATTGAGAGCCCTCCTCGCCTGATCCACGAAGCAAGAAAGAACACTGATCTAAAGAAAACTGGGAACCAAGGCTAAGGGGGTTAAGAAGATGAGCTGATTGACGGGACGTCTCTCCCGAATTAGAGTCTGTTACACTGCATTGGAACGGACAAGAGTAAACAGATTTTACAAGCAAAAGCTGTGTAAGAGCCCGATCCGCAGCTGGTGCGACGCCGTCAAGGGAGACAATGGAACTTGAGACCGGCTAGTGCGCAAACATTCGAATCTAGCCGTCACTGAACGCCTATTACGGCCCGGATGGTATGTTGCATTAATACTGTACCCTCTGAAAGAATGATATATGCACAGGGTGCGGCAGTCGGGGGGACATTAGACTTGAGCGGGCAAGATGTCCCTTATCGGACTCTTCGACAACCCTTCGGCCTCAAGCCCATCTCGAAAGCACAGGGTATGAGTCCAGACCCGCCAATTCAGACTGGGGGAGGAGGCTGAGGTGGAGGAGTGATGATTTCGGTGACATGGGGTGGACTGACGTGGAACACGATGGCTGGTGGACAAATGGCTAGAACGCATTGTCCGCAATCTCCACGGCATCACCTCTTGCAGTTCTAGCTCAACGTGCTCGACACGAGTCTCCAGTAACTTGAGACATGATGAAACTAGGGAGTGTAGGAGTGTCAGCTCGCGGCGTCCCTGCAGGTGGTTGTCTCACCCGCCCAGGACCCGCCTCTGACCATGCCTGGAGTTGGACGCCCACGTCACGCCTCGTCCTCTACCCCTAGCCACTCGGATTAAAATTTTCAAAATGTGTACAATGCGTAAAAATTTGTTTTTTGTGTTTTTGGTTTTTTTTTTTAAACAAAACGATGCTATTGTAGTGCTATGGCTAGTTTGTAACTACACTGACAGCACACAACTGGTTTGTGCTGTTGCCAGATGACTTTGAGTTATAAGAGAAATAAACGTAAAAAATAACACAAAATCAGAAGATGTGCCTAATCACATCAAAACCCCTAATACATTTCCCACTGGTGTATGAGGTTCGGATATGTGTGTCACTAACGAGGCTAAAACACAAGGTACGCCAAGTCTCCCGCAAATTCCTTACATATGGTACTAGATGCACTCAGTAATGCCACAAGCCACAGCCACAAGCAAAACAAAAAAAAAAGGAAAATATAACGCTATGTGCTAGGCCATAAGTAAGCTGTGGGTTCTTTCCTATGGCTTTTTCAGCCTACACTAACAAAGAAACTGCTTGACAGAGTAACTTTAAAGTTACTAAAACAGAAAAAACGTAAAAAAAAAAAACAAGAACGTCGGCGTTGGCGTAATTCAATCAAACCCTAATAAATTGGTCCAACTTCGGGTTTGTTGAGGTGGATATTGTGTCATAAGAGCTAAACACAAGGGTAGCAAGTCCCCTGCAAAATCCCCAAATATGGTACTAGACTGCACTACTAATGCCAGCAAGCCCAGCCCACATGCCAAACCCAAAAAAAAAAGGAAAATATATACGCTATTATGTAGGCAACTAATTAAGCTGTTGGGGTCTCCTATGGCTATTTTCTAGCCCACACTCAAAGCACATGCTGACAGAGTACGTGAAGTTCTCACAAGAAATACACGTAAAAAAAAAAAAACAGCAGACTTGCCTAATCCAAATCAAACCCCTAATAAATGGTCCACGTTCGTGGTGAGGTGGAAATGTTTGTGCTCACTAAGAGCTAAAACACCAAGTCTCCCCTGCAATTCCTCACAATTATAGTACTAGCGCTACTAGTGCCAGAAAGCCAGCCCAAGCAAAACCAAAAAAAAGGAAAATAAAACGTTTGTTAGCCCTAAGAAGGACGGTTGGGTTCTTGTACGAATCACTCCTGCCTTAACACTATTCTAATAGACACCCTAACGTCTTTCCTGACCAGCAGTCAGCTCTCCCCTACGGCATCCAGAAGAGAATGAGGCGAGCAACGCGGGGCAGTGGCTAGTCTATTCAAGGGTCACACTGATGAGGCCAGCCAACCCATGCTATTGACGTGTAAGGGTACCACGTATCTGGGTGGTGGAGTGACGAGTCTACTGGCTGTGATGGCTCTGTTTCTGCCGCCAACAAAGCAAAACGGACGGGAGAGCCATTCCTCGACGATGGCGAAATACTCGTCCGAGCAACGAGCAGTTTCGAGTACGCTAATGCTTGAACGAGCATCAAGCTCGGACGAGTATGTTCGCTCATCTCTAATCAGTACCTTTTGAACCAGATGTAGATAATTCTTGTACCAGATGTGTAACATCCCCCACCAGGGCCTAGTCTTTTCTTGGTGAATAGTGGAGAAGGCCTTGGGCACGCTGTGGCCACGGTGTTTGGTACGGGGACCAGAGTGCTAAGCTACAGCCTGGCAGGTCTCCAGTAGGTGGTTTATGGAAGAAATAAGGAGGGAGAGGCTGATGTATTGGTTTCTTCCTGGGGCAACCTGAGATGTCTGTAGGATGAACCCCTGGATAATGGATTGGGAAACCATGGTGGGCTCTTGATGTATCACGCTGCAAAAATGCAGCGCCGGGACTATCATATGGCGACACAGACAAATATTCCCCTTTGTCTCAATCACATCCTCTTCCTAAGCTGTCCCGTACAGCCTTAAGTAGCTCTTGCACATTGTCAGATGAGAAAAAATATTTAGTACTAGGCCCCTCATCAGGAGGATTACTAAACACATACTCTTCCCAATAATCTTTAACAGAGACGGAGTACCCCATGACCTCAGGTTCTGAATCTGAAGATACCTGAATGTGTTTCTTTTTTTCTATGGGGTTCACCTCTATTAAAAAAGATTGTTGAACCTTGTCTCTGATTATAGATCTTGAATCATCAATTAGGGAAGCTTTTTCCGCTCTCATTATGTTAGAGATACATTCCTCACATAACGGCCTGCTATATTTTTTAGGCAGTTTAGCATTACAAACATCACAGCATCTAGATTTATTAATAGATTCGCTGGTCTTGTCTTTTCCCATCTGTTTTACTCTCTCCTTAGGAAAAGGATCGTAAGGCAGGAAGGAGACATTCAGCAAATTTAGCCATAAAGTATTTTAACAATAAGGACCCACAGAATTACTCACTGACAGGATTTCAAATACAAATACATCCGCTTTGTCCGCCATTATGCAGGATATTGGAGAACTTGCTTCCCACGCATAGTGACACCCACTTAAGTATTCTTACTAGAGATGAGCGAACACTAAAATGCTCGAACTTTTCCCGATGCTCGAGTGCTTGTATCGAATAACTAACCCCATTGAAATCAATGGAAAACTCGAGCATTTTTCAAGGGGACCAAGGCTCTGCAATAAAAAGTGTAATTTTATTGAGAAATAAGGAAGTCAGTCCTGTTTGTTGTTTTTTAATTCAATGGAATATTCGTGGAACTTCAAAAAGGAGAATGACCCGTGTTAAACATCTGCAATGTGTTCTTCACACATATTGGGGGTCATTTACTAAGGGCCCGATTCGCGTTTTCCCGACTTGTTACCCGAATATTTCTGATTTGCGCCGATACTCCCTGTATTGCCCCGGGATTTTGGCGCAAGCTAGCGGATTGTGGCGCATCGGCGCTGGCATGCACGCAACGGAAATCGGGGGGCGTGGCCGAACGAAAACCCGACGTATTCGGAAAAAACGCTGCATTTAAAACAAAAAATGTTTTACGGAGCTTGCACTTACCTTCACTCAGCCCGAGCCGGTAAACTCCAGCGCGTTCCGATGCTTTTCAGCGCAGCAGCGCCACCTGGTGGACGGCAGAGAACTACCTTAATAAATCCCGGCCGGACCCGAATCCAGCGCAGAGAACGCGCCGCTGGATCGCGAATGGTCCGGGTAAGTAAATCTTCCCCATTGTTCTTCACATACTATTGTGAAGAACACCGTTCGGCACTAATGTCTTCTGATAAGTTAGCAGATGTACAGAAACATCTGCAATGTGTTCTTCACTGTGTTCTTCACTTAAATGATCCTGTGTTCACTGTGCTATTCACTGTGTTTCCTTAAGTAAAAGCTCGATCTCGAGCAGGCAAAATTCTTACCTTTCAGTGTTCTCAGCTCCTTCCCATTTGAATTTTGGCGCTCGAACCTTATTTCCGGTCCGTTCCATACTGCTTCCGGTTTTGCCGCATGTCAGTATACAGCTCCCGCCAGCCGGAACATGTATAGGGATCAGGAGCGCACCATATTGTGGAGGTCCCGTACAGTAAGGAAAGCTGAAATCCCCCCCCCCCCCCCCGTCTCCTTAGAGTCCAAAGCACAAGCGGTCCCCTGCATTAACCCTTCAGGGCCGCTGGAAGGGGACACTGACCCAGAGCCAAGGAGGGAAGAAGAGAGCCAAAGCTACTGCTGTGTTCCCCCATCATGGAGTAGACAACTCTCACTGTTCCTATCCTCTGAGGGACAGGGAGACACTGGTGAGGGGTTGCTAAGGAGGGCTATTTAATCTCTCATTACTTCCTGTCCCACAGAGAATAGAAGCAACCTCCAGGTGGGCTTTCATGGGGGATGCAGTGGTAAAGAAAGTTATCAAATTATAACCCCCTAGTGATGTTTACACAATAAACATACTTTTTACAGTTTTATTGCTGATTTAGTTCCTATAACTCAGTGAGGGTTAGTGTAAAATTCCAGAGTGTGGGTGGGGACTCTCTAAGCAGACACATTATGATCTCTGTGCTCACAATGTGGTTAGATTATCAGGGTACAGATGATAAGATCCATGAAATGGATATAACACACAGTGACACTCTGCTAGCTCAGCTATAACACACAGTCTGCTCTGTTGCATTCCCGCTTTCGCCTGCTATGAAGATCTTATCTGTAGCTTGTAAAGTAAGTCTGTGCAAATGCTTGGCAGCAGAAAGTGTCTGTGAGCGTCTGTGTGAGAGCTCAGACTGAGATCTCTCCATACACAGCGGGTGTCACCTTTATAATACAGCTGAAACCCGCCTGTTACAGTCACGGTCAGTGCTGGTACCGATATCGGTAGTTAACCTGTTAAGTGCTGCTGTCGGACCACAGCAATTAACATCACTGCTGACAGGTGCCGCCGCATTGGATGGGGTTTCGCCGTCCCTCCGTGACATCATCAGAAGGTTCAAACAGCTGCCATGGCAGCCTACAGTCTCATAAAGACTTGTAAACTTGCCATGTATAGTGACCTCCAATAGATTGCCCCCTGGAGTGGGGTTCTAGCCCCCCCCCCAAGTAAAAAGTGCATAGCATCCCATAGGGAAAAGGGTGGGCCAGACTATTCCTCTGGAGAGAACACTACTCCATCTGCTGCCTCAACATTTGGAAGGTCTGGCTTCCCCCAGGCCTTGTGAGGACACGATGTGACCGACCTGCTGATCTCCCTCCCCCTGTGCGCACACTTCGGGACTATCCTGAATTGAGAGCCCTCCTCGCACTGCTACCATCGAAGCAAGACATGGACACTACTGATCTAAAGAAAGCTTGGAAACAAGATCTTAAGGGGGTTAAGAATGATGTATCTGATTTGCAGAGGAGAGTCTCCGAATTAGAGTCTTACCATGCCTTGGAAACTGTACAAGATTTACAAGCAACTTTGAAGCGATCCGAGCTGGTGCACTGCGCTCTCATGGGCCAACTGGATGACCTTGAGAACAGGAATTGCCGCAATAATATTCGCATCATAGGCCTTCCTGAAGCTACTCAGGCCCCGGATGTGATATGTTGCATTTAATACTACACCCTGAAAGAAGATATTATGCAACAGGTGCGGCAGTCTGGGGAATTAGACTTTGACGGTGCAAGATTGTCCATCTATCTGCATCTGTCTCTACACACCCTTCGGCTCCAAGCATCTCTAAAGCCCCTGCTGTCTGAGTTCCAGACCCGCAATATTGCCTACCGGTGGGGCTTTCCTTTTGCTTTACATGCAAGAAGTGGTTCTAAAGAGGCTTCCTTCATTCTGAGGGACTTCAGGTGTTTCTTTCAACATTCGACAATCCAACTACCGGCCTAGTCTTCAATGTTTCGACTCCAGGCGGCCTCCCATCGTGCAGACTCTTCATGGGATCTAGACCCCTCTCGTCGTCCAAGCTGCCTGAAGCCACAACGCCAGAGAGCCCAAACACCACCCTCCAGAGAACGGCAGTCAAGGGGGTGAAAAAGAGGACTGTCATTTCTTCTTGGTCTCCTTGGATGACATATATTGCAGTATACATGCCTTTTTCATTTCTATTTTCCAGACTTATCATTTCTGTTCACTTTTCCTGACCTTGATAAATGTACATTAGAGCAAATATGTTTCTTCTTTTCTGTTTAGAAGGTTCAGTTAAAGGCACACACGTAGATTAAGGCACATAAGTCACCCATGCTGGAATGTCTAGTAGTTAAGGTACACATAATGCTCAACTGTGGAAGATGGTGATATGCAAATATTCTATGACTCCCGATACCTGCCCTGACAGCCCTGCTAAAGTTTGCTGCTTTTTGGTGCAAGTCTCTGGGAGTCCCAAGCTCCACATAAGCTGGTATGTAACCCATATTAAGTATGTTCTTTTATATTGGTTCCCTTTTCTTCTTGCTAAGGGATCCCCATCTCCTGGAAGTTTTTCTAATTATTTACTTTTTGCACCTCCCCTACACCCCCAGTAGGGCTATCTGTGACAGTGTCTTCTGCAATTTGCTCTCTCACTTCTTTCGTTCTTACTTGCCTCTTTTCCTCCTCACCTCGATTGTACCTCCTCCTAATCCACGCCCCAGTAGCCTCTTTGCTCCTCCTACCCTAAGATCTTCGGCATGCAGCTACGAGGAGCTGCGCGCCCTTGTCTGAGAAGCTGTGGCCATGCAGCCGTGGGCCTGCATTCTGCACATGCGCAGAATGTCGGCTTCTTGGACGAGGGCGCGCAAAGATCTCAGGGTAGGAGGAGCAAAGAGGCTACTGGGGCATGGAGAAGCCGCAACGTGTAGCCTCATGTCCGGCTACTTCACGCCCCAGTAGCCGCTTTACAAAATTTACATATTAGGGCAATAAAGTTTTCAAAAAGATAGCGGGGAAGTGAGGATTAGCTCTAAAAAGGGCTATCCTCACGTCCCATGCATGCACCTACCACCTGTTGTACCTCTATAGGTAGAATCGTGGTGGTAGGTTCCCTTTAACAGTTGTTTCACTGAATGCTAAGGGACTTAACTCCCCTAACAAGTGGTCGCATATTCTATACTCTCTTCATAGGCAGCGAGCCCATGTGATTTGTCTTCAGGACACCCATTTTCACTCCTCTAATTTTGCAGGTTTTAACAATCAATATTTTCCCCATCAGTTCCACGCTCCGAATCCGGAAGGCAACACTAAAGGTGTCTCAATTCTGATGCACAAATCATTCCCCCTAAAGGTTAGATGTGCTGGCTATGTATATTTTCCTTAAATGTGAAATGCAGGGTAAGATACTGGCTTTTGCTAACCTTTATCCTCCCATCTCTGGACAGGCGGACTTACTATTTCAGACACTAGATTCATTGACCAACTTTTCACAGGACAGTCTCATTTAGTCAGTCTCAAATAGTCTTGTAAGGAGAGCAATAAGCAAGAAAGATAAGGTGTTTAAGGTGCTAAAACGCAAAGGTAACTCTAAGGCATTACAGGATTATAGAGAGAAAAATAAATCCTGTAAAAAGCAGATAATGGCCGCAAAAATAGAGACTGAGAAAAATCTTGCCAGGGAGAGACAAAATAATCCCAAGTTATTTAACAAGTAAATAAATGATAACAAACTAAAAACGGAGAGTGTTGGCCCTCTGAGGAGTAACATGCGGGTCATGGTGGAAGGAGATGAGGAAAGGGCTAATCTACATAATGTCGCCCTCACGACTGTCTTTACCTAGGAAATCCCCTGGTGGAAGACATGCTGAGGAATGATGTAAATTCTCTTTGGAATGGCAACAGTTTAACCCAGGGAGAGGTACGCCGCCTCAAAACCACTTACAGATAGATAAGATAGATAGTTCTGCATGAACTATGTACGGTGATAGAGAGACCGTTATTTTTAATATTTGAAGATTCTTTGAGGACTGGTTCTGTTCCACAGAACAGGCGCAAAGCTAATGTGGTACCAATATACATAAAAGGATCAAAAAGCGATCCTGGAAACTACAGACCTGTGAGCCTAACTTCTGTGGTGGGTAAAATATTTGAGGGGTTTGTTAGAGATGCTATCCTGGATTATCTCACTGTACATCACCTTATAACCCGGAGTCAGCATGGGTTTATGAGAGATCGGTCCTGTCAGACTAATCTGATTAGTTGCTACGAGGAAGTAAGTTCCAGACTGGATCTGGGGGACAGTGTGGATGTTGTATAACTGGACTTTTCTAGGGCATTTGACACAGTGCCGCATAAAAGGTTGGTACATAAAATGAGACTGCTGGGACTAGGGAAAATCTGTGTATTTGGGTAAGTAATTGAGTCGTCATTGATGGCACATTCTCAGATTGGGTTGACATTACCAGTGGAGTGCCACAGGGGTCAGTATTGGGGCCACTTCTTTTGAATATTTTTATTAATGACCTTGTAGTGGGTTTCCACAGTCAAGTTTAAATATTTGCAGAGGACATAGTAGAACTGGAACGGGTGCGGAGAAGAGCAACCAAGATTATTAGGGGAATGGGGGGACTACAATACAATGACAGATTACAAAATTTGGGATTATTCTATTTAGAAAAAGACAACTGAGGGGAGACCTCATTACAATGTATAAATACCTGAATGGGCAGTACAAGGATCCCTCCAAAGATTTTTTTATACCTAGGTCTGTGACCAGGACAAGGGGGCATCCTCTACACCTAGAGAATAGGGGATTCTACCATCAACATAGACAAAGGTTCTTAACTGTAAGAGCAGTGAGACTATGGAACTCTCTGCCGCAGGAGGTTGTTGTGGCGGACTCTATGTACATGTTCAAGAGAGTCCTGGATGACTTTCTGGAGAGAAAAAAATATCACAGGTTATAGGGAAAAACATTTGTTTAACTATTAAAGGTTGGCTTGATGGACTTGCGTCTTATAAAATAGGATGATGCGCATGTATAATTTATTGGTAGTAATTCCTTGTATGACATACATACTTTCATTTTAATAAAAGTTCTTGAATGGTAAAAAAATCATAAATATGTTATTAACCTGGAATTTTTTTCCAACTTTCCAGTACATTACATGGAATATCAAATAATGCCGCTAAGTACAATTTGTCTCACAGATAACAAGCTTTCACATATCTATGAAAATGTAAAAATAAAAAAGTTATTGCTTTTAGAATGAGGGGATTAAAAAACAGAAACGCAAAATCGAAAAAAGGGCTTAGTCCTGTAAGGAATATATGATGATGCAAAAACAAGCAAATTTGAGTTCTATATTCTACAAAACACTCATAAAAAAAGCTATATAGATGGGTATCGCCGTAATCGTGGTGACCCATAGAATAAAGATACAGGCAGTCCCCTACTTAAGAACACCCGACTTACAGACGACCCCTAGTTACAAACGGACCTCTGGATGTTGGTAATATACTGTACTATAGCCCTAGGCTACAATGATCAGCTGTAACAGTTACCGAATGTGTTTGGAGTTAAAGGGGTTGTATGGTCGGAGACATTGCCCTCCACCTTTTAAATAATCAAAAGTCACTCCCTTCACTGATTCAATGTTATTAGTGATTGTAGGGAGTTTTAGAGATAATGTAAAATAAAGTTATAAGGTCACTAGGTGTGCTCATCCTCCTGTGTGCACATGTGCTGCACACAGTGTAATTCTCCATACAGCATTAGCCTCCTTCTTTGTATGTAGAGGGACCGCCGCCGCCTCCTCTATGATACAAGCCCACAGCACAAGCAGCCAATCACTGCTGTGCATTCTGTACACGAGCACACTCTGGTGGGTGGGAGTGAAGCATAATGGGACTTGTAGTCCCAATGCTTTCTCAGTTCCTGCCTGCAGTAATTAAGAGGTAGTTTTTTGTAAAAATAACAATTACCACAAAATTTAAGTGGAAGTTTGTTTATTGTCAATCCTGGTTCTTACAACACCCCAACATGTTTAAAATCAAGAGATTTTGACCGGGGTTACAATTATAAAGTATACCGTTCTGACTTACATAAAAATTAAGCTTAAGGAAACCTACCACTTGATTTGATGCATTATGAAGCAAACATACCTTCAGAATGCTGTAGCTACACTGATGCAGGATCTTATCTTGGTTAACCCCTTATCACCGACACTAGTTTTCAGCTCAATGACCAGACTCGATTTTTCAAATCTGACATGTCTCACGATAATTGGTTATAACTTCGGAACGCTTTAAGATATCCTGGTGAATTTGAGAATGTTTTCTCATGATACATTGTACTTCATGTTAGTTATAAAATTTAAGTGATAAGTTTTGCGATTCGTTCTGAAAAAAAGTGAAAATGTGGCAAATGTTTGTAAG
This sequence comes from Engystomops pustulosus, assembly GCA_019512145.1. Classification (NCBI taxonomy): domain Eukaryota; kingdom Metazoa; phylum Chordata; class Amphibia; order Anura; family Leptodactylidae; genus Engystomops; species Engystomops pustulosus. The sequence goes on from CM033647.1 coordinate 68,522,585, forward strand.
AATTCTTCTTTTTCCAAGTTTGAAATGTTCTGCTTTCCAGACAGGAAGTAAAACTACCCAAAAAGCTTGATAATTAACATTTACGGAATGTCTTCTTTATGTTGAGATGATATTTTATGCATCCTCTCACTTTTCTAGGATGTTATGAGGTGCAGAACTAGGTGCGATTTTTCTCATTTTCATGAAAATTGCCAAAACTCCCATTTTGAGGGACAACTCAGCTTTGAAAGGCCTAAATAATAGTAACACCCCATAAATTACCCCACTATAGAAACTTCACCCTTCAACGTATAAGCCAATTTTGTCTTCCTAAAAAGGGAGACGAGCCCAGGACATAAACACGTGATGCAAAATATAATCAAGTAAATTTTATTGAATTCAGTATATATAAACAACGTAAAATAGATTTTCCAAGTTAAAAATTATGCAGCCACAGATGATGGTAAGCAGATAAAGGAGTAACACCACTTGGACATGCAGGAGGAAGCCATACATTACATATTTCTGGGGTCAGATAAATTTAATAAATGCATATCGTTGTAAACTTTCAATCTATATATATACAGTTATATTGCACTAGCCCTCAAAATGTTTAAAGTAAACAGGGTATCTTACCCATAATCAGTTGGCAAATCCCCAGGTCCAGGGTGACTCCAGCCCCGACGCGCGTTTCGGCTCGAATATAATAAAAAGATTTCATCTTTTTTTTTTTTTACTTTTTTACATTTCTACTTCTTGGCTTGAACAAACGATCATCCGATCGCTTATTCAAGCCTTTACACTGCAATACACTTGTATTGCAGTGTATAGTGAAAGTAACTGAGGAAGGCAGAACCCGGCGGGTAGAGGAGCCGGAAGCCCCGGGTCACTTGTCGGAACCCGGGGCTGTGGCAGGAGGGATCGGATCCCCCGGTAAGCACACCGGGGGGGTCCGATCCACGGGGGACACACTTGCACACCGCGGTCATGCTTGAGGCGTGTAAGGGGTTAAACACCCGGAATTGGAGTTTTTCCGATCCCGGGTGTTAGTGCCGGGTCTGGGCTTTAAGATCACAGCCCGACACCGGCACCAGCGAGACCCGGTGTCCCGAAATCTTCTTCTGACGCGCCGCCGCAGAAAGCGTACGCGTCAAAAGAAGTATCCCTGTGCTGAGTGGTTTTGTTGATAAAACAATTATACAATTATGTTTTACTATTTTAGCAAATAAAACACTTTTTAAAGGAAACTGGATTGCCCTATGTGTCGCCATGTTCTGAGAGCTATAACGTTTAAATAAAAAAAGGGTTATTTGGGCTTGTTTATTCCAGCAAAAGTTAACATTTAGATTGGTTTTATTATAGTGCACATTTGACTTTTTGATCGTTTTTTTAGTACATTTTTTTGGGAGATGGGAAACAATAAAATTGCAATTTTTAAATTACCGTATATACAGTATACCCGAGTATAAGCAACCCGAGTATAAGCAGAGATACCTAATTTTAACACAAATAACTGGGGAAACCTATTGACTCGAGTATAAGCTTAGGGTGGGAAATGCATTGGTCACATTCCCCCCAGTATATATCCAGCCTGCCCCCAGTATTTAGCCAGTCCCTGACCTCTAGTATACAGTAAGCAGCCCTTGTCCCCTAGTATATAGCCAGCCCCCCGCTCCCAGTATATAGCCTGCCAGCCCCTGCCCATACTATATAGCAAGCAGCTCCTGCCCCCCAGTGTATAGCCTGCCAGCCCCTGCCCCCACTATATAGCCAGCAGCTTCTGCCCCCAGTATATAGCCAGCAGCCCCCCCCCCTATGGCCAGCAGCCCCCTATCCCCTACTATATAGCCAGCAGCCCCCTGCCCCCTAGTATATAGCCAGCAGCCCCCTAGTATATAGCCACAGCCCCCTGGTATATAGCCAGCAGCCCCTCATCCCCTAGTAAAAAGCCCACAGCCCCCACCCCCTAGTATATAGCCGGCAGCCCCCTACCCCCTAGTATATAGTCAGCAGTCCCCTGCCCCCTAGTATATAGCCAGCAACCCACTGCCCCCTAGTATATAGCCAGCAACCCACTGCCCCCTAATATATAGCCAGTGCCAGCCCCTTGTATATAGCCAGCAGCCCCCTAGTACATAGCTAGTGCCTGTCCCCTTAGTACATAGGGTCGTTTTTTACTTTATATAGGCTCACAGGTAAAAATAATTGTTATATCTCATTTGGCCAAGGTCGCTACAGACACAACACTACCACAACCTGTCCCCATGTTCCATCCTAACTACACAGCCTGCACCCCCATGTCCCCTCCGATTAACAGCCTGCACCCTATGTACCCCTCTATTACCACAGCCTGCATCCCCCATGTCCCCTCTATATTACACAGCCTGCACCCCCATTGATCCCCCCCCCCTTATGACACAGCCTGCTCCCCATGTCCCCTCTAATACACAGCCTGCACCCCCATGTCCCCTCCTTATGACACAGCCTGCTACCCCATGTCCCCCTATGACACAGGCAGCCCCATGTCCCCCTTCTTATTACACAGCCTGCTCAGTCCCCCTCCTTATTACACAACCTGCTCCCATGTCCACCTCCTTACACAGCTGCAACCCCATGTCCCCCTCCTTATTACACACTGTCCCATGCATCCTCCTTATACAGCCTGCACCCCCTGTCCCCATCTTATTACACAACCTGCTCCCCATGTCCATCCTCCTTATTACACAGCGCATGCACCCTGCATGTCCCCCTCCTTAGTTACACAGCCTGCACCCTATGTACCCCTCCTTATTACACAGCCTGCATCCCCCATGTGTCCCCTCGCATATACACAGACATGCTCCCAATCCTCTAAAGAACAGTGCACCCCAGTCTTCAAACTTATTATCACAAGACCGCCCCCATGTCCCCCTCATTAGACACAGCCTGCTACCCATGTCCCCCTTCTATTAGAACAGCTGCACATGTCCCCCTGCCTTATTACACATTCATACACCCACCATGTCCCACTCCTTATGACACAGCTGCTCCCCATGTCCCCCTTCTTATTACACAGCCTGCACCATGTCCCCTCCTATGTACACAGCCGGCATCACCATGAGCAGCCCTTTCCGATTGTAACATCATGCTTTTTGTAACACAAAGCTCCTCTATATAAAAGTTGATCACGTGACGTGACGTCATCCGAGGTCCGATAGCCCACTAGGAAATAATGAAGCTTATACAAAGTAAGGGTTCCTAAATTAGATGTGAAACGCAGCGCTGTGTACAGAGCAGAGGAGTGGTAGGATTATAACAACGTGGGGAGATCGAGATCAGTAAAGGGGGCAATTGTTATATACAAAGCAGGAGGGAGTAGTAGTTTACTGAATAGGAGTGTAGGGGCGTAGTAATAGCTGTATACGGAAGCAGGAGGGGATGTGATATATGTATACTGTGTAGGAGGGTTAGTTATTACTGATACTGGGCAGGAGGGGGTGTAGTATACAGCTGTATAAAGAGCAGCGAGGGGTGATGGGATATTAACTGGATAATGTGCAGGAGGGGGTGTAGTATATACTGATACTGGGCAGGAGGGGTGTAGTATTACTGTAGTACTGTGCAGGAGGGGTGGTATAGTATATTACTGTATACTGGGCAGGAGGGGTGTGTAGTATAAAGCTGTGTACAAGGGCAGGGGGTGTAATATACAGCTGTATACAGAGCAGGAGGGTGGTATAGTATACAGCGTGTATACAGAGAAGAAGGTTATACGAGCAGGAGGAGATGTTATATTACTGTATACTGGGCAGGGAGGGGTGTAGTATACAGCTGTATACAGAGAAGAAGGTGTATACAGAGCAGGAGGAGATACGTAATGGAAGGGGGTGTAATATAAAGCTGGTACAAGAACAGGAGGGTGTAGTATATTAGCTGATACAGAGAAGGACGGTGTATGTAGTAACGCTGTATACAGAGCAGGAGGGTGGTGTAGTATACAGCTGTATACAGAGCAGGAGGGTGGTGTAGTTTATATACAGCTGCACACAGAACAGGGAGGGTGGTTGTAGTATACAGCTGTATACAGAACAGGAGGGTGGTGTAGTATACAGCTGCACACAGAGCAGGGAGGAGGTGTGGTATATAAAGCTGTATACAGAGCAGGAGGGTGGTGTAGTATACACCTGTATACAGAACAGGGGTGTGGTGGTAGTATACAGCTGTCATACAGGAGCCAGGAGGAGATATTATATTACTATATACTTTGCAGGAGGACTGTATAAAAGCTATTACACGACAGGAGGGAGATACAGCTGTTACAAGCAGGAGGGTGGTTGTAGTATTACAGCTGTATACAGAGCAGGAGGGTGGTGATAGTATACAGCTGTATACAGAGCAGGAGGGTGGTTGTGTATACAGCTGTATACAGAGCAGGAGGGTGGTTCAGTATTAACAGATCCCACAAAGACCAGGAGGGTGGTTCAGTATACAGCTGCACACAGACCAGGAGGGTGGTGTAGTATACAGCTGCACACAGACAGGAGGGTGGGTGGTTGTAGTATAAAGCTGCACACAGACAAGGAGGGTGGTGTAGTATACAGCTGCACACAGACCGGAGGGTGGTGTTGTAGTATACAGTGTATACCGAGGCAGGAGGAGATATTATAACGTATAACTTTGCAGGAGGGATGTAATATAATAGCTGGTACACAAGACAGGAGGGTGTTAGTATATCGCTGATACAAGAGGAGGGTGTGTATAAAGCTGTATACAGGCAGGAGGGTGGGTAGTATACAGCTGTATACAGAGCAGGGAGGGTGGTGTTAGTATAACAGCTGTATACAGAGCAGGAGGGGGTGTAGATACAGCTGATACAGAGCAGGAGGGTGGTTCAGTATACAGCTGAACAGACGGAGGTGGTTCAGTATACAGTGAACAGACCAGGAGGGGGTTAGTATAACAGCTGCACAGAGACCAGGAGGGTGGTGTGTGAGTATACAGCAGCACACAGACCAGGAGGGTGGTGTATATACAGCTGCAACACAGGACGGAGGGTGGTGTGTTGTAGTATACAGCTGCACACAGACCAGGAGGGTGGTGTGGTATACAGCTGCACACCAGACCAGGAGGGTGGTGTGGTATACAGCTGCACACAGACCAGGAGGGTGGTGTAGTATAAAGCTGCACACAGACCAGGAGGGTGGTGTGTATATACAGCTGCACACAGACCAGGAGGGTGGTGTATGTAGTATACAGTGCACACAGACCAGGAGGGTGGTTGAGTACAGCTACAACAGACCAGGAGGGTGGTTGTAGTATACAGACGCTTACAGAGCAGGAGGGTGGTGTGGTATACAGATGTATACAGAGCAGGAGGGTGGTTTGGTGTACAGCTGTATACGAGCAGGAGGGTGTGTTGTACGTATACAGCTGATACAGAGCAGGGGGGGTGGTGTGTATACAGCTTATACAGAGAAGAATGTGTATACAGAGCAGGAGGAGGTTATATTACTGTATATGTGCAGGAGAGGGTGTGTATATACTGTATATGGGCAGGAGGGGGGTAGTATATTATGTATACTGTGAGGAGGGGTAGTATATTATGTATACTGGGCAGGAGGGGGTGTTTAGTCGTATTACTGATATGGGCAGGGGGGTGTAGTATATTAGTATACTGGGCAGGATGGGTGTTGTAGTATAAAGCTGTGTAACAGAGCAGGAGGGTGGTTGTAGTATACAGTGATACAGAGAAGAATGTGTATACAGAGCAGGAGGAGAGATGTTATATTAGTATCTTGGTGGGAGGGGTATAGTGTATATGTATACTGGGAAGGAGGGGTGTAGTGTATTACTATATACATTGCAGGAGGGATGTAATATATAGCTGTGTACACAGGGAGAGAAGGGGTATGTAATATTACAGCTCTATACAGAGAAGGAGGGTGTGTTAGAATATAGTTCGTACAGAGCAGGAGGGGAGTAGAGTTACTGTTACAGTGTGCAAGGAGGGAGGGTAGTATACAGCTGTGTATGCATAGCAGGAGGGGGTGTAGTGTATTGTGTATACACAGCAGGAGGGGGTTGTTGTAGTGTATTGCTGTATACACAGCAGGAGGGGATGTGTGTATTGCTGTATACACAGCAGGAGGGGGGAGTGTAGTGTATTGCTTATAACACAGCACGAGGGGCTAGTGCGTATGCTGTGTACAAGCACGAGGGGGCTTGTGGCATATTGCTGTGTACACAGCACGAGGGGGCTTGTGGCGTATTGCTGTGTACACAGCACGAGGGGGGTTGTGGCGTATTGCTGTGTACACAGCACAAGGGGGCTTGTGGCGTTTTGCTGTGTACACAGCACGAGGGGGGTTGTGGCATTTTGCTGTATACACAGAAGGAGGGGGCCTGTGGCGTATTGCTGTGTACACGGCACGAGGAGGCTTGTGGCGTATTGCTGTGTAGACAGCACGATGGGGGTTGTGGCGTATTGCTGTGTACACAGCACGAGGGGGCTTGTGGCGTATTGCTGTGTAGACAGCACGATGGGGGTTGTGGCGTATTGCTGTGTACACAGCACAGTAATAGGGTGTATATGGGGTGTATATTGCTGTGCCTAGAGCTGAGTGACCAGTGTAAATATTGTAGGATATTTTGTTTGTTGGGAAGGTCACAGGCAGTTTTCATGCCTGTGATTGGTGTGCATTCAGTCTTATGGGTTTGGAAGCAGGTATTATAGATTGTGGAAGAGGTGATAGGTGGTATGTCAGCTTTCTGGGTTTATGTCACTAGTGGTTGATTAGAATTTGGGGTTCAGAGTTTGTGTTTTCAGAGCAGTATTTCTGCGTTTTATGTTTGGCATTAAGCGGATGTTGGTGTTTCTCACAGGTGCCAGGCTGCCAGGACGTCATGTTTAGCTGTGACTTCCCTCCTGAGATCCAGAATTTGTTCACTAAGTGCTTCACATATAAAAAGGAGGACTGGCATCTACCTGCAGCCTCAGAGATCCTGAGCTCCGATCACAAGGAATTCAGTCACTTCCTCTCCTTGAAGGAGTCTCTCAACAAGGTGAAGAACCTCCTCAGTGATAAGAAGCTGGATGACTGGCACAGACATACATCATTCACAAACAAAGCTGGGAGAATTGTTCCTGAGGTGCGCAGGCGGGCTAACGCCGAGCTCTGCACTCAGGCCTGGTGTAAGTTTCATGAGATTTTATGCACATACCCATTACTGCCCAACACAGCGTTATGGAGCTATGAGCTGAATACATTGCACCTGTGTGAAGCACCAGGGGCGTTCATCTCCAGCCTCAACCACTACATTAAAACCCAGAATGTCCGCTGTGACTGGAACTGGGTGGCCAACACCCTAAACCCTTACCATGAGGCCAACGATGGTCTGGTGATGATCGCTGATGACCGCCTAATTGCCAATACTTTGCCTTGGTGGTACTTTGGGCCAGATAACACTGGAGACATCATGAGCCCTAAGTATTTAGATGGGTTACAGAAGTTCACTAGTAATATGTCCTCTGTACATCTGGTTACAGCAGATGGAAGTTTTGACTGCCAGGGAAATCCTGGTGAACAGGAGACGCTGGTCTACCCGCTACACTATTGTGAGGTGATCACCTGTCTGGCAACCCTTGGCCATGGAGGATCCTTTGTCTTGAAGATGTTTACCCTTTTTCAGCATTCTTCTATTAACTTAATGTACCTGCTGAATTGCTGCTTCCAGGAAATTCATATGATAAAACCTGGCACCAGCAAAGCAGGCAACTCTGAGGTTTATGTTGTGTGTTTGGGCTACGTGGGTAAAGAGGCCATACAAGAGCACCTTGAGAAAATGATTGCACATCTGGGGACAGATGTTTCCCTAAAGTCCTTGTTTTCTCATCGGTCCCTTCCAGCATCCTTCCTACAGTGCCACCATAACTGCTGTACTTATTTTTATGAGCATCAGACACAAACCATTTTGGAAAACTTAAATCTTTTCTCACATATGAGTGAGGAGGACAGGTTGCATCTGAACATGTTAAGGGAATCTGCTGTCTCCTTTTACCTGCAGAAGTTCCAGGTCAAACACATTCCACGGAAACATTGGTTGGTCCAAAAGCCACGAGTTGGCTGCAGCTTCAATGCACGGTGGGTGGGGACCCGTAACCGCCGCACAGATACTTATAATGAGAGGAAACAGCTGGAAGCACTAACCTGGTCAGAGAAAGTGTCTCAAGGATTCTTTACCTCCTTCTTGGAAGAACATGTTGCCAGTGACCTGGGTAGGGGCTGCTTTCTGGAAGATTTGAACTGTGAACTGAAACATGAAGACTGGTACTTTCTCCAGGGACAGCGGCTCTCAAGGATCCAGAGTTCCTCGTTCTGTGACTGTGAACTTCTTAACAAATACAATGAAACCATTGAGGGTTGTTCTAAAGGGGGGTGCATTAGCACCATGCTAACACTGTCTTGCTCTTCTTGCTCCCTCCAGCCTGCAGAAGAGGTAGTGTCCACATTATTAGAGTTGGCAGGGTATGAGCATCATGTATTGGTCTGTGGGGCCGATTCTGTGTTTCAGATCCTTCAACAGCGACAATTGTCTTCAGGATTCCTGGAATGTCCCCCTCCACAGCAGTCTATCTCACTCCTTCATGATGGGGATCCAGCTTACCAGCAGCAACTCATCTCCTTGATTCTACAGGCCTTTCAACAGTTACAGATGGGGGATTCATTCCTCTTACCAATCCTGTCCTCACTCACCCGCTTTACTTCTGGCATTGTATACATTTTGTGCCATTGCTTCCAGATCATCAGTTTTTCATGTCCTACCAGCAATTTAACCTATGGTACGAATGCTGTACTGCTGTGTTGTGGTTACCAGCCTCTTTCGAGCCCTGTGCTACAGTACCTTCATGAGTTAAAACAGCATGTAGACCAGCTGGTAAGCTCTTCTTCTCAGCAGATTGTGGAGTTCATACCCATGGAAGAACTTCTCAATGGCTATTTACTTGAATTTTTATGGGACCTAAATTCAGCTATAATCAGGCGCAGACTCCATGTAATTGGACTTCATGAACATGAAAAGACACTGTCAAATCTGGGCTTGGTCCAAGCTTCAGTACAAGGAGACTTAAAGTAATAGGCAACTTGTATCATACCATGTACATAGAGAGACTTCCTGAGTTTGTGAATAGTCTCTACATATATTATTTATTTTATGATACACAAGTACTAAACTATCGTTTATAATGGTCAGGTTGACCTAGTCTACAAATTCTTTATCTCATTTGGAACACATTTTTGTTGAGTCTTTATTTAAACTCAAATATGTCAAAATAAAGCTCTTCTTTTGAACTTGTTAACATGTTGTTTCTATAGCATATCTCCCAGTAAGCTACTGTCTATGTTCATTCCATGATATATGTAAATATGTTTTCCAACATTGCCTCTCAGCCACCGTCTAAGGCAGCCCCCTTAACATCAAGCATGACTTTTTCAGAAAGACTATTGACATGATGCAAGATATAAACCAAAAAGCGCTGTGTCAATGTGTTTGCATCTCATCGGTGAAGTGTACGAAACTGGATAAGCTAAGTGAGAGGTTGGAGACTAGGTGTGGGAAGTAAAAAGACTCCATAAGGTGACTTTGCCATTAAGGGCCACCTCAGCATGTGTGTGGAAACATGGAGTCATTGATTCTTCATTGGGGGGATTCTGAGATATATGCATACACGTTTTCCAGGATAAGGAAGACCCAGGCATACGGAAGACCTTGATCATATCGTGGGTCATTGACGGAGCTAATAACATTGCTCTCCCTGCCCATTAAATTTACGCCCCTTTCCTTTGTTCTAGGAACAAACATTGGGGCAGATTTATCAAGCTGTCTGAAAGTCAGAATATTTCTAGTTGCCCATGGCAAAGGGGAGCTGTGATTGGTTGCCATGGGCAACTAGAAATATTCTGACTTCCAGACATCTTGATAAATCTGTGGTTGTAGATATATGCTACATTCACACTAAATAGTAGTTTAACAACCTCATCAATGGAACCCATAACAACCCACACAACATGCATGAACAGTAGATTTTTGCTCGCAATGCCAGACTGTTGATTCTCTGATCTTGTGGATCTGAACCCACTTGTCCATAAGATGATCTAATTTCTTCACACTGATGGCTGCATCCTAGCTCTATGTGTTGTGAATTCAGCAGTGTAAATAATAACGTGCCATATTCCCAGACAAGAACTGCAGGACAGCTTACCCCAGAGTCAGTGATGTAGCACAGATGTAACAAGGAGCTGCTTAACCCTGCATTGACCAGGTTACTCCTCCGAGCTCAATTATATAATGTTCCTGCAATCTCCTCTAATCCGAGCAGACAGCCGCCTGGCTTACTTGGGTTCTTCTGCCTTTCCTATGTCTGTGGCAAAATGAAGAAGCATTGTAATGAATGTTCCCTTATAGAAAGGTAATGTGGTGATCAGTAGGGAGATCAGATCCCACATTCCCCAAAGTTACCATTTATATATCCCCACAGAGAATACATCATGTTTGTCATTATGTGACAAACAGGAGGTAGAAGAAGCCAGATGACTATGATAAAGATTCCGCTGTTGCAGGCCATTATTCGAAAACACAGAGACTATAAGGGGAATATAGGATACGACATAAAGACAGTCACAACAGGCGGTACCCGACTTACGGACGACTTCTCATTACAGATGGACCTCTGGATGCTGGCAACTCACTGAACTTTAACCCCAGGCTGCAATGTTAAACTGTCTATTCAATTAAGCTTTATTTTTAATCCTTGTTTCCAGGACAACCCAAAATTGTGAAAATCTAATTTTTACGGGGACAAACAGTTATTGTCTGGAACAGCGAGAAAGGTAGTAACTAGTTTCTTGTACAGTCTCAGACATCACTGCAGAAAAAAAGGTAATCCACAATATATTAGAAAGCAGTTTTATTCTCTCCAAGACAAGACTGGAAAGGTTTTAGGTCGGATTTCAAGAAATTATGTTAAATTAGCTGTAGCTCCTTGACGTTGCTGCCTGGGATTGTAAATAACTGCTCTTAGCTACAATAAAATAGAATGGGTTAAAAAATATATATTTTATATATATCTCTTTGTCTTTCTCTCTCTATGCCTGTCTCTCTGTATCTCTCTCTCCTTCTCTCTCTTTCTGTCTGTATGTCTGTCTATCTCTTGATCCACATTACCTCACACATAAGCTGTCTTATACTAATTACTTATAGTAACCAATCAAAGCTCAGAGATCATATAAATGACCTGTGGCAAAATACAAAACAATCGCGGCTTTTTGGAAAGTGTGGGGTAAATATTTTGACCCAAAATCTATAATGTAGCCTTCACAGGAAGCGGCTTTGCAAAATGTGCATGTGACTGAGCAGATGCTTTTAGCAGACATGCATACATACATACAAACAAACATACATACATACATACACTCAGCTTTATATATTAGATGGCCAATATGCTACTTCTTCTTGAACATAACGACAGAACCACTGTGAAGACTCGCACAAGAAAGTAGACCATTTTTTTCTTTGCAAACAATTTAATGAACACATTGAAAAATCTTCAGATCAAGTGATGTATGACTGCACGTGGTGCTTGTTACCAATTGCAAGCATTTCAGCCAAAAAAAGGAGTGGTCGAACACATACGACAAGGGATTATGGACTCCCTCCATTCCCCTATTCCCTTTACACCAACCCCCTTTTACCTTTCCTAAATCCTAAAAAGATATGCCAATGCCTGAATGGATAATATTGGCGACAGCAGTGGAGATCCTTAGAGCCCACAAAACAATCTGGTTTCTAACATTCTGTTCTTACCCCCAGCCGTTTACCTGATTCAGGGGCACAGTTTTGCCTTTAAGGCCATTATATAACAACCTCCTTTACATTTGGGGGTCTTGATAAGGCTTTACACATTCTAGCTAAATAAAACATTGACCCATTTGATATTTTTTATGGACATGGAAAAAACGTAAAGACTGTCCAAGAATTTGTAGACTGTTGGTAACCCTGAAAAAAGAGCACTACCATCATGTATCTGACCTGGGCTACTGCTGCCTGTCAGCAATGAAACCCATGGTCTCCGACAAGCTCAATTATTAAGCAGATTTACAGGGTTGGGCTGGCGGGAGCGCATTAGTATTTCTAGTCCAGTGCTTCTTCCCTATGGCATAGTCCTATCCCTTTTAGTGTTTAAATAGTGATTTACATTTATTGACCTTAATTTACCCAGCAGCTGGGAAGCAGAACAGTGAAACGCTGCTCTGGAGTCATAGTTAGCTAGTATATAATATTATATATAAGACTTATATTATTCCTGTACTGCTACATATGTTTCATAGGGTTTAACATCATAGTTTGACCCTATACAACGTATATCACACTCTGACAGTCCCTATATGATGGAATGGCTATATACTAGATAGCTATATCGGTATACACTGACTGACTATGAGATTTCACAACACTGCTAGTTAAAATAACCTATCAATAGCCCCCCCCCCCCTGACATGTTTCGCCAGTAAACTGGCTTCATCAAAGGTACGGGCTAACAATGTGATACACCGTATGAGCTCAGCGGCACCAATACTATCTTATTATAGTTACTATTAACTACAGCGTGTGTAATATAGAGGATAGACCGGCATAGCGGATCATTGGGCACATGACACTCTTTACATTATAGAGATACTATTTGTCTAGTGCCTCCAACCCTATTGCTTATGTGTGATTTGATGTCCTTATCCACACTGTAGACGATTATACTCAGCCCAGTGCTCTATATACTATACTAAGTGCCCCTGACAATAACTTGAGATACACACCACACTGTGTTTTTAATTCACATCTTCATGAGCACCAAGCCTTCTCTGATATTTTTGTCCGTAAAAATTCTTAAATTAATAAATAAAAGTGACGTTTTAGTTCATATATCGTTCTGTCCAGATATGGGATAGTTAGCCTGCCAATGGCCGTTTTGTAGAAAAATATAGAGAACCCCTGCTGTGACGGAGGGTCCGTGTTTGTGTAAAGAAAACAAAAAACACTAGGAGTCGGAAGAGAAACGGGAACAGGTAAGTGGCGCAGGCAGGGAGAGAGGGGCACGGGTGAGCTCCCTTTACAGTACCCCCTTCGGCCTCCCCTTTTTCTTGGACAGTAGAAATCTCTGCAGGATATCTTGGTCCAGGGTATTGTCCTCGGGCTTCCAAGATCTCTCCTTAGGCCAGAACCCCTTCCAGTCTACCAAGAAGAACCACTTACCTCTCACCGTCTTCATGTCAAGGATATGTTTTTGTTTTTTTTTAAACTGATTTTATTAGTAATCATGTTCACAGCGTTCATTCAGTTTACATTGAGACAACAGCATCTATATACAAGAATATGGAGTGGTGTAAATACAGCAGTACAACACATGGCATGCTTATACATCGTATTGAATAAAGATACTGCAATGAAATCATCCTGAGTCTCCTTTTTGTTTGATTGTACAATTGCGCTATGACATGGATTAAATAATAAAGTAAAAGAGAAACAAAAAAAAATACCAATATTAAAGTGACTAGAGTCTTAACTCAACTTTTCTAATCTCAACTGTGTATCAACTACAGGTGAATAAATTAGGTTTGTCCTCCTATTACTTTTATTACTTTCTCAGCTTCCGTTTCTTTTTCTTTTTCCCCTATCTCATCCAGAGCCGACCAGCTATCTTGTCTAGGGTTAATCCCCCTAGTGGTGGGTTATATTCTGTCCTCAGCGATACACTGCTGCTTTATGTTGTAGTAGTAAGGTCCCTCAATTCCTGCCTCAACCTGTGTACTGAGTAGTTTGTGTCCCCCGACTCGCACCAGGTCCCCCACACTCGTTCAAACTTGTCGGGGCATTTTCGGTGTTTGTACACCAGCTTTTCGTATGGTAAAATTTGGTTGATTTGTGATTTCCACATGTTTAAGTTTGGGGTGTTAGAATCATACCATCATAGAGCTATACACTTTCGGGCCTTAAATAAAGTTTCCCTCAGGAATATAATTTGGTAAAGAGACCAATCTTCTTCAGAAAGAAGGCCCAAGAGACATGCTTCAGGGGACATGGGGATGGGAATGTGCATTAATGTGGACAAGAAGCTAGTGATGTCCTTCCAAAACTTCTGAATCGGTGGACAGACCCAGCTCATGTGCCAGAAGTTTGCCCCAGCTCACCACATCGTGGACAGGCGGTCGAGGGAACTCGGCCCATCCTTGCCATGCGTACAGGTGTTAGGCAGGCCTAGTGGGTGAAGTATAGTTGAGTCATTCTGTTATTTACTGAGGGGGACTCTTTAGTGTGAGCAGCGAGTAGTTTCAAGGATATGTTTTACCTCGACGACATCGGTGGAGTCAGCCTCAGGAGCAGGAGGAGGAACTTGCAAGAAGAATGGTCCAGGATGCCTGGCTTGAGTAGAGATACGTTTGGGATGTGCATGGTGGGAGAAAGGTGCAGCTTGTAGGCCACAGGATGGGTGCAGCTGAGCACCTTGAAAGGACCCAGGAATCGTGGACCAAGTTTGTATGATTTGTAAAGAGCTACGGAATCTGATGGCACTATATAAATAAAGATTATTATTATCCAGGGATCTGTAGCCATACATACCATGAGGACAACCAGACTTTGTCACCTGGAAAGAAGCTAGGAGGAGGCTGGAATTTCTTGTCAGCCTGGAGCTTGGTGCGGGCAGAATCCTGTAACAAGGAAAGGCGAGTCTGCACCCAAATGGACTTCAGATCCTGTACCAACTCCTCAACAGCAGGGATGTCTATAGACACAGGCAGAGGAAGAGGAGGGCGTGGATGCAGTCCAAAGTTGATAAAAAAATTGAGCAGAGCCAGCAGTTGCTGAATCCAGGGAGTTATAAGAAAACTCTGCCCATGGCAACAGAGTGGACCAGTCGTTCTAACGGGCAGAAACAAAATGATGGAGATATCAGCCCAGAGTCTGGTTAACTATCTCTACTCGTCCAAGATACAGGAGAAATCCAGCTCCAATCCACTTGAAATTGACTACAGAGAGAACGCCAGAGGCTGGAAACAAACTGGACCTCTCAGTCAGAGGCGATGTGCTCAGCAAGTCCATGTAGCCGGAAGATGTGGGTAAAGAACTGGCTGGCAAGGCGAGGGGCAGACGGCAGACCTGGCAGAGGTTCAAAATGGGACATCTTGGAGAACCGGTCAGTTACCACCCAGATGACGGTATTCCCAGAGGAGGATGGAAGATCTGTGATGAAATCCATTGCCACGTGAGACCATGGGCAGCTGGGTATCGGTAATGGAAGTAGTAGACCAGCTTGTTTAAGGCAAGATGGCTTATTATGAGCACAGGAAGTACAGGAACCCACAAAATCCTGTACATCTTTGACCAGATCAGGCCACCAAAGAAACAGGAAAAGAGGCCCAGAGAGCTGCACTACAGGGTGCCTAGCCACACAAGAGCAATGTCCCCAAGTCAATATCCTCTTTCGAAGTGCAGGTCGGACATAGGTCTTGCCAGGAGGAAGCTACCAAAGATTCACTGGAGCAGTTGCTTGGGAAAAATAATATGCCAAGGAGCTGGTTCTTCCCCAATGACATCAGAGGCACAAGAGAGGGCATCAGCCTTGACATTCTACTCAGCAGGACAGAAGTGAATCAAGAGGTTAAAATGTGAAAAGAAGAGCGACCAGCAGGCTTGCCTTGGGTCGAAGCGTTGAGCAGTCTGGAGATAAAGGAGATTCTTATGATCTGTATAAGCGCAGATCGGATGGTGAGCTCCCTCCAGAAGATAACGTCACTCTTCCAGAGCAAGTTTAAAGGCCAGTAGTTCTTTATCTCCTATGGAGTAATTCCTCTCTGCGGAGGAGAAAGTCTTAGAGAAAAACCCGCAAGTGAGAGTTCGGCCTTTGGGCCCTTTCTGGGTTAGCACTGCCCCAGCTCCTACGGAGGCGGCATCAACTTCCAGATGGAAAGACTTCTCTGTATCAGGCCGAGTGAGAATTGGGGCTAAGGCAAAAGCAAACCATGAAGGCGAGGCCATTGAAGACAACTTAGCAGAATCCACCTTTAGACCCCCTGTCAGTGAAAATGTAGCCAAGGAATGGAAGACTCCTCTGATAGAACTGGCTCTTTTTAAGTTGGTTCTTGAACTTGAAGTACAAGGGACCAATGGGATTCAAGGTCCACAGAGAACATCAGATTATCCTCAAGATAAACCACGACACAGGTATATAGCAAGTCCCTGAAGAAGTCGTTGACAAACTCCTGAAAGACCACTGGTGTGTTACCAGGTACCCAAAGTGCCCATTGCGAGTGTTAAAGGTGGTCTTCCACTCCTCACCCTTGAGGATGAGGTTGTAGGCCCCATGAAGGTCCAGTATGGAGAAGACCTTGGCTCCACGTAGGCGGTCAAACAGCTCAGTGATCAATGGCAAAGATAGCGGTTTTTAACGGTGACCTTGTTAAGGCTGCAGTAGTCAATACGTGAATGGAGGGACCCATTCTATTTGGTCACAAAGAAGCCTGCACCAACCAGAGAAGAGGATTTATGTATAAACCACCTCTATAGGTTCATGCGGTTTCATGCACAGACAGTGGGTACACCCGACCCTGAGGAGAAGACGTACCCTCAGGGCGCTAGTGGCTAGCGAGATGAGTTCACTCAGAGTAGATGGCAGGTCACTTGCAAACAGCTCGTCTTTAACTTGTCCCGATGCAGGGCTGCATTGTTCCAGGCTAGCTCAGAGGCCAGGGTACGGATACAAACCGCATATTCGCCAACAGATGAGCCCCCTTGACACAGGTTCAGCCGTGCAGTCTCAGCTGAAGACGCCGTGCAAGTTCCTCAAAGACAGACCGTAACTCAGCGAAGAATGGGGTTGTAATGTCGTGGTAGAAACCCATATGATGTAGAAGGAACCCACACTGGACAGTAGACATATTAGCAGAACACATATAACAACATCACAGAGGTGATGTCAGCTGTAACCAGATGTTTTCTGTCCCAGAGAGGAGTAGCCTATGCCAGGTCCTTCCCGTAAAGGAGGCTGATGATGAATGCAACCTTAGACCGTTCCGTGATGAACTGTGGCAGCATCAGCTCAATGTGCAGGGAGCACTGAGTGATTAAGCCCGTACACAACTTGGGGTCCCCATCATACTTTGAAGGCATGGCTAGTCTCAGCCTCGGTTCAGCGGCAGGCAGGCAAACCGGAGTAGCAGGAGAAGCCGCAGGAATCTGACGCTGTTGTTGCTGCAGCATGACGGTGACTTGTCCGAACTGTTCACCTTGCGTGGCAATCTTCTGGGACTGCTGGAACACAACGGTGGTAATATCAGCCAGTTCAGGTAGCGGAACCTTGGCGGGGTCCATGGTACACGGACTATGAGGTAAGCCAATACCTGGGACCGGAATCTAAGTGGCACCCGGTTTTCACCAGAGCCCGACACAAAGTGGGTTGCACTTGCTGCGGTGTGGCACCACCAGGTCGTTCCACAGGTGCAACTTTGTCCGTGGTGGCAGCCAAGGCGAGGTACACAGAGGTTAGGCAGAATCGTAGTCGGGGACAGGCAGGAGGTGAGTACGGGCAGCACGGGATCAGAGTCGGGGACATAGCAACAGGTCAAGGCAGGCGGAACAGGATCAAAGTCAAACATGGAACTGGGTGCGAAAAGAAAGAGGGGGATGCATATGTACAAAGTCAGACAATTTAAGTTTTTATTAATCAATATATACAAAAACACACACTCTCACTACTACGCTTATGTATTCTCCGTTCACCCTGATGATACACGGCCTACGTTTTACTTGCCTGATTACAGTAATACTACGCGATATTATCTTTCGCCCTGTGTTGCTTACATGCTTTTGATATTCAGATATTGTGATTGTATTAACTCCAGGAACCTTATTCTTAATTCATAACCTTTATTGCTACTATGTTAGCACTAGTTACAATACACTTTGTGAATACCTAGATCTTAGGCCATTTGGCGTATTGTTTTGTATCTTGACATTATGAAAACTGCCAATTGGACATTTGCTATCTTTATAGCCTCTCTGGTATGTTATAAAATATATAAATCGCCTATGGAATATCCCAATTAATATCTTTCTTCCTGCTTACAGGTTTTGTGCCGATTCAACCTATTACCATGCGTTCTATACTTTTTTGTTTATATTACCACCTTTTATCTATATCGGCATTTAGGCGATATTTCTTTATGACGCGATATTTAGCACCGTCTTTTTCTCACTAATATGATTGTGTGATACTCGTTCATCTTGGTGCTATATGATCAGCGTCTGACTCATTCGATAATAACAGTACTTCGCGATATTATTTGTTTTTGTCCTGATTCTATACAAACCGCCATACGCGCAATATTGTTGCAGCAATATATTGAATCAATGTGTTACATCATTATAGTGAACTGAAGTGAACTATTCATAGGGTTTGTACTGCATCTGTAGATATAGCACTCTTCACTTCAGTCTATGAGTATTGTAGGTAGGGCTATGCTTTATATACAATATGTACAGTGTTGATATCACCCAACATCGCTAGATCTTCTGCGCATAAATCTCTGACTTTGCATCGAGACTCCATACTCTATCCAAGCGTCATTTTTACGATTTTGTTTGCATATCAAAACCATGTTAAGCTATCTAATGAATACCCTAAATAAACGCGGACCGGAACCACACGGCGAGCAGCTGCGGGTATAAAGGGCAGTCCTCCCCTACTATTCATTCACTCCTGATGAAGCCTACCTGATAGGCGACACGCGTCGGGTCATCCTCCTCCAGACACAGGTTGGGATTGGAAACTTGTATTGCATTTACTTGTAATGTGTTCAGACTGTGCTTTTTACAATTGTCGGCTAGTATAATTCTGGCCATATAGACTTCATGGAGACCAGGTATTTAGACTTATCGTATACAAAGTATTATTATTTTTTATAATCATTGGCATTTTATCCTGTATACTCTGCTCTGGTCTCCACATTTATATATAGGTACCTTGTTTTACATATACTCTATGCACATTCCTGTCACTTTATCATGATTACCTTTATATACAAGTCCCATACCTCTGTCTGACTTTGTTCCTTATACATGTCCAATTTGGGACTTTTTAATGGTGTTTTTAATGTGTGTTTTTGTATATATTGATTAATAAAAACTTAAATTGTCTGACTTTGTACATATGCATCCCCCTCTTTCTTTTCGCACCTACATTTGTTACTGGATGCAGATCACCATATCTGGACCCCACCATGATATGAAACATGGAACTGGGGTCACAATGGGAAATCAACAAACAGGCACTAAGCAAGGGTATAAGCTTTTTCAACAGCATAGAGCACGAAGACCCGGCAGGAAATGCTGGGAGAGGCCGGCTTTTAACCATATCCTGGAATGGCCAACACCAATCATTGGTGCGCTGGCCCTTTAAACCCTCGCGAACCGGCACACGTGTGCCCTATAAGTCGTGACGTGCGCACACAACAGCCAGAACAGGAACAGGGTAACAGTTAATTGCCGCTGGCGGGGATAGAGGAAGCAGTCATTATGTGTTAGTATTACTATTATTGTTTGTATGTTTGTATTATTCCCCATATCCCCCATCATTCCTAACTGGAAGACAATTTCAAGATTAGGGACAAACCTAACAAAACCACAGGTTTTGATAACAAAGGTGGAATGTATTCATTAACGATGCAAGCTATTTCTACCTTCCAACAGTTAATAAAAAATGTTTTAGAAAATTTAAGGTACTGTTATTAATGTGTACTATGGCACTATGTATGTTTATTTGTACCTAATAAAAACTAAAACAGTAAATGAATGCAGTGCCAGAACCCAGATCACAATACACAAAAGTACATCTAAGTAAGTACATACAAATAAAAATATTAAAAATATTGATAATTGAGTACAGAATTGTGAGCTCATGTGTAATGCCAGCACTTACTGTAAACCCGATGATGTCTCATCAGAGGAGACTCTTTCATTCTCTTCTTCTACCTGGCCGCCATTTCAGCTTCTTCCAGCCACAACTCCAGTCTGCAGATTTAGGTTCCTCGCTTCATCATCTACTCTATCTTCTTATCACAAACTTAATACTGTTCTGTTGTTTCCCTAGATACACTATTAGGTACCCACAGAAACCAAAATAGTAACATTCCTCTCACAGTAACCATTATAGTATTGGTACCCCCACATATACCGCCTTAGGGGACGTAAAAGTCACCAAGTATAGTCATACTATAAGACTTCATGGAGACCAGGTATTTAGACTTATTGTATACAAAGTATATTATTTTTTTAAGTCATTGGCATTTTATCCTGTTACTCGCTCTCGGTCTCCACATTATATAAGAGGTACCTATTTGTTTTACATATACTCTATGCACTATCCTGTCACTTTATCATGATTCCATTTATATAAAGTCCCATACCCTGTCTGACTTTGTCCTAGACATGTCCAATTTGGGACTTTTTACATTCTGTGTTGTTTTTAATGTGTAAAATCAATATTAGAATCTGTATTATTAACATATGTATATAGACTGCTTTAGTGTCACATTTTGTGTGTATTGGTTGGTGGTGTGGCCCCAGGATTTTTAAGTATAAAAAGTGTGCCGCGGCTCAAAAAAGCTTGAAATCAACTGATGGGTGGATCACATGTTTAATTATCTTTTCCATTGGTTAAGGTACAGCAATGTCGATTGTAATATTGCTGTTGATTTGTGTTTTGTTTGTTTAAGTATCTAGTTGTTTATTAAAATGTGTTTTAACTGTGTAATTTCACCTTCTTCTTAGGACAACTGTGTAATATAATAACACAGAGGGACATCATTGTGGCCAGGTTTACGGGTGGCACACCATATGGTCTAAGGTGCACTATGCGCTATATGAGAAATCACTGTGACTGCCCATTCGGCTCGTTACAATCTTTTGGCAAACATGACATTTGGCATCTTGTTTAGAAAGATTAGAGTGATAATTAATCGAGCATTGGTGGGTTACCATATCAGAAGCATTTTGTGCCAAGAGTCGGATTATACTACTATGAACAAAACTCAACCGAGCGCCAAACTGTGTGCCGTATGCTTAGCTGCAGTATGAAGACATGTCATCTCCTGCATAGCAGTTGTGGAATCAGAAATGGCCATACATGCTGACGACTAGATACGAATCCTGGAACACAATTAGGAGCCACAGATGCATTTTTCTGTGTCCACCTCACCGCGACCTGTGCCCTGTCTAGGTTGGAAATAGGTGCTTTTTAAGCAGACATGGGTTTAAATGGAGCAATAATGGCAGATAACACGTTGAACCCTGTGCAAAGCCGCTTCAGAGTAATGGGCTCCATGACTAGTACTGAGGATTCTTGCCTGTACGTCATTTGTTAGGAGATGTAGGAGAGGTCCTGCTGTGGGCAGCTATATTAGAGTTCAGTGAAATCTTTGTTCTTCTTCTCTATCATCTCACCATGGTGTTGCAAGGCCTGTGAGTAGTTGAATATGGACTAAACCTATACGATGGACCACCCCGTCATCTATATGTACTATGTAAGGTAGAGCGATGTTGGTAATGTCTCATTTTGATGAGTAAACATGAAAAAGCATCTGAAACTGGCATAAATAAATGAGCAAACCTTACAGGGTAAGCGACTGCGGCTATGGTAAACGCCTTTGTGGCCACAAGAGGCTTTATCTGCAGACAAACGTACTAAAACTGATCGCAAATTTACATTGCAAGAAAACACCGCACAACATTAAACGCAGAGCCTCTGGTATTACTGCGTACAGCGCAAGATCCATACTTTTGCCCCTATTGTTGTAGGTGCCCGTAGTGAAACCCATCGTACCACTAAAGACTCATCCATCAAAGTTTATCGCTTGGATACACCTACCCATGTAAATGATTGATCTGAGCGAGTCGCTCACGATATGAATCCAACAGCAAATTGCTGAAAAGGAGAATATAAGCCAATCGAGGCAGTGATATATAACGGCCCAACTCTTTTGGACACATCTGTCTTTCCGTTGACGCTATCTTGTCTCCCAGCTCCTGGCAACATGACACACCATATTCTGGTGGGGTTTGTCTCAGTTCTACAAATCTTTTCTAGAGACAAGTGGTCGCAACTGATCTCGAATGGCTACTCTCACATGGGCCCAGCTCCACTGTACTTTCTTTGGCTCACCACCTTACATTCGTCCTGTGAAACCAAGACATTTCCCATGTAGGGGGTTCATGCTGATATATCAAAAGCACCATAGATTCATCTCCTAGTTGAGGAAATAAGGCCCAGCCTCCTACAATATACGGTACCTGGTTTCTAGGGAAATAGACCCTTAAAGAGGTTGAAAAAGTCTCATTTAACGCCACAGCCCGAGAAAAGGGTACCTCTCTTCTCGCGACTCTGTTTTGCCCATTAGCTTTACGACTCATCACGCAATCTCTACAGTTTCTTGAAATTCTTTAATATTTGAAGGTTTTTTTTTCGCTACTGTCGCCCTGACAACTAATACAAAACTTTATAAAGTAGGCAGGAGCTAAAATATAGAACTTTTATTTCACAGTTTCTATACAAAATGTTGTGTAATTGTGTTGGATTATACCTTTGTTTTATAGGCATTTGGGTGGCAGCAGACTCTAAGTTCTGAATGGAGGTTGAACTATTTAGTCGCCGTGGTTCCTCGTCTATGGCTAGTATCAGTCGTAAAAGACCTTCTGCTTAGTTTGTACTAACCAGGTGTCTCACTCCTATTGGTTAAAGAACCCACTTCCCTCTCACACACCGAGGTACAGAATTTCCATAAGTTGGGACATTGCTGGGAGAGGCTGGTATTACAAGAGATATATATATTCCTCATTACCCAGGGCAAACCTCAAAAGTCTGAAGTAAAAATTGCTGTGTCCCCTGAACTGAGTGCCCCTCTCTTGAGTTTCAAAAAGGGATCTATTGTTGGTGGGATAGAGGATTAAAAGGGTTATAGTCTAGACTTACCCAGAAGCCTAATGTGGGTTCAAGAGAATACTTCAAGTCTCTGCAGAACGCACCTTGGTGTTCACACAGTTCTTAATAATCTGATCTGAGGTCAAGAAATGCGCTCACGCTAGTGAATCTCACGTGTAGAAACCTCAGGCTCAACTCAGTAGTTTTGTAAGAACTTCAGAGAGCTGTGGAGGCTCATGATGACAAACATAACACCTCGTCATATATCTGAGCCAACACGTAGAGTAGATATGACCACAGTGGCTCGCTCCCCACCTAGACGACCCCATATCTCCTCTCCACAGCCGAGGCCACAGATTTATCTTCAAAGTTAGGGGCCATTGGATCTCCCAGGCTGTACACTTCATGCTGGGGGGAAGAGGTGATGCTCAAAGAAGATCCTCTCCAGCAAACCTAAAGTTGAGGTTAAATTTCTGTTGCTCCCCTGATTCTCAGTGTCCCTTGATCTCAAAGGGATTATTGGTGGAATGAAGGATAAGGACGTAAAGCGCTTCTACGTTTAGACTTTATCAGAAGAATATGTGGTTCAGAGAAATATTCCTAGGTCTCTGCAAACGGTCCGTGGTGTCACGATCTAATGACGGCAGAGATGTGTACAAAGGTCTCAAACTTGATCCTGAGTAGATGCTGGAATTCTGGGTTAATTGTTAAATCCCAACACTATTGGACAAGGCCAATCCAAGTTTTGGAGCATTGCCTCACATATCTTCACAAAGTCATATCGTTCATCACAACAATGTTACCTTATTAGCCTTTAATCTGAAGGCTTTATTATGATTCCCTTTGTCCCTCTCAAGTGTTACTAAAGCCGCCATACTCTATAGATTTAAATTGTTTTTGTGATGTCCAGGGATTTCGATTTTCTTAAACTGCAGTTCAAAACCGAGGCATAGCAGTACTTGGGCAAGAAAGGTGATTTGAGTGCCTTTTGAACATAAGGTCATGGCTTGATTTGGTGCCAGAAGGGCTGGTCTGAGTATATTCAGGAACTGACTGATACTCGGGATTTCATGCACAACCATACTCTAGGTGTTTAACCGAGAATGGTCCGAAAAAAGAAAAAACATCACAGTGTAGCGCAGTGCCTCCTTGTTGAAAGCCAGAGCGTCCAAGTGAAATGCGACGGCAGACTGGTTCGAGCTGATAGAAAGGCAACAGTGACTCAAATCGCCCACCGTTACAACCAAGGTGGCAGAGAAGAGCATCTCTGAACGCACATATGTCGACTTTGGAGCAGTTGGGCTTACAGCAGCAGAAGACCCCACGGTGCCACTCCTTCAGTAAGAACAGGAAAGCGAGCTTACATCTTGCACAAGCTCATTGAAATGGCACAGTAGAAGATGGAAAAAATGTTGCATGGCTGATGAGTCTCGATTTCGCTGCGAACTTCGATTGGTAGATGGTCAGATTTGGCGTCAACACATGAAACGCATGGATCCCATCCTGCCTTGTATAGAAGGTGTTCAGGTTGGTGGTCGGTGCGTGTCATGGTGGGGGGAATATTTTGTAGGCACTCCTTTGGGCCCCTTGGTACATGAGCATCGTTGCAATGCCACAGCTCGGCCTGCTGAGTATTGTTTGCTGAACATGTCCAAAAAACATCGCCATCTTTATGACCACAATGTACCTCAAGCCATCTGATGGTACATTTAGCAAGATAATCGCCATTAAAGTGGGACACACGGCTAAGCTGAACTATCAATCTTAGACTGTTTCTTGAACAATGACAATGAGTTCACTGTACTCTAAATGGCCTCCACAGTCACAGATCTCACGCTAATTAGGCATCTGTGGAATGTGGTGGAATCGGGGATTCGCAATGGAGTGTCGAAAGCCGCCAAATTTGCGGCAACTGTGTGTTGATGCCATCACATGCAATGGTAATAGTGGACCCAGAAAAACTCATGAGGCTCAAAAGCTGCCAGCACTTTGTTGGAATTCTAGCCGACGAAGACATTGATGCGTCTCTGCGAAGGCAAAAGAGGGTCTCAACCGTTACTACAGTAGGAATGTACCTATATAAAGTGGCCGTGAGCTGTATGGTCACTGGTCTGCAGGAAGCAGGATGGAAAACATGAATGGGTTGCTCGCAACTTTTTAACTCCCGTGTTTTCGCATGGGTGAGATCTTATTATTGGACAGCAAACAACAAAAGGTGTATTGAAAAATTACATTCAGGACTCAACAGACTGTTGTTCTAGTGTCCTGTGTGTGCAAGGATTACCCATCTTTAACCCTGAGGGACTTGCAAAAGAAAAGAATAATCCAGCCACACCACCGGATTTTCCCCAAAAATCACATCCGTCCAGCTTGATTTTTAATATGCCGTGCAGAATTAATAATAGACGTGGGTTTTCTTACAGCCAGCATAACACAAAAAAGTTTTTAGGAATATGAAATAAACTAGACAGGTGGATTTTAGCACAATCCTGGTGAGGGGCAAATTATTTCCAGTGTTTTTGTTGGAGGCAAAAGGATGCCTTCTTGTGCAGGGGATGCGTTCAGTATATACGCCAGGAAGCTCCTGCTGAAGGTTATCCAAAATATAAATTTAATGTACCTAACAATATACAACTACCCTGACTGAGCCAAAACTAGACCTGCAGTTTTGTCTCTTTCCATATTTTTTTAGCTGACATGGATTGCCCCAGAGATTCAAATATCACTTAAAAGGGTTTCCCACGGATAGGGGCGACTTTTCTAGGATCGGGTTGCCCAGATAGGGGTCTCAGTGATGAGGACCCCCACTCTTACGAGAATGGGTGTGATCTGATGGGGTCCGAGGTCATCATGACCGTTTGCTCCATTTATCTTCTATAAAAGTGACAGAGATTGCTGAGTCCAAAGAGCACGAGTGTGCCCTGATGGTTCCCTCAGATCCCATTGGATCCTGTTCTCATAATTGGTGACCGAGCTGCAAAGTAAGCCTATTCTTTGGATAAGCGCCCTAAACTCGGCGTTATGGGAAAACCTCTTTAACCGGTAACACCAAACCATTGTGATGTACAATGGGGGGTTGCAGGGCACAACCGATAGATCAATTTGGTTCGAAACATGCAAATAACGTGTGGAAACCTCATCTCAAATCAGCTTGGATCATGAAATCACATTGTGCATAGAAGTTGGTTTCTCACGACTAGGTCAATATGTTCATATTCCACCTTATATTGGTGCTTACTTTTTGGCTGTCAATAACTTATGAGATATTAACACCTGACAAGTCAAGGATAGCCAGTTTATCATGTACAATCTGAGTCTATACATTTTCTTTACAACATGAGAAATCGTGCGCCAATATTCCATTGGACCCATAATATCACAAGATCGTCTTGCTAAGCAACCAAATTGAGTGACAGCGTAGATCTGATCTCTGTTCAATGGTGAACATATAGATAAATTTGTGTATATTAACATGTCTCCAAGTTTCAAGATTCTTAGAGTCTTAGCAGCTTCAACATACAAACACATCACAATACAAAGCATAATAAACCATGATCTCACAGATGGCAGTGCACCCATGGGTATGAAATCGATGGGAGGGTGGGTGGACATGTGGGAGGAGACCATAAGGAATACAAAGAGGTAGAAGAAGGAATACAATACATCCACTGAATCCTGATGTAGCCAGCCACTCGGCCTCACACCTGAACGCATTATAAACTAGAGATCTACGTGCTAACCCTGCCGCCCGCTATCCAGAGCAAATTTGGTTCGTTGCTTTTTATTCCACTGACATTAATTATAGTGTGGTAACATTTACACCCAGTTCGTCTTGTGTACACAAGGTGCCGACCGATATATCTCCCACTATTGACCCCATGTGTATTACTCCACATGGCTGGTATTGTGCTCGCCAGTGTCAATCACCATTTTCTCAAGAAAATGTCTGCTCTTCTCTGCTGAATTTTGTTGTTCAATTACAACACCACATGGTCATCATGTCACTTGCTTCTCAGGTAAACCTTCTTAAGGGAGGGCCAGTGAGGAACGTGCATCTGTTAGTAAAGCAGACTATAATCACTAGAAGGTTTCCAAAAAGTTAAAGCACGGGACATGTGGAGGACCTGGGTGGCGAGAAGACTTGTGAAGTAAAAACCAGCTCTCTGGATTTTTTCTAGGTGACATTTTTGGCTCGTCATGTAGATACTGGCTACTGGAAGTCTTTTACTCTTCCACACTGCTCAGTACCATTAAACCATCTATTTCTGTCTACTTTGGGGTTTGAAGACGTTTGTAGTACGCTTTGTCATACTTGCGGTTATAGAATAACTGTACGTGCTATCAGAAAACCGAACTGTATTGGTTGTCTAGAATCAGGTTGTCTCAGTCACCTGAATGAAGATTATTTCTCCAGTTTACAATATGGTGCACATTTAAATGTTACACGCCGAAAACTATTGGAGGCCGCATACACACAACCATTATGGAGGACGTATGGACTCCAACAGTCCGTGCTGTTCTCATTTCGCACCTGCCACACACAAAGGCGGAAGGCTGCGCATAATGAAAATACAATGTGCACGTCACGCCACTGCTTATTCTGAGACTCAGTGACGTCACCGTCTCTCGGTCGAGTCGTGGGGGGGTGGAGTTTTCACAAGCGCATAAGGCTGCATGCATGTTTATGGACCGTGACCAGACGTCCCGAGCGTCCCTGTGTCCGACATTGTGTCATTTGCTTAGTGTAAAAATCTTATTTGCGAAACTGCAGATTATGTGTTGCTTATCAAGGTACCACCTCAGGCATCACAAGCTTACCTACCCAAGTGAAAGTATGTTTGGGTCAAAATGGACCATTTTGGAATTGGTAGTTTCCTTAAGATAAGACATGATGTGACATACCAGTTACAGACTGGTGATGAAAAGGTGTCAATTTCTTCTAATGCCAACGTAAACGATCATTTCTTTAGAACCAGGATGGAAACATGTATATCACCTAAATCCGAATAAATCGCCCAATATATTCAAGAGCTAGAATACCGTAAGAGAATATTCACCTCTTCAAAAAACTGTGTACTTTGGGGGAGATTCTCAACCTGTCTATACACAAAATATCAATAATTCATTTATGTTTGTGTCAGTAAAATTATAAATGAGAGTTTGTTCAAAGGCCATAAATACTTGCTTTGTCCATTGTAAATATATCAGACAGGCATCAGTATTGTTAATGAAGGATTCAATAACTTCCACTGTCTCAACAGAGATCATATAAAGTATCCAGTTAATAATGGAACTACAAAACCATCCTCTGCTATAAGTCTTGTTTCCTGTCCTTTAACCCCTGCTATAAATCTGGTTCCTGTCCTTTAATCTGTACAATGTGCTGCCAGGGTTGAGCCATTTTTGAGTTAAACCACATTACTGTCCTGGAGATCTAAAGGCCATTATTATTATTGGGGATCTTGACTGGGCTAATCTAGCCATTTCCCAGCATCTAATGGATTTGGGGGAGGAAGCATCAATTGCTCATTATTTTGAGGAAGGGGGGTGTGTGCTCAGTCTCCTGGAAATTTCCGGTCTAGCTACACTAAAGTCTTGTATTTATTAATGGGACCCCCCCCATAACTAACATGTACAATAATATTAGAAATAAATGCTTAAAGAGTAACCTTCATTTCAGATGATTATTGATATTGTTGGGGGTAGTGGGTTGGTGAAAATTTTTCTAACCATACTTAATTAAGAAATTCTGTTTAGTTTTTAAGGACAACACTGCAATGTGACCCCTTACTTACAATATTACTTCTACTTTGCTATGGCAAATCTGTCTACCATGATTAAAGACGGTCTCCTCTCCTCTCCTGGTTGTTACAACAGCTGATGTGTTACACTTTCTGCTCTCTCTCCCTGCTTGCAGTAGCTATGAGCAGTATTTTCAAAGATCAAGCTAAAAGTGAAGGGGTTGAGGGAGATTATTGCTCATCATGCAGCTCCCATAGAACACACTTGTACCGGCCAGAATACACATCATCATGGGAGAATGATTACTTGATTACTTTTAACTAACTAAGCTGATTTGTAAATAAAGTATATTAGAAAATATTCACCAATCCCCACCCACACACACAATGTAAAAAATTATATTAAATTATGGTTACCTTTAATGAGAATTTGTTACCTCTTCTGTTATTCTTGTTCCCAAGCATAATAATTTGTGGACCTTCTTTTTCAAGCTCGTGCTGGCAATAACGTTGTTATTACCAAGAATTCATAAATTACAATTGGGTGTTACCAATTCATTTTGCATCATACACAATCAAACCGACAATAATCAGACATTAGAGCAGATTTGCTTTGACAAGGAAGGGTAACGTCCAGTTGTCAATTTATTTATAAATTGCTAGAAGGATAAGGGGAACCAAACACACAGAGTTCTTACATCACCAGGATCACAAATACCTAAATAAAATAACCAAAATTGGAAGCCACGCTCGTATGGTAATAATAAGTGAAGTTCTATTTGCTTCTACCTGCAATGTTTTATATACTACCTCACTGGGGTCGGCTGTCTGGCTCCAATTTAAGGTCTAATAAAGAAGCTTATGTCATAGGGGCATTTACTATATCAGACTTGTAAAAAAAAAACAAATTAACTAGAAAAACTACTCATCTAATCCTTAAAGCAGTATTTCCACTTTGGCAAATAATGTTATTGTTTTGTAGTATGAAAATTGTATGAGTAAAATAATACAATTTTAAAACTACTTTCTGCTTCAATTTCGTTCATGTTTTTCAGATCTCCTGCTTGCTGTCCTTTATAGAAATCTTAATTGTTTACTTCCTGGTAGAGAATCTGATCATGGTTCCACAGGTACACAGCTGTGCACCCAGGGGTGCACCTAGCCTTTCTGCTGCCTGAGGCGAACTAATAAAAGACGGCACCCCCCCCCCAGCTTATATGTTAGTATCAAGGAGTGTCAGACCAACCCATCTATTGGTTTAGTTAAAATCAATGCAAAATCCATAGAGCATCCCCCACGTGACTAATAGAATAAACACAGTGAGCTACTACAAAGCACAAATACATATAACATCCGCCATATAATATAAATCAATACAGCGTATTGCCACATACATATAAACATACAGCGTGCCGCCATAACCATATAATACTACAGCGGCCGCCATTATAGTATATTTTCCATCGGTCGGCATGCTGAATGTCACACATACTACACATATTAAAACATATATACAGCAAATATACCCCCAACATATATCAGATATATAATATATATTATGTAACACACCTACAAACAACACACCACAGACATCTATCATACATCATACAACACACATATTATTATATACAACATAGACAGTTACCTTCACTCTTTCTTCCTTTCTCGTTGCCTTGTCCTCTCGTGGGGCGGGGCGCGGGGGTTGCCGGATGATGGTATAATCGCCGCACACGGGGGTGGGGAGGGGTGAACGTGGATGTCGGAGCCGGGGGGGGGGACCGGAGTACGTGGGTGTGGGGAAGTCAAAAACTGTTCTGGGGGGGCGACGGCCTAGCACGTGACATTGGGCCGGTCAGGGACTGTACCTGTGCGGGCAGTGAGATTTATAGGCGGGGCCTGCGGGTGGGGGAAGTTTCGCCATGCGCGCAAAGTTTACATGTGCAGGCCGCGTCGCTTGTTATATTGATTGGGCGGCTGCGCCGCTGGGGAAGTGCCGCCCGCGCGCATGGGACCTGTTCCGGGTGGTTTGGATGTGATATGGCGGAGTCCCTGAGGGGAAGTCGGCCTGCGCGCCGGTCAGGGAGCAGGCCGCCGCCGGGTGAATGTTGAACGGGGCAGCTTATTGTCCGGGGGACTTTAAGAGGTGCCGAGCCTGGAAACCCATGCCAGCGTGGCACAAAGCCCACAGCCAGTGCCCCCAGTCTAGCAGGAGCGCAGCGCCACCTGATGCGAGAATCTCAACTCTCACTTCATGCAGTGCGCCCCCTGTTGTGCACCTGGTGACCATGGTCGATAGCTATCCCCTGGAAATAAATCATAAGCTTTCTAATAAGGAGAGCAAGCAGAGATCTAGACAACCCTGAGAATTGATACCTGTAGAATATTGGAAATTTGTATTGGCCTGATTGCATTGGATTCATTTTTAGCTCACATAGCGTTAATATTGCATTTACATAATTGCAATTTTACCCCCATTTATACTGAATGTTAATGCAATGCCATCAGACCAAGCTCCTCTTTGCTGCCTTTGAAATGCATTTCAAAACATGTGAATACTGCCTCAAAATTTAGTATGCCCATAGAAATTGTTCTGCTAAATTCAGAAGAGGTTTAGGGAGTGTGGTATGACCAGGTGTGACCAGTGGCGTAACTAGAGTCCTCTGGGCCCCCGGGCAATATTCATAAAGGGGCCCCCTACCAATAGACCCGCATGCATGAAAGTTACCTTTCATCATGTTTCTGATATAGTATATAAAAATAACGTTATAGTCTGATTATAATAGTGAAAGCATAAGGAAACCTTAAATGCATGAAAATCTATCTATTGATTTCTGTTAACCATAAGTATTTGATTTTCATTATTCTCCTCCAGAGTGAAAGAGAATAACCAAAACCAAAAGTGGAGATGTGTACTTGATCTAAGATTCTCCATAATTTGTCCTGCCCCCCCCCTCCCCATCAGCAGCAAACATTATAAGTTACCTGTCTGGCAAATTAAGGAGTTAGTCAGTCTAGTAGCATGGCTGGCGCTAGGGGGCGGCAAAATGGGTATTTGCCCAGGGCCCCTTGTCCTAAAGGGCCCCTTCATGCATAGCCGCTCCATGTGGCGGCATAATTGCCCCTTGTAATAGCCACCACAGATATGGACCTGCCGCTGGCAAGTACACGCACTGTGCGAGAAGTATCAATGTCATCTGTGTCGTACGATGCCATTGATGTGGCAGAGCGGCGCAGACAGATCCTGCCTGCTCTGTACACTGTAGGACCCAGGTGGCGTGTTATACATTAATCACACGCTGTCTGCATCCCTGCGCAGAGCGCGGGCTGGCTGAAGAGCGGGGGAAAGAGGGAAGACTGCATCTGCGTGGGAACTATGGAGGTAAGTATTATTTTATAATACTCCACATCCATGAAAATATTTAGTAGGGGGACTGTGCATAAATATGGGGGTGGACTAATGTATTTATAACTATGCTGCATATACAGCATGGAGGGTCTGTATGCATACACACTTGGGGGGTGCATAAGTCTGTATGTGGGGGCTCTGTATAAACTGTGGGGGCAGCTGTATCTAGTCCTGTGTTTGGAGGGATGTATATATTTGTGCTGTGTGGGGGGATGTATAAAGTCACTGTGTGGTGATCTGTATATGTTACTGTGGGTGTGTTTGTATATAGTCACTGTGTGGGGGCCTTGTATATAGACTATAAAGGCTGAGTTCTATGATGATTTTCTATTGTTTTTGGAATGCAATTGATGAAACGCATCATCAAACCAATGCTTGTTATTATAGAGGAAAATGTGTTTTACACATTGTTAACCCTTATTATTATGTTAAAAGACAAACCAATGTTGTTACCTGTTGTTACCACATATGCGTTTGGTGATGCGTTTTGCCTGTGTGTTTGCACTGAGTTTCAAAACACAATGCAATAATATAGCATATAACAATAATAGGGTTCTCGTATGAATAGCACTGTATTATACCGTTGACATTATTCTGTAAGTTACTGTGGTCTTTTTTAAGGGGTGCAGTGTAGATATGACATATGATGAGAATTCAACAGTTATAAACCGTGGGCGTGCCAAGAAAATGTTATTGAAGTTCTCTTCCTGATGGCCTATTTGTCACCTTGTTCTGGTACTAGATGTCACAAATACATCTGTGTCAACTGACTGACCTACTAGTGTGTAAGAACAGTGTCAGCCTGTGTAGGTAAACGTTTGTCAAAAAAGATGATGGTGGTTCGGATTTTAAAGATTTGTCCTATAATTTCAGTGGGCCAAATTAGTAAGGTGCTGGATCACCCATTATCCTCACCGTGGGGTCGCGGCTCCCACCCATCTCACCCTTACTTAACAAACTCCACTCCTTACTAACTTCATGACTTATCCCTCCCCTCGCACGCTCCACTTTAACGAGGCGAACTTGTCCTGGGCTTGTCTCGTTTCCCTCTGTCCCTCCGCCCCCAGCGTGCGGGGTGTTTATTCCCTGCCTCCGTTGCCTGGTTCCATCTTTCTTTCCACTTTCTCGCCTGCGTCAGTTTCCCTGCTTCTTTTTCTGCATTTCGACACTTTGCCCCTGGGTGTTCCACCTAAAGTGGCCTTCGATGGCTTTGTTTCCCATGACTCCCCACCGGATCTTTGAGCAATTTTGCGAGAAGAGAAAGCACCCTGTTTCCCATCTGCATTGATCTCCTGTTGCTGACTTCGGACCTGTGCGCTGACCTTGTATATCTTCCCCCTGCCCTGTCAACCAGCCTGCTTCTGACCACAAGCCTGTACTACGATTCGGTACTGCAATCTTGCTTTGTGGCGGGCTATGGTGAAGACCAGGTGCCACTTAGATTCCGGTCCTAGGCGTCGGTTAGTACCATCTCCCGTGGTGGTCCCGAGGGTCCACTGACTCCGAACCCTGACAGTAAGATCCGGCCATGGACCCCACCAAGGTGTCACTTCCGTTACAGGCTGATCTTTCCAGCGTTGTTGCCCAGCAAATTGCTTCACAAGGAAAAGTGCTTGGTCAAGTTACCACCGCACTGCAACAGTTGCTTGCCTCTAAGCACCAGCAGCGACTACTTGTGCGGTTCATGGAGTGTCCTGAGGAGTTGCGTCATTAGCAACCGCAAGTCCGTCTTCCACGTCTACCTCGCTCGGCTCTGGTTTTCCAAAGGCTGCTCTAGCCTCCGGCCGCACAGTCTGCAGTGGAGCCTATGCAAGTCGACAGAGCCCGACTCACCACCAAGGAACGTTCCATACGTTGTCAGGAGATCCTCTGCTTGTACTGTGCCAGTTCCAAGCACTTCATCGGGCTTGTCCTGTTCATCGCCAATGTCCAGGAAACGCCAGTACCTAGGGCTCGTGGGAGAAGCGTTCCTAGGTGTGAATACAGCTTCTCCACGTCTGACAGTTCCTATGCTCCTCAGTGTCGCTACCTGTACTCCTGTATAAGTTTCAGCATTTTTGGACTCTGGTTCTGTGGGGAACTTTGTGGATGCCACTTTGGTCTCCCAGCATCACATTCCAGTGGTTCCTCTAAAGCAACCTCTAGTCACCGCACTAAACCTGTCAGTCTTCAAGTGGGAGTTCTTCACAAAGAAAAACTGTCATTCTATGTGTTGCCACGCACCACCTCATCTGTCCTCCAGGGTATTTCATGATTGCAACTTAATGCTCCGGTCCTCAACTGGAAAACGGGGGAGATCCTGCGTTGGGGCCCAGAATGCCACTCATGCTACATGGTGACACCTCTACCTGTCCTGACTTCTTCGGTGTCTCCCAAGTGTCTGGAGGGTCTGCCAGCTTGCTACCAGGACTTTGCGGATGTTTTTCCCAAAAAACAAGCAGGAGGTGCCTCTCCTCCTAGAGGCTGTGTCTACCGTCTGTCTGTCCCTAAAATGGCTGCCATGTCCGAGTACATCAAGGAGAATCTGCAGAGAGGTTTCATATGCAAGTCCTCCTCTACAGCTGGGGCAGGATTCTTCTTTGTAACCAAGAAGGACGGCTCCTTGCGACCCCCGCGGGCTAAATAAGGTCATGGTTAAAAAACACTACCTCCTGACATTGATTATGGAACTCTCATTGGCTGCGCAGTTCAGATCTGTCAGGGTGACAAGTGGAAGACGGCATTTAACATCCGTGATGGCCACTTTGAAAATCTAGTGATACCAATTGGACTATCTAATTCTCCTGCTTTCTTCCAGTAATTTGTTAATGACATCTTCAGGGATCTGCTGTAAACATGTGTCATGGTGGACCTTGACAACATCTTGGTTTTCTCTCCTGACCCATCAGTCCCACATACAGCAGGTTCTTAGTCGCCTCCGGGCGAACTGTCTCTATGCCAAGCTGGAGAAATGTCAATTTCACCAACGCAGCTTTCCATTCCTCGGCTACCTTATCTCCGACAGAGGTCTCCAGATGGATCCTGATAAGCTGTCTGCAGTTGTACAGTGGCCACGCCCAGAAGGTCTACGAGCCATACAGAGGTTCCTGGGTTTTGCAAACTATTATCGGCAGTTTATTCTGCATTTTTCCACTCTGGTGTCTCCCTTTGTGGCACTTATCAAGAAAGGTGCCAATCCCTGTGCCTGGTCCCCTGTGGCTGAAGAGGCGTTCTCGTGGTTGAAGTCCGCTTTTGCCTCAGTTCCTGTTCTCACTAGGCCTGACACACGAGAAACCCTTTCATCTTGAGATGGATGCATCCTCCGTAGGAGCTGGAGCCGTGTTCACCCAGAAAGGGCCTAACTCTCACATGTGGCTGCTTTTCTATGACTTTTTCCCCCTGCAGAGAGAAATTATTCTATTGGTGAAAGAGAACTATTGGCCATCAACCTTGCTCTGGAGGAGTGGCTACTGGACGGAGCTCTCCATCCTGTTTGTGTGTACACATACCACAAGAACCTTCTGTACCTCCAGACAGCCCAGCGCCTAAATCCCAGGCAAGCCTGTTGGTCGCCGTTCTTCTCACGCTTCAACCTGCCAATCCACTTCCGTTCTGCGGAGAAGAATGTCAAGGCTGATGCCCTGTCCCATGCTTCAGATGTTGTTGGAGAGGAGTCAGTTCCTCGGCATATCATCTCTCCTGAACAACTTGTTGTTGCAGCTCTGGTGGATCTTCAACAGTTACCTCCTGGCAAGAGGTATGTAAGACTTGCACTCCGGAAGAGGATTCTGTCTTGGGGAAATTCTTTGCGAGTGGCTGGGCACCCAGGGGTGCAATGTTCTGTGGCTCTCATCTTCTGCTACTACTGGTGGCCAGGCCTGGTCCAAGATGTTTGGGATTTTGTGGAATCCTGCTCCTCCTGTGCCCGCAACAAAGCCTCTTGTTTCAAACCGGCTGGAGTGTTACTTCGTCTTTGTCACTGATCTGCCTCTCTCCTCTGGCAATACTGTCATCTGGGTGGTGACGGACTGGTTTTCCTAGATGTCCCATTTTCTACACTGCTTGCCAGTTTGTTCTTCAAGCATATCTTTTGGCTCTATGGACTTCCGCTGCACATCGTGTCTGATCGAGGGGTCAAGTTTGTATCCAAGTTCTGGCATTCCTTGTGTAACCAGTAGCAAGTTAATTTGGACTTTTCTTCTGCTTACCACCCTCATGGTCAGGTAGAAAGGGTGAATCAGACTTTGGGCTGTTACCTCCAACACTGCCGTCAAGATAACTGGGATGACTTGCTTCCTTAGGCTGAGTTTTCCTACAACTCCTTGGACTCTGACGCAGCTTCGTTCTTTGTGGTCTATGGACGAATCCCTCGTCCTCCTCTTCCGCTGTCTACTCCTTCTGATGTCCCGGAGGTAGAGGATCTGGTGCAGGACCTTAAATCCATTTGGGACCAGACCCGCCAGTCTCTCCTCCGATCCTCAGACTGCACCAAGACCCAAACTGAGAAGAAGTGGCGACCTCCTCCTGTCTTCTGTCCAGGTGACAAGGTGTGGTTATCTTCCAGATATGTCCAGCTGAAGATACCTAGCCACAAACTTGGTCACCGCTTCCTTGGTCCTTTTGAAGTTATCAAGCGCATCAACCCAGTGGCCTACAAACTCAATCTTCCTCCATGAATGTGCATCCTGAACTCCTTACATGTTTTCCTCCTGAAGCCTGTCATCCTGAACCGCTTTGCTCAGCAATCTCCTCCTCCTGCGACTGACTCCCCAGATGTCTATGAGGTTAAGGAGGTATTGTACATGAATACCGTGAGAGGTTCTTCCTTGTAGACTGGAAAGGGTTCGGGCCTGAAGAGAGATCCTGGGAACCAGAGGAGAATATCCTTGACCGCAGCCTCTTCCAGAGGTTTCTTGGGACCAAGAAGAGGGGGAGGCCGAAGGGGTGGGTACTGTCATGGTTAGTCCTGTGATCCATGTCACGAACAGCAGGTGCACCCGTGCCCCACTACGTGGCTTGGCTCCCCCCGGCCCATACTCACCTCTTCATGCTCCCTTCCGGCCTAGGCTGCTTGCATGCCGACAATCAAAGATTTAAAATCCCAGCGCACTGCTGATTGGCACTGGCACTTCCGGGTTTCCATAAAGGCCGGCTGTTCCCATGATTCCCCGCTGGATCTTTGAGGCATTTTGCGAGAAGAGAAAGCTTACTTTCCTGCGTTCCCATCTCCATTGAACTCCTGTTGCTGACTTCGGACCTGTACGCTGACCTTGTACCCCTTCCGCCTGCCCTGAAAACCAGCCTGCTTCTGACCACAAGCCTGGACTATGATTCTGTACTGTAATCTTGGCTGCCACCGCGGGCTAATGGCACCTGTGGAACGGCCTGGTGGCACCCCGCCGCAGCAAGACCATCCTGCTTTGCGGCAAGCTCTGGTGAAGACCAGGTGCCACTTAGATTCCTGTCCCGCGGTGGTCCACTGGGTCCACTGACCCCGAACCCTGACACTATGTACATATATACACAGTAGATATACATATCATGCAGCATAATTGTATATTATGGTTAATTTAATGTGGGGGCAAATAACATACATGGGGGCACCAAGTCCTTCTATAGTATAATAATTATTTAGATTTTCCCACAACTATGTCTTTTAACCTCTTAATGACCTGGCCCTTTTTTGTTTTTTCATATCCATACCTTCAAAAATCTATAACATTTTTTATTTTTACACGTAAAGAGCTCTGTGATGGCTTGTCTTCTGCGTAACAAATTACACTTCATAGTGATAGTAATGAATAGAATCATTAAGGGGGTCACATACATTACATTAATACAAAAACAGGTGCTAGTACAAAACTACAGTGATCAGGAGACAAGTAGGAGGGGAGGGGAGAATAGAGACATGAGGTGAGGGAGCAGTGCAGTTATTGTGCATTATATTCTGAACAGGTGGGTTTTCAGGTTACATTTGAAGGTTTGGATATGGGGAGACAGTCTGAGACGTTTTGGTAGAGAGTTCCAGAGTATTGGGAAGCTCGGAAGAAGTCCTGGAGACGGTTGTGAGAAGAGCAGATGGTAGTAGAGTGAAGCTGATGGTCCTGTGAGGAGCGGAGATTACGCATGGGGCGATATTGCGTGTTGAGTTCAGAAAAATATAGAGGGGACACTTCTTGAGATGGAGGCGGCAGGTTGTAGTAAGGGCCTGGATGTGAGGCTTAAATGATAAGTCAAAAGTGGCTCCAATGCAACAGAGTTTAGGGCCATGAATTGTGACGGGTAGGTCAGGTGGGACGGATGTGATAGGTGGAAGAAAGATTATGAGTTCTGTTTTGTCCATGTTAAGTTTTAGAAAACGGGAAGAGAAAAAGGAGGATATGGCTGACAGACACTCTGGAATTCTGGCTAGAAGAAAAGAAATATCTGGACCAGAAATATAGATCTGTGTGTCATTTGCATATGAATGGTATTGAAAGCCATAGGACTTTATTAGGTGTCTCAGGCCAGAGGTGTAGAGGGTGAAAAGCAGGGGTCCCAGGACAGAGCTCTGAGGGACGCCAGCAGAGAGGGGGTGAGGTGACGAGGTGATGTGAGAGTGATAGACATTGATAGACCTATTGGAAAGGTATGAGGAGATCCAGGAGAGGGTACGGTCAGTGATACCAAGAGAACAAAGCGTCTGTAGCAGGAGAGAATGGTCGACAGTGTCAAGAGCAGAGACGCATATAGATCATGGCCCCCTCATTAAATACACTACCCCCGTTGATAAACTGTAAATACTGCCCTCCTTCATGACTATAAAAATGCCCCCTCATTAAAAACACTGAGACCCATTCATAAATATAGATAATGCCCCCCCCTCATTAAATATTCTGCCCTCTTCATGAACATAGATAATGCTACCCTCATTAAAAACTCTGCCCCTGCCTTCATAAACTGTATATACTGCCCCCTTCATGAATATAGACAATGGCCCCCCTCATTAAAGGGGTTTTCCCATCTGGGCATTTACATTTAATTAAATTCATTTGCCTTATGTAAACATTTCTTCAATTGGATGTTAATAAAAAAAATGTTCCTGTGTGAAAATAATTTCTCATAAATGTAGTCATGTTGTCTCTTAGAAACCAGATAGCTTCCTCGGATACGACCACGTCATACTCTGGCAGCGGTGGCCAGACATGCGCTATAGAGTCCTGCCAGTCCACCAGGATTCAGCAATCATTACCACAGGACGACTTGGGAACCTTATGTAACTCCCGGACATTTTATATACAATAACCTTTTGTTTCTTTGTGCAATCCCTCCAGCAGAGGTGGCCGTATCCGAGGAAGCCATCTCGTTTCTAAGGGACAACATGACTACATTTATGAGAAATTATCTTCACACAGGAACATTTTTTTTAATAACATCCAATTGAAGAAATGTTTGTACATGACAGATTAATGAAACTGAATGTGAGTGCCCAGACGAGAATACCCCTTTAAATAGACTGCCCCCTTCTCTCTGTAGCAAGGGAAAACAAACATACTCACCTGCCTTGTCCTGTCTTCTAGGTCCCAAATTGCTATAAATTAAAACGGCAGCGTGTACCGTACAAAATGTCACCTTCCATAGGTCTGTACACCAAAGTGTGCAAAAGTTATTGACCTCAGAATTTGGCAAAATAGAAAATCTTTTTTGTACAAAAGATTAAAAATGTTTTAATCCACTAAAACCTATAGAAATGTGTATCTCTGCGATCGTATCGACCCAAAGAATAAAGTGGGACTGTCACAGAATGAAAATGTCGTGTGTTTTTTTGTCAGTTTCACTGCACTTATTAGGCACATGATAAAAAGGGCTCGATCAGGGCAATATTGCTGGTGGTAGGTCATTCAGAGAGTAGTCACTGGACAGTATGTTATAGATGGAAGCGGGGGCTACAGACCGGGTGTAATGAAAGCTGACAGTGAGAGAACAGAGCATACTAAAGTCCACAGAGGTTGTGTGCGCGGCAACTCGGGGCGCAGCCAGTGCAGCCTGTATCAGCGACACGCCCACCTAAAGTAACTCATACCAATCACCTGTAGGAATCACACAGGACGCCAGGTCTCTATGGTAACCGCAGACGCGATAACAGCCAATCACAATGCGGCTTGTTGGCAGGTGTCAGCTAGTTGCTATGGTGACGACGATAACTAACTACCTCTCAAGAGCAGAGAGCAACAGGGCGAACTTGACAACCCGAAACCGGTGAGTACCGAACACAGTACTGAGAACTACTAAGAGCACAGCGAGAGAGGAGAAGACACTTACCGCATACACACCGACCTGCACATGTATCCCTGGTAATAATACGGACTCCACACGCTATGTGATATCATACATATAATATCATACATAGCTATCCCCCAGTATAGCATACATATCATACAGACTCCACCTCCTGTATGATATCACACATATAATAACAGTTGCTCTATTCCCCAGTATAATATCACACTATAATAACAGATTCTCTATCCCCAGTATATCACACATATAATAACAGATACTCTATTCCCCAGTATAATATCACACATATGATAACAGATTCTCTATCCCCCAGCTTGTAATATCACACATATAATAATACAACCCCCCACCTGTATGATATCACACATATAATAACAGATGCTCTATCACCCAGTATAATATCACACATATAATAACAGATGCTCTATTCCCCAGTATAATATCACACATATAATAACAGATTCTCTATCCCCAGATATATCACACATATAATAACAGATCTCTATTCCCCAGTATAATATCACACATATGATAACAGATTTCTATCCCCAGTGTAATATCACACATATAATAATACAACCCCCCACTGTATGATATCACACATATAATAACAGATGCTCTATCCCCCAGTATAATATCACACATATAATAACAGATGCTCTATCCCCCAGTATAATATCACACATATAATAACAGATGCTCTATCCCCCAGTATAATATCACACATATAATAAACAATGCTCATCCCCCAGATAATATCACACATATAATACAGTTGATCTCTATTCCCCAGTATAATATCACACATATAATAACAGATTCTTTATTCCCCGTATAATATCACACATATAAAATACAAAACTCCCCACCTGTATATATCACACATATATAACAGATGCTCTATCCCCCATTCATTATAATACACACATATAATAACAGATGCTCTATCCCCCGTATAAATCACACTATAATAAACAGATGCTCTATTCCCCCAGTATAATACACACATTAATAAACAGGATGCTCTATCCCCAGTGATGAATATCACACAATACATAATACAGACTCCCCCATATGATCACACATATAATAACAGATGCTCTATCCCCCAGTATAATATCACACATATAATAACAGATGCTCTATTCCCCAGTATAATATCACACATATAATAATACAGATTCTCTATTCCCCAGTATAATATCACACATATAATAATACAGACTCCACCTCCTGTATGATATCCCACATATAATAACAGATACTCTACCCCCAGTATAATATCACACATATAATAACAGATTCTCTATTCCCCATTATAAAATCACACTTATAATAACAGATGCTCTATTTCCCATTATATCATAAATATAATAACAGATGCCATATTATCTATTACACATATAATAATACAGAGTCCACCCCCTGTGTGTTATTACAGCTACTCTAGATTTTCCATGTCCCAGTGTAGTGTCACACATATAAATTATTTATGTGATATTACACTGGGGTGTATGCATCTGTTTTATTATTACTATATGTAGTATTACACTGTGGAAATAGAGCATCTATTATTATATAAGTTAATAGATGCTCCATCCTACAGTATTTTATAACAGATTTAATAATCATATAGTCACTTTTGTAGCATCACCGTTTATATTAGCACATATATAAATACAGATGCATCTCCAGTGAAATATCACCCCATATCAGTGTAATATCACATATTAAATATAAACACTACATATTCTCATATATTTAAAGGTCTATTGATAACACAGGTACTACAGATGCACATTCCTTCTGCAGCACTTTTTATTTAATATCACACATAGATTACATTTATGTCATATCATATGTACATTACAGGCACTCCCTATGTAATATCACAATATTGCATATACTGCATAAAAACACATTTTTTAGCACAGCAGCCAGTGTCTATTGGATGACCTGTATTTGAAGGTAGGTTTTTGTGTGCGTGAGGCAGCGTCTTATTTTCATTGAAGTGACTTGAGATGCTGCCATGTAGGTCACAGAGCACTTGCTCATTCAAATATGCATGACGGCTTATGTGATGTGTCTTCTATCTGGGACGTTCGCTGAGCATTGAAGAAATGCTGGCCTCTTATGTAATGTTATATGTGCAGTAAAGGCTGCTGTAACAGAGCTTCATAATCACATTTTCATCCCATTATACAGTTTTTATCTGGAATTCATTTATGTCACTGTGTCACTTGAGTACATAACCTACTGATCCTAAGTAACATTCTATATTAGCCTGCAAAGCTTTCTTCCATATTTTTCTGCCAAACTCACAGTATCATGCATCATGTTACTTATCTTTTACTAATCCTGAATTAGATCCTGAATTGTACCCCAGAGTTACACTCACTATTCTCCTGCTGGAATCACTCAATAATACAATCATGTATTACACTCCAGAGCTGTACTCACTATTCTCCTGCTGGAATCACTCAATAATACAATCATGTATTACACTCCAGAGCTGTACTCACTATTCTCCTGCTGGAATCACTCAATAATGCAATCATGTATTGCACTCCAGAGCTGTACTCACTATTCTGCTGATAAGGTCACTGTGTACATACATTACGCTACTTACCCTGAATTGATCCTGATTTGTATCCTGCATTATACTTCAGAGCTGCATTCAATATTTTGTTGTAACTTCCTCCAGTACTATAAACAATGCATTAGAATTAGGGACCTGGTACATTAGGGGCCTGTGGGCCAAAAATATTGATGACCTATCTTCTTCATTCTTTGTATCAGCTGCTGAGAGCAGATGATTTGTGGAAGTACTGGGTTTCGGACCTCCACAAATCTGATATTGAGGACGCATTCTATAGATACAAGTTCTTCTCAATAAATTAGAATGTCTGCAAAAAGTTTTTTTTTTCAGTAATTCAATTCAAAAAGTTAAACTCATACTGCATATTATATAGAGTCATTACAAACAGAATAATACTTTTGGCAGTGTGGACGGGTGCCAAGTCCTGCTGGAAAAGGAAAATTCTATCTACAAAAAGCTTGTGGGCAAAGGGAAGCATGAAGTGCTCTTAAATGTCCTGGTAGACATCTGCTCTGACTTTGATATTCATAAAACATAGAGGACCTGCACCAGCAGATGACATGGCTACCCAAATCATCACTGATTGTCTAAATTTCACACTAGACCTCAGGCAGCTTGGATTGTGACGCTCCATTCTTCTACCAGACTATGGGACCTTGATTTGCAAATGAAATGCAAAATTTACTTTCATCTAAAAAGAACACCTTGAACCCCTGAGCAACAGTCCAGTTCTTTTTCTCTTTGGCCCGGGTAAGA
The DNA here is from genome assembly GCA_019512145.1 of Engystomops pustulosus. Lineage (NCBI taxonomy): Eukaryota > Metazoa > Chordata > Amphibia > Anura > Leptodactylidae > Engystomops > Engystomops pustulosus. Next base: position 68,566,321 of record CM033647.1, read on the forward strand.
CGCTTCTGGTGTTGTCTATTGGTTGGAAGTGACTTAACACATGGAATGTGACACTTGTAGTAGCGGTTATCCCGGTCGCTTGTGCAACTTTTTCTTCTGCACTTTTTCCTTCCATTTAACTCCCACTAAAATGCTTTGATACAACCAGCTTCGTGATTAGCCTCCTTGTGGAGTGTGTCAATGACTGCCTTCTGGACATCTGTCAAGTCAGCAGTCTTCCCTATGACTGTGTCGCCTACTGAACCAGTCATAAAGACCTTTTAAAACCCTTAGGACGTCTTTGCAGGTGTTATGGCTTAATTATTCTAATTTTCTGAGATTATGACTTTTGGGTTTTCCATGGCTATAAGCCACAATCATCAACATAAGCATAAATAAACACTTGAAAAAGTTCATTTTCTTTGTAATAACTCTATATAAAATACGAGTTTCACTCTTTGAATTGAATTGCTGTAAAAAAACTAAAAATTTTTTGCTGATATTCTAATTTATTGAGAAGCAATATTTTTAACCTGGAATGTACTGTACTTAAAGGGGACCTACCACCACGATTCTACCTATAAAGGTAGAACGGGTGGTAGGTGGATGAATGGGATGTGAGGATAGCCCTTTTTTGGGCTAATCCTCAAGTCCCGGCTATCCTTTTGTAAACTTTATTGCTTGTATATGCTAATTTTCTTAAGCGGCTACTGGGGCGTGAAGTAGCCGGACATGAGGCTACTAGTCGCGGCTTCTCCATGCCCCAGTAGCCTCGTTCCTCCGAAAATTAGCATATACAAGCAATAAAGTTTACAAAAGGATAGCCGGGATGTGAGGATTAGCCCAAAAAAGGGCTATCCTCACGTCCCATTCATCCACCTACTACCCGTTCTACCTTTATAGGTAGAATCGTGGTGGTAGGTGCCCTTTAATCTATACAGTACTGATGCAACCTATAGTTTATTCTAGAGCTGCATTCACGGTTCTGCTGTGGCAGACCATATTGCATGAGGAATATTAAAATGCAAAATTCAGACTGTATCCAATGTTATAGTGACCTCACCAGCAAAGTAGTAGGTGGAACTTTACAGTATAATGTGTAGTTGTTTTATTTGCTATGACGGAAGAGCTTGAGGGCTGGGTAGATCGAAGGTCCGGTCTTTGGATGGATAGAAAGTCTCTAGATCCTGCAGTTGGCCCGGGGACACTGCTGCTATAGAGCTGGGCTGCTGCTGAGACTGAGAGGGCAGCTTAACATCATTCATATTGCTGTAAACATAACCCATATTCTGAGTGTCAGGTCAGTACTAATCCCCTTGACAGCTGTAATCTGCTCACTAAGGATGGATTAATGTCCCTGGAGCGGAGATGGAAGATATGAAATAGGGATTTCAGAATACAACAGAGTAGAGTGTCAGACCAACCCCTCCTTCCCAACCCTCCTAGGAGTTATAGTGCATCTCCTAAGGTAGTGCTTTATCAGACGTACTATGCATTATTAGAGGGAGTAACAAAGGTTATGATGGGAATTCTTTGCCTATAACTTGCCCCATCTGCTTAATCAATGGCAGTAGAAAGCCTTCTCTGGGCAGCACAGTGGCTTGGTGGTTAGCACTAAAGCCTTGCAGGTTCCCAGGTCAACATCTGCAATGAGTTTATATGTTCTCTCTGTGTTTGCGTGGGTTTCCTCTAGGTCCTCTGGTTTCCTCCCACACTCCAAAACATACTGGTAGGTTGATTAGATTGTGAGCCCCATTGGGGACAGGGACTGATTTGGCAAGCTCTGTGCAGCGCTGCGTAATCTGTGTGCACTATATAAATAAAGGAATTAATATTATTATTCTCTATCCCATATCTGGCAGCATTTCACAGACATAAGTTCAACCTGTCTCTATCAGTCCTGTGTACACAATTTCAATTGCCCCTAGGCATGACCCCGTAACTTCTGACTTGGGGTCGGGCTGCCATATTGGATTACTGTGCGAGATTGTGGAGCTGAGTTTCTGTCTCTCAAACTGATTACTTCCTGCCAGAAGATCGTGAGCAGAGAGAGAAACTGCAAACTACAAACTACAGGAGAAGATAAGTGATCCAGGAAAAGGGGAGGCAGGCACATATCTGTGAGATGTAGCAGTGCTCACAGTGTAACAGTGTAAAAGTCTGTCAGTCTGTGTAATCTCATGAATCTCTGATCTGTCTCATCTCTCTCTTTCTGTGTGTCAGATACTAGTACAATGTCAGAAGCCATATTAAAGTATAAATACACCAGTACCCTGATAATTTAACCACATTGTCATCCCACAGAACTAGATGGATTATGTGTCTGCTTAAAGAGTCCCTGCCCACACCCTGGTATTTTGCAATGAGCAGCCAAGGGAGTGATAGGAGCTAAAACAGCAATAAAACTGAGTAAAATTGTAAAGTAAGGTGTTAAAATGATCTTTATTGTGTTAACATCACTCGGGGATTAAAATGTGAGAATTTTCTTTTGTGGGAAAACCCCTTTAATCCAGTCAAGTCTCCCTGTCCCATCTGCTGATAAACATACTTGCAGCCTGCCACCACCATGCTTTACTGTAGGGATGTCACCGTGCAAGCGTTGAGCAGTACCTGCTTTCCTATAGACCAAGTAAAATTTTGGTTTCATCAACCTTTTTTCATGTGTCTTTTATTGAGAATGGATTTGCTGGTTTAAGTCATGGTTGAACTATTGGAAGCTTCTTCCATCTCCATACAGGATTTTTGGAGTTCAGCCTGAATGACCACTGGGTTCTTGGTCATCTCTCTAAACCTGCTATTATCCATGTTATTTAGGAATTATGGAAGCTTTTCATTTTTTAGCATTCTCCCTATCTGTACCTCTACACAGTCTACACAATGAATAAATATATTTTTCAGATAGTACTTTCCAAAAAATGGACCGACACTAAGCGTTATTCAGGTTAACCACCCATAAATCACTCCAAAATTGCCACCTTGGCAGATATATTTTAGTGATGCAAAAGGATTGATAACTTTTATTACAGTGTATCTAAAATTACAATGATTGCTTCACATTACCCAAATTGTAAAATTATCAGCTTTAGGAGACATAGTAGTAGCTATACAGGTGTAAGGTATATTGCAGAAGCTTTATTTCAGGTGAATTTGTCAATGTGGAGTAGATTGAGTTCACATTCTATTGGGCGTTTAATGTGTCTATTGTTTGTACCTTTGAGGTACACTGTATATAGTTATCACTCTCCCTCACATTGAGTACATCCGCATGCTGCTTCTAACCTCTACACTTGATTATCACTATCAGACCATTTCTGTAGTCTGTTCAGACCATCAACATTAGATTGCCTACACTGCATGACACCTTGCTATCTAAAATCTACAGTAACTCCCCGACATGTTTTGCCACCTAACGCGGCATCCTCAGGGGTCTCGGGGTTATAATGTGTGCCGAACACCAACTTGTCTATTTAATAACTTTGCCCTGTGATATATGGAGGTTGTGTCCTTCCGACCAATCATTGGTCCTTTTTGTATAATCATGTGATCTCCTTAGTAACCGCCCCTTAATATGTATGATCCCATTGGTTCACCTTGTGGCCAAAATTCTGCCACTTTCGGACAGAAGGCCAAGTCAGCACTTTTCAAACAGCCCTGCCAGCGCCACTGAAAAGTGTCTGATTTCTCCTTATTTAATTTTTTTAGCGGTAAAATACCACCTGCACTTTTTACATTTGTTCTATATGGTTTATACAAGGGGAGCAGCGAGCTGTTCAGTTAAACATTTGCCATATTAGAATTTTATAGAAACATTAAGTACCTTATACGCAACTCATTTTCCCGCTATCTAGGAACAAAATGGCAAGAGGGGGGAGCAGGACAGATCTCTTAATTTATTTCTGTTCATTAAAATACTGTATGCCTAATTTGGAGATGCTGGAAGAAGGTACAGTTTGGAAGATCAAGCTGAGCCTTTAAGCTGCTAATACAGTGCTGCCAATGTTAATATTCCCCTCTGCGCCAAGTTCTTCAGTGATAAATTAGGGACATGCCAACTCTCCCATATCAAAGGGGTATTCCCATGAAGACACGATTCTTAATATACTCAGGATAACAAAATAACATATTCACTGTTTACTGTTCATTAACAATTCACTGTTATTATCAAACAGTATTTCAAAGATATAATTCTTTGAGTCCTGCTGGTTACAATTTTGTTTGCCCATGGATACGACCATAAATCTTCTGCCTATGGTTGAATTCTTTTCATGAATAGCTTCTCTTGTCTGCACTCTCAGCCTTCTGCCCTACCCCCTGCATTACAAACCAGGTCAGACTCCTTCATGCACTGCATCTGGATCTGCCCTAAGATTAATACTTTCTGGTCTGAATTCCGTAATCAACATTTTGAGTTCCCGCATTTATTGTCCCCCTCTGTATGTTTATGAGGAAATCTTTTTTAGTTTCACCCTATACTATGCCCGGAAGGTGTTGATGATGTCATGGAAAGATCAGGAGGCCCCACTTTAAAACAGTGGATATTAGGGTTATCCTCACTACCGCTCATTATATGTTAACAGGAAGTGCCCCCGAAAATTTGAGCAAATCCTCACAGTGCTTTATAAAAGCTCTCTGATCTTAGTCTACTAGGAGGTGTGCGTGTGTGAGTGTCTGATTATCCAAGCGTCAAGTTAATTTGTTTCAACAAGAGGTCTGGCTACTTTGCTATTTTTCTTCATTTCCTGTAACTTGTATTGTAAACCACATGTGACTAAGGAACCGTAATACACTGTTACTTTATGATGTTATTAATTACTCCTGTAATGTAGTGAAGAATAAGCAGTAGCCGGAGCTCTTGTTACTTAGTTTTTCTGTATTTATATAACATTTTGAAAAATTTAAAAATAAAAACTTTAAAAAAAAAATTGCTCAGACACAGGCACTTCCTGCCGGAGAGACTTACTCTACAAGCTACAGACAGATAAGGTCTTTATAGCAGAGCTGTGTTTTATTGATCATCATCTCTTATCTCTGATCTGTCGCATGGCTCTTTTTTGTATGTGTCATGTACTAGTAGAATGTTCAGAAGCTAAATGAAAGTGTAGATAAACCCTGTACTATGACAATCTAAGCATATTGTCATCACCAAGCATCTAATAGCACAGTGGACTCATGAAGTGTCTGCTTAGAGAGTCCCCGACCATCACTGAGTTATGGGAGCTAAAACAGCAATAAAACTGAGTAAAATTGAAAGGGAGTTAAAAATGATCTTTATTGTGTACACACCATTAGGAGATTAAAATTTGAGAACTTTCTTTCATGGCCAAACTTTTTTAAGGTTCATCCTCTCAACTACACCTTTCCAAATTGACAAAGCAAACTGCAAATTTGGTAGGGAAACCTTATAAAACGATTTTTAAGTGCTTCCATCATACAACATGTCTACAATTTTAATTGAACCCACTTATGCACAGTTACTGTGTACCTTCAGTATCGCAAAGCGTCAATAATGTTTGTAACCATGAATATTTGGCATTGACCTATCCTGTCAAAAGAAATAATGATATTCTTTAGCTACGCTTGTTATTTTTTATTATTTCACACAAAGATTATTAAAAGTCGTTATATATCCTTTAAAGATCTTAGAGTAAATTTTAATAGAACACAACGGAAGAGATACAACATCTTAGGGAGGCAAGTCATCTTAAAATATTGTATTCTAGCCACCTCAGAGAGTTCTGCATTACATGCCCGTGACAGATCTTCCTTCAAGGCCCTTTTTCAAATATATTTATATTTTTCTGAACCATACTGTCCAATATGGAGCAAAGTGTGATACCTAGATATAATACCACCTTCTCTTGTCAACTTATTCCTCGTGGATTTAAAATGCCCGCTCTTATTTCTAAGGGGATCTTAATTGGCAAGGCCACAGATTTAGAGATATGCAATTTATAAAATGATACATGTAAAAACTGAGTTTTTAATAATGCCGAAAAATGTTGTTTAGCATTTTGACATGAAGTTTTCACATTGGGGCTTATTTACTAAGGGTCCTGCAGCCGCATTTTCGTCGGGTTTTCCAACTTTTCGGGGATTGCGACGGGGATTGTGTCGCAAGATCGGATTTTGCCACATCTGCGCCAGCTTTCATGCAACAGAAATTGGGGGGCGGGCCGGCGGATGATCTGACAGATTCGGACAAACCGCAGGATTTAACTTTGAATTTGTGTCGCAAGATCAAGCACTTACATGTACCGGGAAGAAGACGGTGAACTCCGGCGGACCTGATCGGGGAAGCGATTGCACTTTCACTTACAGACTTTTAGTTTCCCTGTCGGGAAAGACTCTGATTGAAAAATATGGGTGCCTTGATCGAAACCACTTGCTCTTTCCTATGTCATTTTGGCCTCAACATATATGTTACCAGGGACTCACAATGGGGCACAGTCCTGCTTTTTGTCCAATGCAATTTGGATGAAGTTGAGCATTAAATAGTTCAGGAATTACTGCAGAATTACAGTACCTGGTGTAAGGGCTTATTCCCATGGCCGTTCAGATGGGAGGGCAGTGAGTCGCATAATTCACGAACCAATTTGTGGCCCTCATAAACTTCTATGTCTCCTGATCAACATGTGATGAGCACATGGTGTGTTGTCGCATCGTGACCGAACCAGGTGCTGCTCATCTTCCTATGGAGGGAGGAGGGCTGTGGAGTGCTCACCCCTCCTCCCGGCGCTATGCTTGCCCAGGATCTGGTCCAGTGCGAGCACATGGCTATGTGAATGCAGTTGATGCGGGTGATGCCACACATGGCCTTTTAAACCCGTTTTTGGTAATTTTTTAAGCAGTCCGTTAAAAAAGGCATGCGTTTTTGACAGGTTTTACCAATTATCTTAATTTAAGCTGGTCTAAAACTGATGCGTTTGCAAAAAACACATGTGTTTTTCAAAAACGCATGCGTTTTTTTACTGGACTGCTTAAAAACGGACCAAAAACGGGTTCAAAACGCCATCCCCCTAAGGGAAATCTGGTCTGCGTGGTCAACTACATATGGTTTTGGTTCACAATAACTGATGCACAAACTGTACGAAATAAGTTAGCTGTGAACAGTCCCTTACACTGAGGTTCACCCATGAGGAAGTTGCACTTACCTTTAGAAGCAAAAGAATATGCATTAAATGTCAGTCCTGAGAAACCTTTCAGGCAACTTTGATTACGTTATCACACAGTTTTCTTTGTGTCCTACATACTATATCTCCTATGGAGAACAGATCACAGCACTGCACAACTGACAGGTTACAAGAGCTGAGTGACAACTCTTGTATCAGCTTTAATTTCAGCCATGTTGGTTGTCACTCGGCTTTACAGAAACAGATATATAAACACAAAATGGGGCTGTGGGCTGATCACTGAGGATTGATCTGTGTGCATGGAAGCTGAATATATATATGTAATTATGAAGGACATTAGATCTACTGTAGGCAGAACAATGGTGCCCAGCAGTAAAGGCTCATTCTCCTCTCTTCCTAGATGAACTGAGTCTCTCAGACATGCCAAGCAGCATCCAGAGCAAAGTCCAAGCTCCTCGCAACCCCAAGCTGACCAGACATGAAGAGGCCGCCAACATGGTAATAAGTGCTTCATAAATTGGGTCGTTTTTTATCCTTCATTGCAAGGCTTAGGCAGACAGATGTCGGTGACTGAACCCAGGGATTATCCTAGGTCCAAACAAATCAAGTCAGACAGCTGTTCAGAAATAATACTTGTCCCTCACCGGGATCGTATCTACAGTGCTGCCTCATAGAGGTTCAGCAGGGAGTAGGTAAGCTCCATACTGCACTACTAACACCAGGAATAGGGGCCAACTTCGCTGCAAATAATAAGAAATGTATGAAGTGGGGCAGGTAAGCTGCCAGCTCTGCACTACTCAGCTATTGACAGGACACAGGACCAATTAAAAGCAATTTTGTGTCCCATCTATAAGGTATCAGTGGGTCATGGAAGATGCCAGCTCTATATTGCACTGATAATACAAGAAGCCAGGGTCAATAACTGTTTAGCTGGCCAATAAAAAGAAACATTTTGTACCCCTAAAGCAAATTATCAGTAGAGCAGTTAAAGGGGTTTCCCACTTTACCTCATATTTTTGTAATGTGTGTGTAAGCATGGGGAGTAGGGTATAAGGTACTTTACCAATATGCATCTATTTAAATGTTCTGCTCTGCTTTCTTAATATGTAAAGTAAAACCTCCTGTCTTTTACCTCATCTGCCAAACATTCCTGTCCATAAAATGGCCGCAGATGGAGGATCATGTGATCTCTAATTAGCGATTGTTCATGTACAGTTAGAGATCATATAATCCTGCATCTGCAGCCATTTTATGGACAGGCAGGAATGTCTGGCTGATGAGGTAAAAGACAGGGGGCTTTACTTCACAGCAGAGCAGAACTTTTAATAAATGCATATTGGGAAATTACCTAATATCCTGCCATTTACACTTACATTACAAAAGACATGAGGTAAAGTCACCAACCCCTTTAGGGTGCCAGCGTAGGTGCCAATAACAAGAGATATGGTCAATATCTCTGTCAAGAAAAAAGTTGTGGCAGCCTATAGTAGCAAATTGGAAGGCACGGGTAAGAAGCAAGCTCCTCATTGCACTGCTTGTATCAGGAGCCAGGACCAATACAAGTTCCTGTGGGGGAATGGGGAGATGCAAGGATCATTTCATTTCAAAAAGGAAAGAAATATGAGGCAGATAAAGAAGCATTTTAAAGCTGGTTGGCTACAAAGGGTCATTAGAAATTGATATGTATTTTAAATGGGATTTTTGACAGCAGACGGGGCATAAATCAGGAAGCCACAGTAAGGGGGAAAAAAAGAAAGGGCAATTTAATGAGTCGGCTACAGACATTTTATATACAGGACAACAGAGAAGGGGCATTAAGAGGAGGGGGCTAAAGAAAAGGATGCGTGCATTATATAATGTGTACACAAAGAAAGTATGAAATTATACAGGGTGTAGTGTTATTGGAAGGGAGTTTTAAACTAAATGGAGGCCATCCATGGGCCGGTATAAAGGGGTTACTTGACGCTGTAGACACAAGTTCTTATCCAAATACGTGCCAGGTGCTGCTTTATTACTGAACAACTAGTTTATAGGATTCTATTGTACACATCTGTTAATGTGACTTCCCTATCACCTTCTCCCCTGTTAGATGACCATCACCCCATCAGCATTTCTTCGGGAGATGTCCTTCACAACCGAACAGCGATTGGCCAACACTAGGGAGATGCATCCTCCCAGGATCATTCAGATGCTGGATATGAGCGAGACCACCCATCAGAAGGTGCCTGCTTAGCAATGCCTTGCTTTTGGCTTGTGTGCAGTAGCTTTTACAGATCTCCAAAAGGATTGAAATGGGTGGCTGCTAGATGAAAATTACACATCTCGAGATAAAACAGTGAAGAGAGATTGAGATAAAAATAAGAGCGTATTGTTGCTGCAGTTTTTACTTCTAACCCCTTTTACATAAATGTTTGTTTTTTATGCATATGTTCAGCGCATGCTTCTTATGTGTCGTACATGTATTGGACTTGTATTCAATTGGTTCTGTCATACATGTATTTTTTTTTTCATGCACACACCTGCATTTTTTTAAAGCGAAAAATGCCTGATACAAATCTACAAATGACTAAAAAGTTGCGAAAGGAACTGACACACTAAATAAACTCTGACAGAAAACTCTTTAGAACCATATAAAAAGTGTCAATTTTCACTGCACAAATGCTGAGGAAACTGATCAAACTCTGCAATGCCAGTGGCAAAAACATGGCATTTTGAACCCGTTTTTGGCCCATTTTTAAGCAGTCTGTTAAAATAACGCATGCGTTTTTTGAAAACGCATCAGTTTTTGACCTGTTTTAATTAAGATAGTTGGTAAAACCGGTCAAAAACCCATGCGTTTTCAAAAACCGAATGCTTTTTTTAACAGACTGCTTAAAAACGGTCCAAAAATGGGTTCAAAATGCCACGTGTGCCGCCGGCCTAAGGCTGGTGCCACACGCAACGCCTTGTCTGCGTTTGAAAACGCAGACAAAGCCGCACCCACCGGGGCAGGCCGCGGCCCGATCGCATCGGTGTTTCTATGGAAACACCTGCGATCGGGAATGAGCCGTCAGTGTTTTGCGTTAATTTAATGCAAGCCTGAGGCTTGCATGTAACAGCAACCTATGCATTAGCTGCTACTAATATTTCCTTCTGTTTTTTAGTTCTCCTCAGTAGACGTGGAACAAGCCCTTTTCCAGCCTTTCCCATCAGAAATTGTCTTTCAGAACTATATTCCCTGTGAGACGTATGAGGTGCCACTGGTATTAAGAAACAATGACAAGGTGAGTTTCTTCAAGCTGTATGAGTGGAAGCAGGTGCACACTCACATTGTACACTATATCATTATCACAAATTCTTTTCTTTTAATCTCCTGTAGTAACCAAGTTCTGCAGTGCAGTGTAAATATCATAGTCATTGTTTTTTTTACTTTTACAGGTTCCTCGACTGGTAAAAGTTACTCAGGAGAGTTCACCATACTTTAAAATTATCAGCCCCAATGACGTGTGTCACAAAGTGGCTCCAGGCATGCCATCCACCTTCCGCATCCTCTTTACACCTGAGGAGAATAAGGTAATCTCAAGACAAGTTCATTCTCAACAGAAAACTGACTGCCACAAATTATTACTTAGCTTCTTCACTAGCGAACTCCCAATACAGATTAGAAATCTCTGGTTGGAGGCTTGTGTACATATTAAGTGATGTACAGAGGATTAGGTCATTTCACATGAAATAGCACGGTACCTTGAAGAGGGTTTGTTCCTTGAGCAATTGTTGGCATTAAAACATTTTATTGAAATATTTACACATGTGAAAGCAGGAACATCACATACAGCAAACAAGAAAACAGCCAATCAGGGCAATACAAATGTGCAGGGTAAAACGATATAGTAGAATGTCACCAGGGCCGTATTAAGGTTGGTCGGGGCCCCTAACACAGCTACATACAGCCGCCTCACCCCCAGTAACACAGCTACATACAGCCGCTTCACCCCCAGTAACACAGCTACATACAGCCGCCTCATCCCCAGTAACACAGCTACATACAGCCTCCTCGCCCCCAGGGAACACAGCTACATACAGCCGACCTCCCCGCCCAATAACACAGCCTACATCAGCCGCCTCGCCCCCTAGTAACACAGCTACATACAGCCGCCTCTCGGCCAGTAACACAGCTACATACAGCCGCCTCGTGGCCAGTAACACAGCTACATACAGCCGCCTCCCCCCCAATAACACAGCTACATACAGCCGCCTCGCCCCCTAGTAACCCCCCCCCCCCACCAGCTACATACAGCGCCTTCGCCCCCAGTACATAGTACATAAGCCACCGCGCCTGGAGTAACACCAACTCATACAGCCGTCCTCGACCCCGTAACAAGCTACACACAGCCGCCTCACCAACAGTAACACAGCTACATACAGCCGCCTATACCCAGTAACACAGCTACATACAGCCTCCTTCGCCCCCAGTAACACAGTACCATACAGCGCCTCCCCCAGTAACACAGCTACATACAGCTGCCTCGCCCCAGTAACACAGCTACATACGCCGTCTCCCCCAGTAACACACTACATACAGCGCCTCGCTAGCTATAAACAGCACATACGCGCCCTCGCCCCAGTAACACAGCTACATACGCCCCTCGCCCTCAGTAACACAGCTACACAGCCGCTCTCCCCAGAGTAACATAACTACATACAGCGCCTCATCCCCAAAACACAGCTACACCCAGCCACCTCACCCCCACAACCCATCTTTATATCTACCTTCACCCTACCAGAAATGCATTCCCATGTAACATACACCTCAGCCGCTAAGCTACACACACACATTCACTGTATAGAGCATATACAAAACACACATCATATATATATATATATTACATATATTTAAGGTGACATGTATATGCTGATAAAATGTATGCACATATAAATACAGTATATGCATTTATGTCATATGTCCACCGATATACATACACTCACCGGCCACTTTAATTAGGTACGCCATGCTAGTAACTAACGGGTTGGACCCCTTTTGCTTCAAACTGCCTCAATTCTTCGTGGCATAGATTCAACAAGTGCTGGAAGCATTCCTAGAGATTTTGGTCATTACTGACATGATGGCATCACACAGTTGCCGCAGATTTGTCGGCTGCACATCCATGATGCGAATCTTCCGTTTCACACATCCCAAAGAAGCTCTATTGGATTGAGATCTGGTGACTTGGAGGCCATTTGAGTAAAGTGAACTCATTGTCCATGTTCAAGAAACCAGTCTGAGATGATTCCAGCTTTATGACAGGCGCTTATCCTGCTGAAAGTAGCCATCAGATGTTGGGTACATTGTGGTCATAAAGGGATAGACATGGTCGCAACAATACTCAGTAGGCTGCGCGTTGCACGATGATCTCAATTGGTACCAGGGGCCAAAGAGTGCCAAGAAAATTTCCACCCACCATGACCACCACCACACACCAGCCTGAACCGTTGATACAAGGCAGGATGGACCCATGCTTTCATGTTGTTGACGCCAAATTCGACCCTACCATCCAAATGTCGCAGCAGAAATCGAGACTCATCATACCAGGCAACGTTTTTTCCAATCTTTACTAGTCCAATTTCGATGACTTGTGCAAATTGTAGCCTCAGTTTCCTGTTCTTAGCTGAAAGAGTGGCACAGGTTGTGGTCTTCTGCTGCTGAGCCCATCTGCCTCAAGTTCGACGTACTGTGCGTTCAGAGAGCTCTTTCTGACTATCTTGGTTGTAAGGTGACAATTTGAGTCACTGTTGCCTTTCTATCAGCTCGAACCAGTCTGCCCGTCTGCCCATTCTCCTCTGACCTCTGGCAAAACAACAGAACTGCCGCTCACTGGAGTTTTTTCTTTTTTGGACCATTCTCTGTAAAACCCTAGAGATGGTTGTGCATAAAATCCACAGTAATCATCAGTTTTGAATACTCCATATCAGCCCTACTCGGCAACAAACAACCAGACACGTTCAAAGGCATCAAATCACCTTTCTTCCCCATACTGTAGTCTCGGTTTGAAATGCAGAGATTGTCTGTGACCTGTCTAACATGCCTAAATGCCACTGATTGCCGCCATGTGATTGGACTTGATTAGAATTAAGTGTTAACGAGCAGATTGGAACGGTGTACCTTATAAAGTGGCCGCGGAGGTGTTATACACAGTATATCAATTTATACACGACAAATGCATATATACACATATATACAGATATACACAGTAGATGCATACTACAACATATATACACAGTATATACATATTTAGGGTCATTTACACAGCTGTCGGGGACTTATAGCCGCAAATTTGCCCATAGAGGGCAATGGCGGGCTGCAGCGGTAGGTTGCCGATCCGCGTGTACACCGCAAAAAGATAGAGCATGCTCGCTATTACAGTGTGCGGCATGCGCCGCTGTTTCTATGGAGGGAAAGGGACAAACCCTCCTACTATCCAGCAAACGGCGCGTATGACCTGGCACGGGTTGTTCTCGGCTGTTTGAGGGGGAGGAGGGGACGGGGGGACCGTGTTAGCGTGGTGGAGTTGCTGAGGGTATAGTGCTTTTTGGGCGGCGAGGTGGCGGAGTGCTTGTCTGGGTTCGGCCGTCGACTGGGGGGGGGTGGCGCGAGTAAGCGGGGCATGCTGCTTGGGTGGCCAGCGGGGTTTGGTGGGCTTGAGACGGTCAAACTTGTCGTCGGGTCGTGGGCTCAGCCTTGAGTGGAATAAGGGGAGGGAGGGTGCGGGGCAGTAGGCTTGACATGCTGATCGATTGGGCGGGTGGGGAGGGTCTGTGACCTGTGCGGGGGTAGGGCATAGGGTGGGTGCACTGCATCTCCTGTGCAGGGATGCGGGCCGGGGTTTCAGGGAGATGTCGCCCACGGAGAGGCGCAGGGGGATGGGTCTCTGGTGGGGGGCCCCCTGTGGGGGGTAGGTGGGGGGGCCCCGGGACTCGAGCCCCGAGAGCCCCCCTTACTCTGGCCCTGACTGTCATAATTAATATGACCATAACTGTAACATACTAAACGCTATTTGTTGTGAATGTAGTTCACTGTAAAATTCCAATAGGATGTGTTGAACACTAAATAAAACATAAATCATAAAAGAGAAAAAGAAGGAGTCAGTAGTAAAGTAGTTAAGCAGAACGCGGAGGGAAGACTTGAGGGGGAAATGGAAAAGGGGATGGGGTGGAATATGGAACATTGTCACATCCACTGTGTTTTTTCACTGCCACCACACCTATGGTTAGGAAACGTGGATCTAGTTTATATATAGTCTCAAGGCAACCTCGTTAAAAAGCTACTCTACAAAAGATTTGCTCACTCTTTCAAAGGAGTGTCTTCTTCTATTAAACCTAAGGGCGTTTTGCACGTTAAAAAATGTTGCCCCATGTCTACGTATTAAGAACTTGCCATAAAAGTCACACTGGGAATGATAAAGGTTATAATGGAATTATATAGTTGTATAATAATATATTCTGGTTGGCTTTGCAATGCAAAGATTGAACCCTGCTGCAAGGTAATCGGGGCATCGCAGTGGAAGAGCCACTGTGGACTTTTCTTTAGTCTTTGTCCCCTGTGTTCCCAGCCCTAGACATCTTTGATTACTGCATCACAACTAGTATTGGATAGGGTGGGTCAGAACTACAACTTGCATGGGGGTCTAAGGAGAACTTTTAATAGCAGGTAATATGTCTAATCAATCAACCAATAAAGCCATTACAGTGATTCACTACCCAACTGAAATGGGAACTTTGGTGTTACTGGGTTTCCCTCGAAGGACTTTGTTTTTACAGTTCTGTTTACCTAACACTCCGTGCGACCCACTGATACTGCCTGGGGAAGGACTGACTGGGGTGCGTGGTAATGTCTTAGAAAGATCTGAAATATTGTATTGCATCACCTCAAAACAACTAACAGGTTTTCCTGGTTTGTGTTGTGTGTCGCATCTACTGGGTGGATTTCTCGTAACAATATTTCAACGACATCTAGAGTGAGAACTTGACTGTATTCAAATAATGATTAATACTGAAATAAAAGACTGGGAGGGGGTCGGGGGGTGCACACATAGGGTGTTTTCCTTCATAATGACATCATAAGTCATACACTGGGGGTCATTACTAAGGGCCGCCCGATTGCGTTTTCCCGACTGTTAACCGAATATTTCCGATTTGCGGCCGCGTTGTACCTAATTGCCCGCTGTTTTGGCGCAAGTGATCGGATTGTGGCGCAATCGGGGCCGGCATATCGCGCGACAGTAAATCGGGGGGGGGCGTGGCCGAGCGAACAAAACCGACGTATTCGGAAAAACCGCCGCATTTTAAAAAAAAACCGAAAATGTGTCGCTTGGGAAGCACTCACCTTGACCTTCTATGGGATGGTTGCAATTCCGGGCGTATAGATTTTTCGGCGCTGCATAGGAGGAACTACATCGTTAAATCCCAGCCGGACCCGTCAATCCTTGGCAGAGAACGACGCCGCTGGATCGCGAATGGGACCGGGTAAGTAAATGTGCCCCACTGTGTTTAATCAGATGACTTATTTCAACATCTGCATACTGAATCTTGGCCTGATGACACACATAAGAGACAAATATGTGAAGAAAAACGTAATCTACATTCCAGATGATGACATCATATCTTGGGAGAGATAATTGAGAAGACTGTAAACTACATTCTGGTCTATATGTCACATCAATTACTGTAATAAAATAATACATTTAATCAGAAACGTTATTATACCCCTTAATTATCTGTATCTCCATCCTGGATTGATGACAATCAATTAGACTGCAATCTACAGACTGTAATATGTAATCTTCATCAGAAACCAGCGCTTACTCTTGTGGTTTCATGATCAAATGAGGACAGAGCAGACTGTGCCCTGAATCTGGGGCCGAATGGATCACATCCAGAACATAGTATGATCTAGAGGTGTAAACATCACTTCAGTTTGTTATCTATGTCAGAAGTAATAACAAAGACGGTACTCTATATTCTGGATATATAAAATCACATAAGAATCTGCAATTTAGTCTGTTTTGATGATTGGGTGATGAATCGCATTTTGGAGTGATTGGAGGAACCTTGGTCTTCACAAAATTTTAACCTCAATTTAACAAGAGGGCTTAGTTTTAAAGGGAATCTACCATCAAAATCATCATGGAGACTTACTCATAGTTTCCAGGCACTGTGGTATCAACATCAACCATTATGCTACAGAGCTGAAAGGTACTGGGGGTGTTACCAGAGCCTTACTTGCTGCAGTTTCACATCTGTTATTTACTGTCTCCCTCTCTCCTATGCACCTCAGCCTTCCCCCTCTCTGCCCAATGTAATTTCACTGCAGCAGAGGAAGTGGTCCTTGCACACTTGGGAGGCGGAAGTGCTCTTTGCACACTGTTACAGCATAGATCTGCAGAACGGTGGGGGTTGATAAACACACAGGAGCACTCAGACTCATTGATCATTTAAAAGGTTGATTTTGAGTAGGAAGGAGGCCATGGATAAAGATACAGAAGGTTACAGTGACGGCCCTGGTATCCAAGAGAAGTTGTTATCCATGCTTGATGGTAGATTTCTTTCAAATAGTGGCATCAAAATGTAGTTCCTGAATTGAAAAATTGCATAACAGATGATAGTTCTACATACCTGAGCTAGAGCAATAGCTTTGCAGGAAGGACCTTTCATAGTTGTTTATTGCTTTATTGACAATCATCAAGAATCCTATACAATCTAAATCCACAATTGTTTGTAACCTGCCTACCATTTTATTTTCTGGTATTAATGATATATCTTTAATGATTTGGTTCTTTGTGGAATTCATTCATGAATTGACTTGCATTACTGACGAGAGAGTTTGTGTGCCATCGAGCAATTGGGGCACGTGCTGTGCTAGATTCCCAGACAGTTTAGCTTTAGGTCTGCCCTGTCAAGTAACACAGCCAAAAACACCCTGGTGCGAATACAGGAAATCGAGAAGCTCGGTTTCAGCTTCAGACACAGAGGTAAGTAAAGGCGATGCATGTGCCTTGTAGTGTGGATGGACAGAAAAAGTAAAAGGAGACGAGCTACTACTCATACGTAAGAGAAGTATGATGAACTAATAATGCTGATATTTTTTTTTAGGCTTTTATGTGGAGCCAGTGTCCGGAACACTTGACGTAGGGAACAGTTGCAGGTTATATTGGAGTTCCAGTCTGGAGCGTCGGGCTCACAGACAGGAAATGTTAATTCATATGACACTGGTAATTGATACTCAAAACATATTATATGTGGACCACGACATTATGAATCAGCAATGGGGAGATGGGAGGGCAAGAGTAGATATTGTAGAACATAAATGTGGCATAGATGATCTGTGGACATTGTAACTGTAATGTTAGTCAGTTTGCGACAGTCGTGTTAAGCAACCTGGTAGAACTAGAGGCAACATGTAACTACAATGAACATATGTACAGCAGTATAAGGACTCGTGATTGCATTGAGGACATGAGGGAGATAGGGTAGGACACATGTAGAGGGTAAGTGTTGGACAATGAGCCAATTTAGGTGACATAGGGATATGGAGATCTTGTAGAACAATGATGTGATGGTCTCACTATCGGTTTCGGTGACCTGGCTTGTCTTCCGTTTGACAATGGACCCTTATCGGTGTTAACATCAAGCTGTCAGCTTGTTGGGATAAAATGAAGAGTATCTGTGACTGAGGCAGGTTCAGAGGTGAATTAGAAGAAGATGCTGAAAACGAAGAATACCATTGTGATGTATGTATAGCTGTAGGACACACGATCCTAGCCCCTCAGAGTGAAGCCCAACATAATCGCGCTGTGACGATTGTTGTAATTTAGGCACACACATTAAAACTGAAGAGCAGGGCTCACACAATAACATAGGACACATGTGATAAAATGTAAGTCTATTCTACTGTTTTTTTCAAGGTGAGGATGTGCATGTCAGCCGTATGGAGTGCTGCCGACATGAATGTCGCGTCTAGACAAAAATTCAGTGACCATTGGAAGACTTGCTTTCTTTAGTCAACCAGAGGAAGTTACCATTCACAATCGCAGTGACATTATTGCACACTTCCAGTGGAAGAATTTTTTCGCAACAGGAGGAGGAGCAACAACGCAGAGGAAGTGTTGCAACGCAGCAAAGTGTAGTAGTGGTTGTATGTTCACAGACTGGACTGATATGCAGGGCCCAAGAGGTTAGGGAGCTTATGGGTGTCACTTTCAATAGAGAAGACTATTACTATATACCCACATTATAGTGGGGGCTGGACACAGACTTTTGCGGGGGCCCATTCAGCTTCTAGTTACTGCACTGCTGTTACGCATAGATACATACTGCACTTACACACTGTAATCATTACCAGAATTGTCAAGTCAGGGTAAAAGAAATGGTCAGAATTTACACAGGGGGTTCAAAGCAACGCCTCCAAGTTGAACTAAAGCATATAACCCTCATGGCACTTGATATACACTCCTAGTTTGTCTGGAATGACATGGGTTAATCTCGCTGTGGCAGGTTGTCATAGGGTCAGTGGTGATGCCAGTCTGCAGAACTACATGTGCTGTTGAATTATATAAAATGACAACACACTAATGACTACATGAGGAGTAAAAGTAATAACGAGATGCGGGCAAACTCTGGTTGCCTTACTGGGTAATCAGAAGTGGCAATGTGCGCTAATTGCTTTGGCCCTTTTAATATTTACAGCTGGATACAGCACTTCTGACAGAAGCCAACAGTAAGTCTATAGAGTGCTGCCTCATTAACCGGGCAAATAAAAAAATATTACCAACTCCCTGAAGTGTAAGGGTTAAAGCCAACTCTACACTGGGCCAGTGTTTGCCCCAAGGGCCACAGCTGAGAGAATCTCTACTTCCCTCAATTTTTAATGACTATACCAGAGATGAATGAATCTTGATGCTGAAATGAAAAGCACTTTAATAAGAGCAAAGCAATGCTGGGTCCTCACTTAGCCAGAGCTGCTCTGTTCTACCGTGAGTGTCCATTCCACTGACAGCAAGCAGAATCCTACAAAGGGGAAGAAAGGGTAAACCAAGTCTTCGGAAAATTTCATCTGTTTCTGTGAGTTTTCTGCTTACTACGTGTTGTCAATGTAATAATAGTGCACTAAGACTCCACATAGAAGGGACTGCATTTCTCAAGGTTTAGGAGAGGTCCAGTTGGAGACGGTTATCCAATCTATGTAACGGGAAAGGGTCGTGGTTGTGAGAAAACTCCAGATTCTGTGTACAGTGCATTCATAAAAGTTTTGTTCCTACGGTTGATAATAATCTGTCTTTTCAGAATTTTATTGCATCAGAATGTAACAGCAGCCATAAGTTGCTACATACAGCTGCCTCGCCCCCAGTAACACAGCTACATACAGCCGCCTCGCCCTCAGTAACACAGCTACACACAGCCGCCTCGCCCAGAGTAACATAACTACATACAGCCGTCTCATCCCCAGTAACACAGCTACACACAGCCACCTCACCCCCACTAACACATCTTTATATCTACCTTCACCCCTACCAGAAATGCATTCCCATGTAACATACACCTCAGCCCGCACAGCTACACACACACATTCACTGTATAGAGCATATACAAAAACACACATCATATATATATATATATACATATATTTAAAGGTGCACATGTATATGCTGATATAAATGTATGCACATATAAATACAGTATATGCATTTATGCATATGTCCACCGCATATACATACACTCACCGGCCACTTTATTAGGTACGCCATGCTAGTAACGGGTTGGAGATTCAACAAGGTGCTGGAAGCATTCCTCAGAGATTTTGGTCCATACTGACATGATGGCATCACACAGTTGCCGCAGATTTGTCGGCTGCACATCCAGGATGCGAATCTTCCCTTCCACCACATCCCCAAAGAACGCTCTATTGGATTGAGATCTGTGACTGTGGAGGCCATTTGAGTAACAGTGAACTCATTGTCCATGTTCAAGAAACCAGTCTGAGATGATTCCAGCTTTATGACAGGCGCTTATCCTGCTGAAAGTAGCCATCAGATGTTGGGTACATTGTGGTCATAAAGGGATAGACATGGTCAGCAACAATACTCAGTAGCCTGCGTCGTTTCACTAATGCTCAATTGGTACCAAGGGCCCAAAGAGTGCCAGAAAAATTTCCACCCACACCATGACCACACCACCACCACCAGCCTGAACCGTTGATACAAGCAGGATGGACCCATTGTTCATGTTGTTGACGCCAAATTCTACCCTACCATCCAAATGTCGCAGCAGAAATCGAGACTCATCATACCAGGCAACGTTTTTTCCCAATCTTCTACTGTCCAATTTCGATGACTTGTGCAAATTGTAGCCTCAGTTTCTGTTCTTAGCTTGAAAGAGTGGCACCCAGGTTGTGGGTCTTCTGCCTCTTAGCCCATCTGCCTCAAAGTTCGACGTACTGTGCGTTCAGAGATGCTCTTCTGACTATCTTGGTTGTAACGGGTGGAAATTTGAGTCACTGTTGCCTTTCTATCAGCTCGAACCAGTCTGCCCAGTCTGCCCATTCTCCTCTGACCTCTGGCAACAACAACAGAACTGCCGCTCACTGGATGTTTTTTCTTTTTTGGACCATTCTCTGTAAACCCTAGAGATGGTTGTGCATGAAAATCCCAGTAGATCAGCAGTTTCTGAAATACTCAGATCAGCCCTTCTGGCACCAACAACCATGCCACGTTCAAAGGCACTCAAATCACCTTTCTTCCCCATACTGATGCTCGGTTTGAACTGCAGGAGATTGTCTTGACCATGTCTACATGCCTAAATGCACTGAGTTGCCGCCATGTGATTGGCTGATTAGAAATTAAGTGTTAACGAGCAGTTGGACAGGTGTACCTTATAAAGTGGCCGGTGAGTGTATATACACAGTATATCAATTTATACACAACAAATGCATATATACACATATATACATAGTATATACACAGTAGATGCATACATACACATATATACACAGTATATACATATTTAGGGCTCATTTACACAGCTGTCTGGGGGGACGTACATATAGCCGCAAATTTGCCCATAGAGGGCAATGGCGGGCTGGCAGCGGTAGGTTGCCGATCCGCGCTGTACACCGCAAAAAGATAGAGCATACTTACCTGAATTGATCTGATTTGGATCCTGCATTATACTCCATAACTGCATCCAAGATTTTGTTTAACTTCCTCCAGTAATATAAACCAGCATTAGAAATAGGGACTGGTACATTAGGGCTTGTGGGCCAAAAATAGATGAGACCTATCTTCTCATTCTTTGTATCAGATGCTGAGAGCAGATGATTTGTGGGACGGACTGGGTTTTGGAACCTCCACAAATTGATTATTGAGACGCATTCTATAGATAAATATACTGCATATTATTATAGAGTCTTAATCAAAACAGAATAATACTTTTGGCAGTGGACGGGTGCCACAGTTCCTGCTGGAAAGGAAATCTATCTACAAAAAGGTGTGGGCAAAGGGAAGCATGAAGTGCTCTTAATTGTCCTGTAGAATCGCTCTACTTTGATATTCAGTTAAAAAACATAGAGGACTGCACAGCAGATGAACATGGCTACCCAAATCATCCCTGAATTGTCTCTAAATTCACACTAGACCTCAGCAGCTTGGATATTGTGACGCTCCATTCTTTTACCAGACTATGGGACTTGATTTGCAAAGAAAATGCGAAATTTACTTTCATCTAAAAAAGAACACCTTGAACCCTGAGCAACCAGTCCAGTTTCTTTTTATCTTTGGCCCGCAGGTAAGACGCTTCTGGTGTTTGTCTATGGTGGAAGTGACTTAAACACCATGGAATGTGACAACTTTAGTAGCGGTAGCCCGGTCGCTTGTGCACTTTTCTTCTGCCTTTTTCCTTCCATTTCAACTCCCCACTATCTGCTTTGATACAACCAGCTCGTGATTAGCTCCTTGTGGAGTGTGTCAATGATGCCTTCTGGACATCGTCACGTCAGCATTATTTGCTGATATCTAATTTATTGAGAAGCAATATTTTTTAACACTGGAATGTACTGTCTTAAGGGGACTCACGCACGATTTACCTATAAAGGTAGACGGGTGGTTAGGTGGATCAGTGGGATGTGAGGATGCCACCTATTTTGGGTGACCTCACATCCAGGCGATTCACTTTGTAAACTTTGTAGCGTTATGTAATTTTCCTAAGCGGCTTACCGGGGCGTGGCGTAGCCGGACAGAGGCTATAAGTCGGCGGCTACTCCACGCCCTACGAGCTTTTCCTCCCCTTACCAGGTCATCTCGGCGCGCAGCTTACTCGTCCAAATACCATGCGTTCTGCGGCATGTGCAGAAACGCAGCATACGGAGGCTGGTGCGTGGCCCGTTACCTCCGAGGACGGCACTACTGCGCATACGCAGAACGCCGCCGGGTACCTGGTAGGCGGAGGAGAGGCGGGTTTAACCCCTGGGGCGTGGAGTAGCCGCGACATAGTAGCCTCATGTCCGGCTTACTCCACGCCCCCGAGCCGCTCTTAAGAAATTAGTATTATACATGCAATTAAAGTTTCAAAAGGAAGCGGGATTTGAGGATTAGCCCAAAAAGGGCTATCCTCACGTTCCCATTCATCCACCTACTACCCGTTCTACTTTATAGAGTAGAATCGTGGTGGAGGTGCCCTTTAATGAGACAGTACTGATGAAACTATAGTTTATTCTAGATCTGCATTCACGGTTCTGCTGGGCAGACCCTCTATTGCCAGATGCGGGAATATTTAAACGCAAAAATTCCGGACTGTAATCCCAATGTTTATAGTGAACCTCACCCCCCCGCCAACGTAGTAGGTGGACAACTTTACAGAAATGTTGTAGTGGTTATTTGCTAGACGGAAGAAGCTGGAGGGCTTGGGTCGTTATTCGCCGAAAGGTCCGTCTTTGGATGGTATAGAAAGTCTCTGATCCTGCAGTTGGCCCGGGACCTGCTGCTATAGAGCTGGGCTGCTGCTGAACTGAGAGGGGCACTTAACAATCATCATATGCCTGTACAAACCCATATTCTAGAGTGCGTCAGTACTAATACCCCTGACCAGCTGATCTGCTCACATAACGGATTGATTACATGTCCCTTGGAGCGGAGACTGGAAGATATGAATAGGGATTTCAGGGATACAAACAAATAGGTGAGTGTAGACCAACCCCTCCTTCCCAACCTCCGCCTAGGAGTTATTAGTGCATCTCCTAAGGTATGGGGCTTTATCTAGACGGTCTATGATTTTACGGAGAGATAACAAACGGTTTGATGGGATTCTTTGCCTAATACTTGCCCCATGCTCATTTACAATGGCAGTAGAAGCCTCTCTGGCGCAAGGGCATGCTTTGTGGTTAGCAATAAGCACTTGACAGGTTTCCCAGGTCCAAACATCTGCAATGAGTTTATATGTTCTCATCGTGTGTTGCCGTGGGTTTCCTCTAGGTCTCTAGTCCTCCCACACTCCAAACATCTGGTAGGTTTGATTAGATTGTGAGCCATGGGGACAGGGACCTGATTTGGCAAGCTTTGTGCATCGCTGCGTAATCTTGTGCAACTATATAAATAAAGGTAAATATTATTAATATCTCTATACATATGCTGGCACATCTTCACAGACATAAGTTCAACCCGTCTCTATCAGTCCTGTGTGCACACAATTTATACTTGTCACCCTAGTCATTTGACCGTAACGTCTGAATCTGGGGTCGGGCTGCCTTGGATTACTTTGTCGATTGGAGCGAGTTTCCGTGCTTTGCTTGCCTGAGCCGACCCCGCTGATCCATATACTTCCTGCCCAGAACGATCGTGAGCAGAGCAGCGAGAGAACTGACACTCAAAACTACAGAGAAGATAATTGTCCGAAAAAGGGGAGGCAGGCACATATCTGTGGATGTGCAGTTGCTCACAGTGTAACAGTGTAAAAGTCTGTCAGCTCTGTGTCAATCTCTGAATGCTCTGATCTGTGTCATCTCCTCTCTTTCTGTGTGTTAGATTACTAGTACAATGTCAGACACTATTATAAAGTATAATACACCATGGTACCTGATCAGTTAAACCACCATTGTCACCCACAGAACTAGATGGCTTATGTGTCTGCTTAAGAGATCCCTCCCACACTGGTCTTTTTGCAAAGCGCAATGCGGGAGTGATAGGAGCTACACACACAAATCACAACTGAGTAAACATTGTACAAGTAAGGTGTTAAAATGATCTTTATTGTGTGTAACATCATCCGGGGGATTGAAGATTGAGAATTTTCTTTGGGGAAAACCCCTACTCCGTCAAGTTCTCCCTGTCCATCTGCTGATCTAAACATACTTGCCAGCCTTGCACCACCATGACTTTACTGTAGGAGATTCACCGTGGCAAGCCGTTGAGCAGTACCTGCTTCCTACAGACCCAGTAAACAGTTGTGTTTCATAACTTTGTTCATTGTCTTTTATTGAGAATGATTTGTGGGTTTAAGTCAGGTTGAACCTATTGGGAAGCTCTTCCATCTCCCTACAGATTTTTGGAGTTCAGCCTTAACTGACCACTGGTTTCTTGTCTTCTTCTCTCTAAACCTGCTATTTATCCATGTTTTTGGAAATTATGGAAGCTTGTATTTTTTAGCATTCTCCCTATATGACTTAACGTCTACACCAATGAATACATTATTTTTCAGATAGTACTTTCCAAAAAATGGGACGACTAGCGTTATTCAGGTTAAACCACCCATAAAATCACTCCAAATTGCCACCTTGGCGATATATTTTAGTTGATGCAAAGGATTGATAACTTTATTACAGTGTATCTAATTACCATGATTGCTTCACATTGACCCAATTTAACAATTATCAGCTTTGGAGACTAGTAGTAGCTATACTAGGTGTAAGGTATATTGCGGAAGATTCTTTTCAGGTCATTTCATGTGGAGTAACTGAGTCCACGTTCTATTGGGCGTGTTTAATGGGTCTATTGTTTGTACCTTTGATGTTCACTTATATAAGTTATCACCTACTCCCATCACCAGTGAGTACATCCGCATCTGCTTCTTAGACCTCTACACTTATTATCACTACAGACCATTCTCTTAGTCTATTCAAGACCAGTCAACATTTAGATTGCCTCACTGCATGACACCTTGCTATCTAAATCTCCAGTAACTCCCCGAATGTTTGCACCTAACCGGCATCCTCCAGGGGGTTCGGTTGGGTTTAAATGTGTGCCGAACACCAACTTGGTCTATTTAATAACTTTGCCCCTTGCTGTGATATGGAGTTGTCGTCCTCCGACCAATCATGGGCCTTTTTGTATATCATTGTGGCCTCCTATTAGTAACCGCCCTTAATATGATCCGCCACATTGGTTCACCTGGGCCCAAATTGCTCACTTTCGGACAAAGGCCAGTTCAGCACCTTTTCAAAGCAGCCCCTGCCAGCGCAGCTAACGAAAAAGTGTCTGACTTCTCACTATTTAATTTTTTTCGTAAAAATACACCTGCACTTTTTACATTTGTGTCTATGGTTTATATTGACAAGGGAGCAGCGAGCTGTTCAGTTAACATTTGCCATATTAGAATTTTATAGAAACATTAAGTACCTTACTATCGCAACATCTTTTCCCGCTGATTCTAGGAACAAAATGGCAAGCAGGGGGAGCAGGGTACAGAATCTCTTAATTTATTCTGTTCATTAAACTCGTATGCCTAATTTGGAGATGCATGAAGAAGTTACCGTTGGAAGATCAGTGAGCCTTTAACGCTGCTAATACAGTGCTGCCAATGTTAATATTCCCCTCGCGCCAAGTTCTCGGTGATAAATTAGGGACATTCCATACTTCCATATCAAGGGGTTTATCCATGAAGAACACGATTCTTAATATACTAGGATCACAAAAACATATCAACTTCTACTGTTTAACAATGTCAACTAGTTATTATCAAACTATAACCGATTTTCAATCTTTGCTAATCATATTATTCTTGAGTCCTGCTGGTTACAATTTTGTTTGCCCATGGGATACGACCATAAATCTTTTCGCCTATGGTTGGAATACTTTCATGAGCTCTCTTGTCTGCACTCTCTAGCCTTCTGCCCTACCCCCTCTTACAAAACCAGGTCAGACTCCTTCATGCATGCATCGGATCTTGCCATAGATGATAACTTTCTGGTCTAATTCCGTAATGCAACATTTTGATTCCATCCACGTTTATTTTCCCCTCTGTAATGTTTAGTGAGGAAATCTTTTTTAGTTTTCACCCATACCTAGATGCCCGGAAGGTGGTTGATGTGTTCATGGAAAGATCGAGGCCCCACTTTAAAAATTGATATTGGGTTATCCCACTACCGCTCAATTATGTTAAAGAAGTGCCCCCCAAAATTTGAAGCAAATCCTCACCAGTGCTTTATTAAAAGCTTCTCTGTATCTTAGTCTACTAATAAGGAGTGTGCGTGTGTGATGTGTGTGATGTATCCAAGCGTCAAGTTTAATTTGTTTTTCAACAGAGGTCTGCTACTTTGCTATTTTCTTCATTTCCTAACTTGTATTTGTAAACCCACATGTGACTAAGGAACGTAATACAACGATACTATGATGTTATTAATTCCGTAATGTACGTAAGATGAATAAGCAGTACGGTGCTCTTGTTAGCTTTAGTTTTTCTGTCTTTCATAACAATTTTTAGAAAAATTGAAAAATAAAAAATTTAAAAAAAAAAATTGCTCAGACCGACCGGCACTTCCTGCCGAGATATTACTCTACCGGCTACAGACAGATAAGGTTTTTATAGCAAGAGCTGTGTTTTTATTGATCATCATCCTTATCCTCTGATGCGTCGCATGGCCTCTTTTTGTATGTGTCATTACTAGTGAATGTTCAGCACTAATATGAAAGGTTTGATAGAGAAACCCTGGTACGAGACAATCTACAAGAATTGTCTACCAACATCGAATAGCACGTGACTCATGAGGGTCTGCTAGAGAGACCCTGAACATCACTGAGTTATGCTGGAGCTAAAACAGCAATAAAAAAGGGGTGAGTTGAGTAAAATTGGAAAGGGAGTTAACAAAGCGTCTTTATGTGTGACCCACACAGTAGGAGATTTAAAATTTGAAACTTTCTTTTCCATGGCCAAACTTTTTTTAGGTTCATCCTCTCAACACACCTTTCAAATTGACACAAAGCAAACTGGCAAATTGGAGGGCAAACCTTATATATAAAACGATTTTAAAGTGCTTCCAATACAACATTCTCAATTTTAATTGAACCTCACTTAGCACGAGTTACTGTGTACCTCATATCGCAAAGCGTCATATAATGTTTGTAACCATGAATATTGGCTTGACCTATCCTGTCAAAGAAATAATGATATTCTTTAAGCTACGCTTTTTATGTTTTTTATTATTTCCACACAAAGATATTCAAAAGATGCGTTATAATCCTTTAAAGATCTTAGAGTAAATTAATAGAACACGGAAGAGATACAACCATCTTAGGGAGGCAAGTATCTTAAAAATTTGTATTCTAAGCCACTCAGAGCGTTCGTGCTACCTGCCGTGACATGATTCTTCCTTCAAGGACCCCTTTTCAAATATACTTTATAATTTTCTGAAACCATACTGTCCAATTGGAGCGCAACAGTGTGATACCTAGAATAATACCACTTTCTTGTAGCTTCTTCCTCGGGATTTATAAAATGCCCGCTCTTATTTCTAAGGGGATCTTAATTGCAAGGCCACGATTTCAGAGTATGCAATTTATAAAGATACATGTAAAAAACTAGTTTTTCTAATGCCGAAAAAAGTTGTTGTTTAGCAGTTGACATGAGTTTTCACATTGGGAAGCTATTTACAAGGGTTTCCTGCAGCGCATTTTCGTCGGGTTTTCCAATTTTTCGGGGATTGCGACGGGGATGTGGTCGCAAAAGATCGGATTGTTGCCACATCTGCACCAGCTTTCAATCAAAACAGAAATGGGGGCGTGCCGCGGATGATCTGCCAGATTCGGACCAAACCGCAGATTAACTTTGAATTTGTGTCGCAAGATCAAGCACTTACATGTACCGCGTGAAGACGGGGGAACTCCGGCGGGACCCTGATCGGGGAAGGAAAGCGATTTGCCTTTCACACTTACAGACTTTTAGTTTTCCTGGCGTGAAAGACATCTGCATTGAAAATAGGGGGCCTGATGAACTTTCTTTCCGATTTGGCTCAACTTATGAACCAGTACCAAGGACAGCGCTGTTTCCAACTGATAAGTTGAATAAATATGATTTGCATTTGTACCTTTGGGTATTCCCCATGGCCGTTCATGTGGATGGCGTTGAGTCGCATAATTCCGAACCCCATTTGTGCCCTCATAAACTTCTATGTCTCCTGGATCAACAGGTGATGAGCACTGGTGTTTGTCATCTACCGAACCCGGGTGGCTGCTCATCTTCCTATAGAGGGAGGAGGGCTGTGGAGGTTGCTCCCCCTACCTCCTCCCGGCGCATGCTTGCCAGGATCTGTTCCAGTGCGAGCACATGGCTATGTGTGCAGTCTGATGGGGTATGCCACCCTGGCCTTGCAAAAAACCCGTTTTTGGCTTTTTTTACGCATCGTTCAAGAAGGCATGCGTTTGACCAGGTTTTCCACTATCTTCAATTTCAGGCTAAGCTGGTCCCGCTTATGCGTTTGCCAAACAACAACCCAGTGTGTTTTGTTCCAACCACACCCATGCGTTTTTACTGGTACTGCTTAATCCAACGGCACCAACTCCAACGCCATCCCCCTAAGGGCAATCTGGTCTGCCGTGGTCCCACTACATATGGTTTTGGTTCACCATACTGCTGCCCAAACTGTACGCTATAGTTAGCTGTGAAACAGTCCCTTAACACCATGAGGCAACCATGAGGATGCATCGCACTTACCTTTAGCGCAAGAAGAATAGTTTAAATTTTGTACTGTCATCCTGAAGAAACCTTCGAGCACTTGATTACGTTCTCACACAGTTTTCTTGTGCCACATACTATATCTCCTATGGAGAAAAGATCACAGCACTGCCCCTGACCAGGTTGCACAAGAGCTGAGTGCAACTCTTGTAGATCAGCCTTATTCAGCCATGTTTGGTTGTCCTCGCAGCTTACAGAGAAGACAACGATATAGAAACAAAATGGGGGCTGTGGCTGATCACTGAGGATGTCTGTGTGCATGACGCTGAAGATATATATGAATTATGAAGGACATAGATTAACTGTAGGCAGAACAATGGGTTGGCCCAGCAGTAATACGGGCTCATTCTCCTGCTCTTCCTAGATGAACACTGGAGTCTCTCGACATGCCAGCAGCATCCCAGACAAAGTCCAATCTCCTCGCAACCCCAAGCTGACCAGACATGAAGAGGGCGCCAACATGTTACTAAGTGCTTCATAAATTGGGTCGTTTTTATCCTCATTCAAGGTTAGCAGACAGTGTCCGTGACCTGAACCCAGGGATGATCCTAGGTCTCCCCACCAACTCACAGTCAGAAGTCTTTCTCGAATAATACTTGTCCCCTACCCGGCGATCGTTCTCCACAGGCCTGCCTCATCATAGAGTTCAAGGGGAGGTAGCTCCATACTGCCACTACTAACCCAGGACAATGGGCCAACTTACTGCGCGCAAATTAATAAGAAAGGTATGAAGTGGGGCAGGTAAGCTCGCCAGCTCTGCACTAACCAATCTATGACATGGACACAGGACCAAATTTAAAAGCAATTATTGTGTCCCTCTATTAAAGGATTCAGTGGGTCATGGAAAATGCCAGTCTATACTGCAATGATAATACAAGAAGCCAGGGGCTCAATAACGTGTTTAGCTGCCAATAAAAGAAACATTTTGTACCCCTAAAGCAAATATCAGTAATAAGCAGTTAAAGGAGGGTTTCCCACTTTACTCTACCTATTGTTTGTAATGTGGTGTGTAAGCATGGGAGAGTAGGGATAGGACTTTACCAATAGGCATCGTATTTTAAATGTTCTGCCTGCTTTTTCTTAATAGTTAAAGTAAAGACTCACTGTCTTTGTACCTAATCGCCAACTTCCTGTCCATTAAAATGGCCGCGATGATGGAGGATCATGTGATCTCTAATTAGCTGATGTTTCAGATGTACAGTTAGAGATTCATATAAGTTGCACTGCAGCCATTTTATCGGAAAGCAGGGAATGTCTGGCTGATGAGGTAAAAGACATGGGGTTTACTTCACAGATCAGAGCAAACTTTTAATAAATGGCACTATTGGAGAATTACCGGGTATATCCTGCCATTTACATTACATACAAAAAGATACATGAGGTAAGTCACCACCCCTTAGGGTTGCCGGCGACTGCCTCAAGTATGTTCAAATACGCATATGGGTCAACTCGATAAAATAGTTGTGGGCAGCATGCAATGAGGACGGTAGAAGCAAGCTCCTCATTGCACCTGCCTATGTATAGGAGCCCGGACCCAATACAAGTGTTCCCTGTGGGGGAATGGGGCTGACAAGGATCATTTCATTTCAAAAAGGTAAAGGCAAAAGTATATGAGGCAGAAACAGAAGCATTTTAAAGTGGTTGGCTAAAAGGCGTCATAGAAATTGATATGTATTTTAATGGGATTTTGACAGCAGACGGGGGATAAATCAGGAAGCCACAGTAAGGGGGGGAAAGGAAAAAAAAGAAAGGGCAATTAAATGAGTCGGCCTACAGACATTTATATACAGGACAAGCAAGAGAAGGGGGCATTAGAAATGAGGGGCTAAAGGAAAAAGGATGCGCATTATATAAATGTTGTACACAAAGAAAAGTATTAGAAATTATATAGGGGTGTAGTGTTATGGAAGGGAGTTTTTTAAACATAAAATGGAGGCCTATGTGGCCGGTAAAGGTAAACGGGTACTTGACGCGTAGTAGACACAGTTCTTATCCAAATACGTGCCAGTGCTGCTTTAATTCTGAACAACAGTTTAATAGGATTCATTTGTACACATCGTGTTAATGTGGCCATTCCTATCCACTTCTCCCTGTTAGTGACCATCACCCCAGGTCAGCATTCTCTCGGGAGATGTCCTTCCACAAACCGAACAGCGATTGGCCAGCACTAGGGAGAATGCATCCTCCGGATCTTTATGCTGGATATGAGCGAGACCACCATCAGAAGTGCCTGTTAGGCACAATGCCTGCTTTGGCGTCGTGTGCAGTAACCTTTTACAATCTCAAACAGGTTTTAAATTTGAAATGGGTGGCTGCAGTGAAAATTACACATCTCGAGATATTTTTAAAGGAAAAAACAGTGAGAGAGAATTGAATAAAAAATAGGCGTTATTGTGTGCTGCAGTTTTTTACTTTAACCCCTTTTACTAATTTGTGTTTTTATGCATATGTTCAGAATGCTTTCTTACTTGTCGTACATGTATTGGACTGTATTCAATTGGTCTCGTCATACATGTATTTTTTTTTCAGGCACACACCTGCATGTTTTTTAAACGAAAAATGCACTGATACCAAATCTCAATGACTAAAGTTGCTGTGTTTCTGATGTCATAGGAACTGACCCAGTCAATAGGTAAACAGTCGACAGAAAACTGCTTAGAAAAAA
The DNA here is from genome assembly GCA_019512145.1 of Engystomops pustulosus. Classification (NCBI taxonomy): domain Eukaryota; kingdom Metazoa; phylum Chordata; class Amphibia; order Anura; family Leptodactylidae; genus Engystomops; species Engystomops pustulosus. Next base: position 68,598,058 of record CM033647.1, read on the forward strand.
AAATGAACTAAAATCCAAGAATGCCAAAATTTGACAAAAACTTTTCACTGCACAAATGATGAGGAAATGATCAAACTCTGCAATGCCGGTTGGTCAAACATGGGCATTTTGAACCCGTTTTTGGCCCATTTTAAGCAGGTCCTTTAAAATAACGCTGCGTTTGTTTGAAAAAGCAATCAGGTTTTGAACCTGTTTAATAAGATAGTTTGGTAAAAACGGTAAAAACACCAGGCGTTTTCACAAACCGAATGCTTTTTTTTAACAGATGCTTACAAAACGGGTCTCCAAAAATGGGGTCTTTCAAAATGCCACCGGGTGGCCGCGGGCCTAAGGCTGGCCACACGCAACGCCGTGTCTGCGTTTGAAACAATCGCAGACAAGCCGACCCCGGCGGGCCCGCGGCCCATCCCCCGCAGTCGTCCATGAGTTTTCTATGGAAACACCTGCGATCGGGAATGAGCGTCAGTTTTTTGTCTTAATATTAATGCAAGCCTGAGGCTGCATTGTAACAGCAACGTATGCATTAGCTGCGCTTCTAAATTTCCTGTGTTTTTTTAGTTCTCCAGTAGACGTGGAACAACCCCTTTTCCAGCCTTTCCCATCAGAAATTGTCTTTCAGCAATATATTCTCCCTGTGAGACGTATGAATGGTGCCACTGTATAAGAAACGATGACAAGGTGGTTTTACTTCATCGTGTATAGAAAGTGGAAGCAGGTGCCTCACATCGTACACTATATCCTTATCAAATTCTTTTCTTCTTAACTTCCTGAGTAACCAAGTCTGCAGTGCAGGTGTTTGTAACATCATAGTCCTTGTTTTTTTTTACCTTTTACAGGTTCCTCGACTGTAAAGTCTCCGAGTGAGTTCCCACACGTACTTTAAATATCTCGCCCCAATGACGTGCTTGTCCACAAAAGTGGCTCCAGCATGCATCCAACCATTCCGTCCTCTTCCAATAACACCTGAGGAGATAGGTAATCTCCAGCCACAGTCATTCTCACAGAACTGACTGCCACCAAATTATTAACTAGCTCTTCACTAGCGAACTCCCGATACCAGATAGCAATCTCCTTTTGGTTGGAGGCTGGTACCTATTAGGATGTACAGAGGCTAGGTCTTCACATGAAATATCACGGGGTCCCTTGAAGAGGGGTTGGTTTCCTTGAGCAATTGTTGGCATTAAAACATTATTGAAATATGTACAACATGTGAAAGCGGCATCACACATACAGCAAACAAGAAAAACAACAATCAGGCAGGGGCAATACAAGTAGTTTGTGTTTTAATCGGGGATAAAACGATTTTTTTATCATTAGATAAATGTCCACCCGTGGCCGAGTATTAACGTTGGTCGGGGCCCCTGGACGCACAGCACTACGCGCTAGCCCCCACTGAGTGTTAGCATGCTTACACGTCCTCTGCTACTTTCCACTATCCCCAGCTGTAACACAGTACCATACAGCCGCCTCTCCCCAGAACACAGCTACATACAGCCTCCCGTCACTCCCCAGTAACACCAGCTAAATACAGCCTCCCTCGCCCCCAGTAACACAGCTACATAAACACACCTCGCCCCTAGTAACACAGCTACATACAGCGCTCCTCGCGGCCAGTAACACAGCTACATACAGCCGCCTCGCCTGCCCAGTAACACGGCTACATACAGTCGCCTCATCCCCAGTAACACAGATACATACAGCCACTTCGCCCCCAGTAACACAGCACATACAGCCGCTGCGCCTGGAGTGAGTAACACAAACACAAAACTACATTACAGTGCCTGCCCACAGTAACACAGCTACCAAACAGCCGCCCTCACCCCAGTCAACAGTAACCAGCACATACAGCCTCCTCGCCCCAGGTAAAAACAGCTAAATCAGCCACCCGCCCCCTAAGAACACAGGTACATACAGCCGCCTGCCCCAGTAACACAGCTACATACAGCGCTCGCCACTCAGTAACACAGCTAACATAGCCGCCTCGCCCAGCGTAAACACAAGCTACATACAGCCGCCTCGCCCCAGTAACACAGCTCACACAGCTGCCTCCACCCCCAGAACACAGAATACATACAGCCGCCCTTATCCCCCGTAACACAAGCTACCCAACCGCCTCATCCCTAGTAACACACGTACATACAGCCGCTGCTCGCCCCCAAGAGTAACCACAGCTACACACAGCTGCCTCCACCCACCGAGTAACACAGCTACAGTACACCGCCTCGATCCCAGTTTAACACAGGCTACACACAACCCGCTCACCCCCAGTAACCCTTCAACCCTCACATACAGATATGCAGACCATGTAACATACACCTCAGCACGCACAGCCACACACACATTCACTGTTATAGAGCATATACAACAAAACACCATCATATATATACATAGTATTTAAAGGTGCAATGTATATGCTGAATAAATTTATTGCGCGACATATATATAAAAATACGTATATGCAATTTATGATATATCCACCGATATATAAATACACACAGTAGATTCAATATACACATATAAACCAGTATATACATTATACAACAACAAAAGCATAATAATAACATATACATAGTATATACACAAGTAGTAGATGCATTATAGTACAAATATACATTTATACATATTTAGGACTCATTATCATTACACGAGTCCATTATAGAGGACAATGGCGGCAGGGCTGGGTAGCGGGGCTGGTCGTGGCTGTAGGTTGCCGATCGCGCGTACTGTACACCGCAAAAAGATAGAGCCTGCTCTATCTTTTTCGAGTGGTGGCCAATGCGCGCTTTTTCTATGGAGAGAAGAGAAGGGATCACCTCCTCTCCTACCAGGCACACGGCGGCATATTCAAAGTAGATGCACATATACTACAGTATTAACACTGTACATACTATACTGTACCAGTCTAGTATATACACGTACATACACATATACACTGTTATATACCTATATACACGGTTAACATTATATACAGTGGGTATATACATATATACACCTACAATACACACACAAATACATATTTACACACAAATACATATTTAGATACTTACATTCCGAGGTGACGTCCGTGGCATAGGACAGTTGATGCTAGGGGGTGGGGGGGGGTTCTTGGGTGGGGATGCGTGCTTGTTCGTCCGGGGTGGGGGGGGAGCCCAGGGGGAGGGTCCGCGGGCCGGACTGTTGCTTGTACGGGGGAAGGGGTGAGGGGGGTGTTCGCTTGTTTGGCGGGGGAGGAGGGGACGGGGGGACCGTGTTCGGGTGGGTGGAGTTGCTGAGGGTAAGTGCTTTTTTGGGCCTGGGGTGGCGGGAGTTGCTTGTTCGGCCGTCGCTGGGCGGGGTGGCGCGAGTACTAGCGGGGCTGCTTGGGTGGCCATGCGGGGTGTGGGTGGGCGTGGAGACGGTCAACTTGCCGGGGGGCGTGTGGCTCAGCCTTGAGGGGAATAGGCGGAGGGCGGGTGCGGGGCAGTAGGCTTGACCATGCATGCAGATGGGCGGGTGGGGAGGCTGTGACCTGTGCCGGGGGGCGGGCAGGTGGCACTGGCAGTCTCCTGTGCCGGGGATGCGGCCGGGTTTCAGGGAGATGTCGGCCCAGGAGAGAAGGCGCAGGGGGTGGCATCTGGTGGGGGCCCCCTGGGGGGGTAAGGTGGTGGGGGCCCCGGGGCTCGAGCCCCGAGAGCCCCGCCTATAATCTGGCCCTGAATGTCATATTAATATGACCATTAATGTAACATTACTACAACCTATTTTGTGAATGTATTCACTGTAGAAATATCCAATAGATGGTTGAAACTAAATAAAAATAAAATCATAAAAAGAGAAGAAAGAAGGAGACAGTAGTAAAGTAGTAGAAGAAGAGCGGAAGGGAAGACTTGAGGGGGGAAATGGAAAGAGGGATGGGGTGGAATATGGAACATTGTCACATCCATGTGTTTTTTTCACTCCACCAATACCATGGTAGGAAGCGGGTATCTAATTTATATATAGCTCAAGGCAACCTCTAAAAAGCTACTTAAAAAGATTTGCTCCCATCTTTTAACATGAGTGTCTTCTTTCTCAGTATAAAACCTCATGGGGCTTATTTGCACTTAAAAAAATGTTGCTCCATGTCTACGTTATAAAAGAACTTGCCATAAAAGTCCCACTTGGGAACTGAATAAAGGTTATACTGGTAAATTATATAGTTTTATAATAATATATATTCTTGTTGGCTTTGCAATGCAAAGATTGAACTCCTGCTGCAGGTAAATCGGGGCATCGCAGTGGAGTAGCCACTGTGGACTTTCTTTAGTCATTTTGTCCTATGTGTTCCCAGCCATAGACATATTTGTATTACTGCATCACAACTAGGTATATGGACTAGGGTGGTCAGAACTACACTTGCATGGGGTCTAAGGATGTAACTTTTAATAGCAGGTATATTCTAATCAGGGCCGGATTAAGGTTGGTGGGGGCCCTTGGGCGCAAAATCTGGTGGAGGCCCCCACTGAGTGTAGCGTACATACACGTCCTCCTGCTTCCTTTCCACTATCCCAGCAGTAACACCGCTACATACAGCCGCCTCGCCCCCAGTAACACAGCTACATACATCCGCCTCGTCCCCAGTAACACAGCTACATACAGCCGCCTCACCCCCCAGTAACACCGCTACATACAGCCACCTCGTCCCCAGTAACACAGCTACATACAGCTGGCTCATCCCCAGTAACACAGCTATACACAGCCGCCTCACCCCCAGTAACACAGCTACATACAGCCGCCTCGCCCCCAGTAACACAGCTACATACAGCCGCCTTCCCCCCAGTAACACAGCTACATACACCCGCCTCATCCCCAGTAACACCGCTACATACACCCGCCTCACCCCCAGTAACACAGCTACATACAGCCGCCTCGCCCCCAGTAACACAGCTACATACAGCCACCTTCCCCCCAGTAACACAGCTACATACACCCGCCTCATCCCCAGTAACACTGCTACATACACCCGCCTCACCCCCAGTAACACATCTACATACAGCCGCCTCATCCCCAGTAACACCACTACATACACCCGCCTCATCCCCAGGAACACAGCTACATACACCCGCCTCATCCTCAGGAACACAGCTACATACACCCGCCTCATCCCCAGGAACACAGCTACATACACCCACCTCATCCCCAGTAACACAGCTACATACACCCGCCTCATCCCCAGGAACACAGCTACATACACCCGCCTCATCCCCAGGAACACAGCTACAAACACCCGCCTCATCCCCAGGAACACAGCTACATACACCCCCCTCATCCCCAGGAACACAGCTACATACACCCGCCTCATCCCCAGGAACACAGCCGGCTCATCCCCAGTAACACAGCTACATACAGCCGCCTCATCCCCAGTAATACAGCTACATACAGCCGGCTCATCCCCAGTAATACAGCTACATACAGCCGGCTCATCCCCAGTAATACAGCTACATACAGCCGCCTCATCCCCAGTAACACAGCTACATACAGCCGGCTCATCCCCAGTAATACAGCTACATACAGCCGGCTCATCCCCAGTAACACCGCTACATACAGCCGGCTCATCCCCAGTAACACAGCTACATACTGGGGCCAGGTATACATCCCCCACACTGATATATACACACCTTTATATACTTATATACACACAGATAAAGTTCTACACGCATATACTTGCACCCATATATACACACACATTTATGCACTCATATACATTTATACACTAATATAGAGTATATACAAACTCATAAAGTATATACACACATACAGCAAATACACACACATTCAGTATATACCGCATATACCCATATATATATAAATTTAAATGTACACACATATATGCGTGTATAAATACAGTATATGCATCTTATGCATCTATACACAGTAGATGCATATATGCCTATATACACAGTATATACACAGTAGATGCATATATACCCTTATACACAGTATATACACAGTAGATGCATATATACCCATATACACAGTAGATGCATATATACCCATATACACAGTATACACACAGGAGATGCATATATATCCATATACACAGTATATACACAGTAGATGCATATATGCCTATATACACAGTATATACACAGTAGATGCAAATATACCCATATACACAGTATATACACAGTAGATGCATATATACCCATATACACAGTATATACACAGTAGATGCATATATACCCATATACACAGTATATACACAGGAGATGCATATATACCCATATACACAGTATATACACAGGAGATGCATATATACCCATATACACAGTATATACACAGGAGATGCATATATACCCATATACACAGGAGATGCATATATACCCATATACACAGTATATACACAGGAGATGCATATATACCCATATACACAGTATATACACATGAGATGCATATATGCCTATATACACAGTATATACACAGGAGATGCATATATACCCATATACACAGTATATACACAGTAGATGCATATATGCCAATATACACAGTATATACACAGTAGATGCATATATACCCATATACACAGTATATACACAGGAGATGCATATATACCCATATACACAGTATATACACAAGAGATGCATATATACACAGTATATACACAGGAGATGAATATATACCCATATACACAGTATATACACAGGAGATGCATATATACCCATATACACAGTAGATGCATATATACCCATATACACAGTAGATGCATATATACCCATATACACAGTATGTACACAGTAATGTATATATACCCGTATACACAGTAGATGCATTTATACGCTGTACATGCATATATACACAGTATATGCACAGTATATACATATATACACAGTATATGTATGTATATACTGTACATACATATATATACACAGTATATACCCATATACACAGTATATACACATAAATACACAGTATATACACAGGAGATGCATATATACCCATATACACAGTGGGCCCGGGATTAAGGTTGGGGGCGGGGCCCTTGGCGCAAAAATTGTGGAGGTCGGAGTGGACCTTTTTTTCACTCCACCAATACCATGGTAGGAAACGTGTATCTAATTTATATATAGCTCAAGGCAACCTCTAAAAAGCTACTTACAAAGATTTGCTCCCATCTTTCAACATGAGTGTCTTCTTTCTATAAAACCTCAAGGGGCTTATTTGCACTTAAAAAAATGTTGCTCCATGTCTACGTTATTAAGAACTTGCCATAAAAGTCCCACTTGGGAACTGAATAAAGGTTATACTGGTAAATTATATAGTTGTATAATAATATATATTCTTGTTGGCTTTGCAATGCAAAGATTGAACTCCTGCTGCAGGTAAATCGGGGCATCGCAGTGGAGTAGCCACTGTGGACTTTCTTTAGTCATTTTGTCCCATGTGTTCCCAGCCATAGACATATTTGTATTACTGCATCACAACTAGGTATATGGACTAGGGTGGTCAGAACTACACTTGCATGGGGTCTAAGGATGAAACTTTTAATAGCAGGTATATTCTAATCATTACTAGAGCCATTACAGTAGTTCACTACCCAACTGAAATGGTAACATTGGTGTTACTGGGGATTTCCCTCGAATGAACTTTGTTTTTAAAGTTCTGTTTAACTAAACACTCAGTCGCCATGATACTGCCTGGGGGAATGGACTGCTCGGGTGCTGTAATGTCTTAGAAAGTCTGAAATATTGTATTGCATCACCTCAAACAATAAACAGGTTTTCCCTTGTGTTGTTTGTCGCATCTACTGGGATGGTATTTCTCATAACAATATTTCAACAGCATCTAGAGTGAGAACATTGACTTTGTATTCAAATAATGACTAAATACTGGAAACTAAAGACTGGAGGGGGTGGGGGGTGCACACATAGGGTGTTTTCCTTCATAATGACATCATAAGTCATACACTGGGGGTCATTTACTAAGGGCCCGATTCGCGTTTTCCCGACGTGTTACCCGAATATTTCCGATTTGCGCCGCTTGTACATGAATTGCCCCGGGTTTTTGGCGCACGTGATCGGATTGTGGCGCATCGGGGCCGGCATGCGCGCGACAGAAATCGGGGGGGCGTGGCCGAACGAAAACCCGACGTATTCGGAAAAACCGCCGCATTTAAAAACCGAAAATGTGTCGCTTGGGAAGCACTCACCTTCACCTTCTATGGGATGGTGCATTCCGGGGCGTTAAGATTATTTTCGGCGCTGCAGCGGAGGAACTACCATCTTAAATCCCAGCCGGACCCGAATCCTGTGCAGAGAACGCGCCGCTGGATCGCGAATGGGCCGGGTAAGTAAATGTGCCCCACTGTGTTGTAATCAGATGACTTTATTTCAACATCTGCATACTGAATCTTGGCCTGATGACATCACATAAGAGACCAAATATTGTGAAGAAACGTAATCTACATTCCAGATTGATGACATCATATCTTGGGAGAGATAATTGAGAGACTGTAAACTACATTCTCTGGTCTATATGTCACATCAATTACTGTAATAAAATAATGACATTTAATCAGAAACTGTTATTTATACCCCTTAATGTATCTGTAATCTCCATCCTGGATTGATGAAATCATATTAGACTGCAATCTACAGACTGTAATATGTAATCTTCATCAGAAACCAGCGCTTTAATCTTGTGGTTTCATGATCAAATGAGGACAGAGACTGTGCCCTGAATCCTGGGCGAATGGCATCACATCCAAGAACATAGTATTGATCTAGAGGTGTAAACATCACTTCAGTTTGTTATCTATGTCATGAAGTAATACAAAGACGGTAATCTATATTCTTGATATATAAAACCACATAAGAATCTGCAATTTATAGTCTGTTTTGATTTGAGTGATGATCTGCATTTTGGAGTGATGTAGGAAACACTTGTCTTCACAAATTTTAACCTTCTAATTTAACAAGAAGGGCTCTAGTTTTAAAGGGAATCTACCATCAAAATCAATCATGGAGACTTACTCATAGTTCCAGGCACTGTGGTAATCAACAATCAACAATTATGCTACAGAGCCTGAAAGGCTACTGGGGGTGTTACCAGAGCCCTTACTTGCTGCAGTTTCACAGTCTGTTATACTGTCTCCCTCTCCTCCTATGCACCCTCAGCACTTCCCCCTCCTTCTGCCCAATGTAATTTCACTGCAGCAGAGGAAGTGGTCCTTGCACACTTGGCAGAAGGCGGAAGTGCTCTTTGCACACTGTAACAGCCTATGAATCTGCAGAACGGTGGGGCTTTGATAACACACCCAGGAGCACTTCAGACTCATTAGCATAATTTAAAAAGTTGATTTGAGTAGGAAGGAGGCCATGGATAACAGATACAAGAAGGTTACCAGTGACGGTCCCTGGATCCAAGAGAAAGTGTTTATCCATGCTTGATGGTAGATTTCCTTCAAATAGTGGCATCAAAATGTAGTATCCTGAATTGATAAAATTGCATAACAGATGATAGTCTACATACCTGAGCTAGAGCAATAGCTTTGCAGGAAGGACCTTTATCATAGTTAGTTTATTGCTTTATTGACCACTCCATCCAAGACATCCTATCAATCTAAATCCACAATTGTTGTAACCTGCTAGCATTTTATTTTCTGGTATTAATGATATATCTTTAATGATTTGGTCTTTGTTAGGATTACATTCATGAATTGACTTGCATTACTGAACGAGAGAAGTTTGTTGTGCCCATCCGAGCAATTGGGGCACGTGCTGTGCTAGACTTCCCAGACCAGTTAAGCTTTCAGGTCTGCCCTGTCAAGTACAACAGCCAGAAAACACTCCTGGTGCGGAATATCGGAAATCGAGAAGCTCGGTTTCAGCTTCAGACACAGAGGTAAGTAAAAGGCTGATGTCATGTGCCTTTGTAGTGTGGACTGTACAGAAAAAGTAAAGAAGGAGACTGGAGCATCTACTCATCAAGTAGAAGAGAATATGATGAACATAAATGATAATTTCTTTTTTTAGGCCTTTTAATGTGGAGCCAGTGTCCGGAACACTTGACGTAGGGAACAGTATGCAGGTTATATTGGAGTTCCAGCCTCTGGAGGTCGGCGATCACAGACAGGAACTGTTAATTCTATATGACACTGGTAATTGATACTCAAAAACATATTTATATGTAGGACACTGACATTATGTAATAGCACATGGGGAGATCTGGAGGGCAAGAGTAGATATTTTGTAGAACACTAAATGTGGCATAGATGATCTGGTGGACATGTGTAACTGTAATGTTAGTCAGTTTGAGACAGTGTAAAGCAACCTGGTAGAACTAGAGGAAACATGTAACTACAATGAACATATGTAAAGCAGTATAAGACATCTGATTGACATCTGATTGACATGAGGAGATATGGAGGACACATGTAGAGGTAGTGTTGGACAATGAGCCAATCTAATGTGACATAGGAGATCTGGAGATCTTGTAGAACAATGAATGTGATGGTCTCTCACATTACGGTATCGGTGACCTGGCTTGTCTTCCGTTTGACAATGACCCTTATCGGTGTTAACATCAAGCTGTCAGCTTGTTGGGATAAATGAAGAGTATCTGGTGACTGAGGCAGTTTCAGAGTTGAATTTAGAAGAAGATGCTGCAAACTGAAGAATACCATTCTGATGTATGTATAGCTGTAGGACACACGCATCTAGCCCTCCAGAGTGAAGCCCACACAATCGCCTGTGACGATTGTTGTACATATAGGGCACACACATTAAAACTGAAGAGCAGGGCTCACACAATAACATAGGACACATGATAAAATGTAAGTCATATTCTACTGTTTTTTTCATAGGTGAGGATGTGCATGTCAGCCTGTATGGAGCTGCTGCCGACATGAATGTGCGTCTAGACAAGAATTCAGTGACCATTGAGAAGACCTTCCTTTCTTTAGTCAACCAGAGGACAGTTACCATTCACAATCGCAGTGACATTATTGCACACTTCCAGTGGAAAGAATTTTCTTCGCAACAGGAGGAGGAGCAACAAAAGCAGAGGTAAAGTTGCACTAGCAGCAAAGTTTAGTAGTGGTGTAACTGTTCACAGACTGTACTGATATGCAGGGCCCAAGAGGTTTAGGGAGCCCTTATGGTGTCACTTTCCCATAAGAGAAGACTATTACTATATACCCTACATTATAGTTGGGGGCCTGGCACAGACTTTGCATTGGGGCCCATCAGCTTCTAGTTACTGCACTGCTGATACGCATAGATACATACTGCACTTACACACTGTAATCATTACCAGAATTGTCAAGTCAGGGTAAAGAAATGTCAGAATTTACACAGGGGGTTTACAAGCAACGCCTCCAAGTATGAACTAAGCAGTATAACCCCTCATGGCACCTTGATATCCACTCCTAGTTTGTCTGGAATGACATGGGTTAATCTCGCTGTGTGCAGGCTGTCATGCGGTCAGTGGTGCTGCCAGTCTGCAGAACTACATGTCTGCTTGAATTATATAAAATGACAACACACTACTGACTACATGAGAGTAAAAGTAATAACGAGATGCGGGCAAATCCTGCGTGCCTGTACTGGGTAATCAGAAGTGGCAATTGTGCGCTAATTGCTCTTGTGCCCTTTTAATATTTAACAGCTGGATACAGCACTTCTGACAGAGCCACACAGTAATGTCTATAGAGTGCTGCCTCATTAACAGGGCAAATAAAAAAATCTTACCAACCCTCCATGAAGTGTAAGGGTTAAAGCCAACTCTACAACTGGGCCAGTGTTTGCCCCCAAGGGCCACAGCTGAGAGAATCCTCTACTTCCCTCAATTTTTAATGACATTAACCAGAGATGAATGAATCTTGATGCTGAAGAAAGCACTTTAACTAAGAGCAAAGGCAATGCTGGTGTCCTCACTTAGCCAGAGCTGCTCTGTTCTACCAGTGAGTGTTCCTATTCACTGACAGCAAGCAGAAATCCTAAAAGGGGAAGAAAGGTAAACCAAGTCTATCGGAAAATCTCATCTGTTCTGTGATGTTTTCTGCTTACTTACAGTGTTGTCAATGTAATAATTAGTGCACTAAGACTCCACATAGAGGGTACTGCATTTCTCAAGGTTTAGTGAGGGTCCCAGTTGTGAAACGGTTATCTCCAATCCTATGTAACGGGAAAGGTGTCGTGTGTGGAAAACTCCAGATTCTGTGATAAGTCATTATAAAGTTTTGTTCCTACTGTTTAGATAATAACTTGCTTTTCAGATCTTTTATGCATTCAGTAATGTCAGTCAGAGCCATAAGCTTATTTCTAATCTTCAGATTCTGCTCTGATCTCCTCATTGAGGAAGAGGAAGAGACTGATCGCTTCTTGGAGGAATGTAAGGCTGATCCCAGTCTTCATGAACACCTTTCAATACTTAGTCGCACTTTTCACAACCGTCGAAGAGTAGCCAACAATGATGCCATGTTATTCTCTGATACAGTGTTTCAAATAGAGCCTATGGTAAGTGTGTACCAATTATATCTTAGAACACAAGAAACTCACAACTTGTAACTTCTAGATACTACACAGCCTTAATGCTCGGAATCACCTTCCCCAATAGGTGTTGGGAAGCTCTTCCTATGCAGCTGTATAGTTGCAGGTTTTAAATGTCTCAAGTCATTGTTGACACATAGAGACTCTATACTGTGAGAAATCAAAATACGAGAGGTTAAGGAAGCTTGTGTGAAAAAACTAGAATCCTGAGGTAGTTTTCTCCCTGAGGCAACCCCGATGTGTAGATAGTTATCCCTGGTGATGGAGGATGGGGCGCCCTTAGTGGTATACAGCCTGGCACAGGGATCACTCAGAGGCAACCTTGGTAAAACATTCAACTTTATTGTAGACATTCTACTTTAAAGTAGACTGGATATAGGCCACAACAGCAGCAAACTTTAGCTAAGTAGAGATGGCTGGTTGGGTCTCAGTCCACAGTAGCGTTCTCAGCCTGGCAATGTAGCTTCCGGCTGGAACAGTTGGCTGCTTCAGCAGTAGGAAAGAATCCAGATGGTGGAGGTCTGCTTGGGCCTGGTATTCTCTCATAGGCCTAGTGTGTCCGGGAAGCATACCACAGACACCTTTGCTTCAGAAATCTCTCCTGGACTGACTGACCTTTGCACTAAACTGGACCTTTCCAGCCACAAGGGATTTTATAAACTCCCCTTGTGATTTTTCAGCTTGCTATCCAACCTGCTTTCTCTTTTTATTACAGTAATATAACACATTTGTTTGGTCAACACAATTTTGTATATTAACATTGCTAATCAGGCATATAGTTATCACCTGCATTACCATTACCAAGCACTTGAGACCCCTAGTGAGTTGATCAGGCTTTATAGGGCATGGAGAGGGACTTAGTTTTGAAACACCAGGTTTAACCCTTGCATTGGCCGGGGTGTTGCACTGACTAGAAATTAATGATGTAAAGGAAGTCTGGACTAGACAAAGGAAAATAACGGGGTTGGGAGAGAAACCAGAGCAGTTTACAGACATTAGCAGGCAGATGGCAGGGGGCATGATCTCTTCTTTAACCTCTTCTCAGAAGGGCATCACCAGTTACAACCAGAAACTACAATAATAGAATTTATAGTAGAACCAGCAAAAGCATTAATTACAACTATAATAAAAAAGTGTCTGCACCAGTCTTGTCTTGTCAATCGCCAGCTGCTCCTCTCCCCACATTCAGGGGGTAGTTGTGGTGCCAAGTCGGCTTATCCAACTGTATAGGCATACAGTGGGTTATGTCTGTGCCATACATTATAAGGACATGTCGGAATCCTCCTTGTCAGGCTTCGAGGTTGTGGATCTTCTGGACCACTGCGGACAATGACACAAGCCACAACCCGGGACCGGAAACTAAGTGGTACCTGGTTTTCACCAGAGCCCGCCGCAAAGCAGGCGTGGTACCAGCAGGTTGTTCCACAGGCGTGACTTGTCCGCAATAACAGCCAAGGTCGAGGTACAGAAACGGCAGGCAACCTCGTAGTCGGGGACAGGCAGGAGGTCAGGACGGGCAGCACAGGATCGGAGTCAGAGACGTAGCAATAGGTCAAGGCAGGCAGCAAAGGAGCGAAGTCAAAAGCAGAACCAGGGTCACAACGGGAATACACAGAAACAGCACACGGCATAAACAAAGCTTTCTCCAGGGCTCTAGGCACAAAGGTCCGGCAGGGATCACAGGAAGAGGCAGGATTAAATAGATTTACCTGAAATGGCCAGCGCCAATTAGTGGCGCGCTGGGCCTTTAAATCTTCAGAAGCCGGTGCGCGCATGCCCTAGGAGTCGGGGACGCGCGCGCACAGCCGAAGATGGTGGAGAAGCCTCGGCGGGGACCGCAGAAGCCAGGGCAGGAGCCGGGACCCGTAAGCTGAGCTTGCGGCACACTGGCGAGGGGTGAGAGGCACGGGTGAACCACCCGTGAAAGTACCCCCCCTTCGGTCAACCAAGAAGTACCACTTACCCCTCACTGTCTTCATATCCAGGATTTCCTTGACCTCATAGATGTCAGAGGATTCGGCCACAGGAGCAGGAGGGGAGAGTTGTCGGGAGAAGAGGTTCAAGATGACAGGCTTGAGAAGGGAGACATGGAAGGAGTTCGGGATGCGCATGGTGGGAGGAAAGTGCAGCTTGTAGGAGACTGCGATGCGATTCAGCACCTCGAAGGGACCCAGGAAACGAGGACCAAGCTTGTAGCCAGGAATCTTAAGTCGGACATACTTGGAGGACAACCAGACTTTGTCACCAGGATTGAAGACAGGGGGAGGTCTGCGTCTTTTATGGGCCTGAGACTTGGTTCGAGCCGAAGCCTGTAGTAAGGAAAGACAAGTCTGTTTCCAAATGGTCTTAAAGTCCTGTACCAATTCTTCAACAGAAGGGACTTCCGATGGCACGGGCAGGGGTAGAGGAGGGCGGAGATGCAATCCATAATTAACAAAAAATGGGGCAGAACCCGCAGATGTAGAGTCCAAGGAGTTATAAGAGAACTCTGCCCATGGTAACAGAGTGGACCAATCATCTTGACGGGCAGAAACAAATTGGCGTAGATAGCAGTCCAGGGTCTGATCAACTCTTTCCACTTTTCTATTAGAATGTGGGTGATAAGCAGAAGAGAAGTCCAATTTCACCGGAAGTTGGTTGCAGAAAGAACGCCAGAATTTAGAGACGAACTGAACCCCACGGTCAGAGACGATGTGCTGGGGAAGTCCATGGAGTCTGAAGATGTGATGAAAGAACTGGCTGGCAAAACGTGGAGCAGGTGGTAAACCTGGCAGAGGGACAAAATGGGACATCTTTGAAAAATGGTCAGTCACCACCCAGATGACGGTATTGCCTGGTGAAGGCGGTAGGTCTGTTATGAAGTCCATGGCAATATGAGTCCAAGGACAGCTGTGTATCGGTAACGGCAGAAGAAGACCAGCAGGCTTGAGACGTGACGGCTTAGGATGGCACAGGAAGCACAGGAACCCACAAAGTCCCGAACGTCCTTGGCCAGATCTGGCCACCAGTAGAACCGGGAAATGAGGGCGACAGGACGCTGCACCCCAGGATGCCCAGCCACACGTGAGCAATCTCCCCAAGACAGAATCCTCCTCTGTAGAGCAGGTTGTACGTATGTCTTGCCAGGAGGTAGTTGATGAAGATCCACAGGCGCAGCCAGTACCAGTCGGTCATGAGGGATGACATGCCGAGGAGCCGGTTCCTCCCCAATGACATCCGAAAGAACGAGAAAGGACGTCAGCCTTGATGTTCTTCTCGGCTGGGCGGAAATGAATAAGTAAATCGAACCGGGCGAAGAAGAGTGACCAGCGAGCTTGACGTGGATTGAGTCGCTGAGCAGTTTGGCGGTAGAGAAGGTTCTTGTGGTCCGTATAAATGCTGACTGGAAACCAAGCTCCCTCCAGGAGGTAACGCCATTCTTCTAAGGCGAGCTTAATCGCCAACAGTTCTCTGTCTCCTATAGAATAATTCCTCTCTGCGGAGGAGAAAGTCTTGGAGAAAAATCCACAGGTGACAGTTCGACCTTTGGAACCCTTCTGCGTGAGCACAGCACCGGCCCTTACCGAGGAGGCATTTAGTTCCAGATGGAAAAGCTTCTATGTGTCGGGACGTACCAGTACTGGGGCTGAAGCGAACTTGGACTTTAAGTTCATGAAGGCCTCCTCAGCTGACGAAGGCCAGAGTAGGGGGTTAGCACCCTTCTTGGTGAGCGCCACAATAGGAGACACCAGCGAGGAGAAGTGTGGGATGAACTGCCGGTAGTAATTCGCAAAGCCCTGAAACCGCTGTATAGCGCGTAGTCCTACTGGACGGGGCCACTGAAGAAACGCAGACAGCTTTGCAGGATCCATCTGGAGGCATCTGTCAGAGATGATATAACCAAGAAATGGAATACTCCGCTGATGGAATTGACACTTTTCAAGTTTGGTGTAGAGGCGATTGGCCCTTAAACGACTGAGGACTTGCCATACGTGGACCTGGTGGGTCTCAAGGTCCGGAGAGAATACCAGGGTATCGTCCAAATAGACCACAATACAGACATAAAGCAAGTCTCTAAAAATGTTGTTAACGAATTCCTGGAATGGCATTACCAGGTACTCAAAGTGTCCATCATGGGTATTAAAAGCGGTCTTCCACTCATCTCCCTGACGGATGTGAATGAGATTGTAGGCCCCTCGAAGGTCCAATTTGAAGAAGATCTTGGCTCCATGAAGACGGTCAAACAACTCTGTGATCAGCGGTAATGGATAGCGGTTCTTAACTGTGACCTTGTTAAGACCGCGGTAGTCTATGCATGGACGGAGTGACCGTCTTTCTTGGTCACGAAAAAACTTGCACCAGCCGGAGAAGAGGACTTGCGTATGAATCCCTTCTGCAGGTTTTCTTTGATATAGTCAGACATGGCTGCAGTTTCAGGTACTGAGAGGTACACACAACCCCGGGTCAGAGAGGATTTGGCCACTGACAGACAAGATGACCAAAGGCTTTTCAAGACGAACCACGGGGATGTGATGCCGGGAGACCAGGGCGGCATCCACAAAGTTCCCTGCAGAACCGGAGTCCAAGAAAGCTGAAACCTGGATCTGGGTGCGGGAACCAACACTTAGAAGAACAGGAATCATCAGACGTGGAGAAGCTTTGCTTACACCTAGGGACGCTTCTCCCAAGAACCCTAGGTGCTGGCATTTCCCGGAAGCTGGGGACGGATGGTACAAGCCTCAAGGAAGTGCTCAGGGCTGGCACAATACAGGCAGAGGTTGCCCTGACGTGTTCTAATACGTTCCTGAGAAGAGAGTCTGGCCCTGTCCACCTCCATAGGCTCCTCTGCAGATGGTGCTACAGGAGGCTGGAGCGGCCTGTGGAAAGTAGGTGCCAGGCGGGGAACACGTCGCGGACGGACTTGGGGTTGTTCGAGGGTTGTTTTTAAAAGCTGCGGACAGGGCCGCATTGTTCTAGGAAAGTTCCGTAGCCAGGATACGGAACTTGATAGCGTATTCTCCCACTGAAGAGTTCCCCTGGCGTAGATTCAACAGTTGCGTCTCAGCAGAAGAGGCCCGTGCTGGTTCTTCAAAGATGGAGCGGAACTCCGCCAGAAATGCCGTCAGATTAGCCGTGACCAGGTCGTCTTTGTCCCAAAGAGGGGTAGCCCAGGCCAGGGCTTTACCGGAGAGGAGGCTGATGAAGAATGCCACCTTGGATCGCTCTCTGATTAATTGAGATGGCATGAATTCTGGGTTATAAAGCTCCTGCACATCTTAGA
>CM033647.1:68616039-68681527 GCA_019512145.1 Engystomops pustulosus
AGTAGGTACACACAACCCCGCGGAGGAGATGTAGTACTGGACCGAGTCAGAGAGGATTTGGCCACTGACAGACAAGATGACCAAAGGCTTTTCAAGACGAACCACGGGGATGTGATGCCGGGAGACCACGAAGTTCCCTGCAGAACCGGAGTCCAAGAAAGCTGAAACCTGGATCTGGGTGCGGGAACCAACACTTAGAAGAACAGGAATCATCAGACGTGGAGAAGCTTTGCTTACACCTAGGGACGCTGGGTTCAACGGCGGGAAGGCGAGCCGGAGTAGCGGGAGCCACAGGAGCAGCCACAGGAACCTGTTGTTGTTGCTGGTTGGCTAGCAGCTGCTGCAGCATGGCGGTAACCTGTTCCAGTTGTTCGCGTTGGGCGGCAATCTCCCGGGATTGCTGGACCACGATGGTAGCCAGAGTCGGCCGGGTGGGAAGCGGAACCTCGGCGGAATCCATGGCCGGATCTTACTGTCAGGCTTCAAGGTTGTGGATCCTCTGGACCACTGCGGACGATGACACAAGCCACAACCTGGGACCGGAGTCTAAGTGGTACCCGGTTTTCACCAGAGCCCGCCGCAAAGCAGGATGGTCTTGCTGTGGCGTGGTACCACCAGGTCGTTCCACAGGCATGACTTGTCCGCAATGGTAGCCAAGGTCGAGGTACAGAAACGGCATGCGATCTCGTAGTCGCGGACATGCAGGAGGTCAGGACGGGCAGTACAGGATCGGAGTCAGAGACATAGCAATAGGTCAAGGCAGGCGGCAAAGGAGCGAAGTCAAAAGCAGAACCAGGGTCACAACAGGAATACACAGAAACAGCACACGGCATAAAGAAAGCTTTCTCTAGGGCTCTAGACACAAAGATCCGGCAGGGATCACAGGAAGAGGCAGAATTAAATAGATTTACCTGAAATGGCCAGCACCAATCAGTGGCGCTCTGGGCCTTTAAATCTGCAGAAGCTGGTGCCGAAGATGGCGGGGACTGCAGAAGCCACGGCAGGAGCCGGGACCCGGAAGCCGGGACCATGAGAGGCATAGGTCGCGGGACCATCCGTGACACTCCTGATGTGTCCTTACAAATAACATGGTGTGAACCCACCCTTAACTGTATGTAAATGTATACGTTGATATTGTTTTAACAAATGTGTTTTGTAAACACAATGGGGCTTATTTACTAAGGTTCCCGCAGCCACATTTCCGTCGGGTTTTCCAACTTTTCGGGGATTGCGCCTCTGGAACTGGGACTTGGGGTGGGTTGGGCCGTCAGACGATCTAACGGATTCGGACAAACCGCAGGATTTAACATTTAAATTGTGTCGCAAGCCAAGCACTTACATACAACGGGAAGAATGATTGGGAATCGACAGATGCAGGATATAGGGTGCACGCTCAAAGTGAATCGTGGCAGCTGTGCATTTTCGTCGAGGATCGCACCTCGAGGATCACGCAAGGACTGGTAAGTAAATCTGCCCCTATGTTAACATCTATGTAATTAGGCAAATCTCATTTTCTCAACATGCCCTATGAATCATGTACTTTGATTTCTCTAGTGCTTTCAATGCAATAGAGCCAGTCCGAATGAGATAAAATAAGGGCCCCCCAAATTGACAAATTGGCCCCACCTGCAAAATTGTTCAGATGATTCCATTATCATAAGCTGCGTTATCAATGACAAAGACTATAGAAAAGTTATCTGCAACTTTGTGGACTGGAGTGAGAGAAACAAACTTCTTTTTTAAAGGGAACCTGTCACCAGGGACCTAATTTTCACTAAAGACAGATTGTAAAAGCCCAAGACACCTGCAGTGCAAAAATCCCTCTCTGCCTTTTCTAAGCATTTGCATTACATTATAATTGTGTGTTATAACTGCACCCTGACAAAATCCTGGGGTAGTCACAAAGGCTGTGCTTTGGTTTGGATGCATTTCAAAAAACAACACGTGACTTGTCTGAGCTGCAGGCTGCCTCCATCGGTGTGCTCCTGTACAGCTTGTCCCTCCCCCACTGAAGTCAGCTCACCAGGCTGTGACCTCTGAAAAGGAGCAGGAGGAGGAGCTGTACAGGAGCACAAAGGTGGGGGCCAAGGAGGAGTGAGCAACACAGACAAGGCACATGTTGTTTTTTGATATGCATCCAAACCAAAGTCCAGCCCCTGTGACTACCCCAGGATTTTGTCAGGGTGCAAGAGTAAGTTATAACACACATTTATACTGTAATGCAAATGCTTAGAAAAGGCAGAACGGCAGATTTTCACTGCAGGTGTAATAAGCTTCACGTTAGGTTCACGTTAACATTGAAAACAATGGCCACAGAACCAATAGAGATCAAAGGGGCGAGTGATAGATCAGGTCTTCTCATATAAGTATCTACGTGTGTACATACATGATAGGCTAGACAGGAAGACCAACACCAGACCCGGCGACAGCACGGTGTCCAGTGTCGCTTTAAGACACTGGTACAAATGATCACCTTCCGGCTAGTGTACTTTTCTGCCTCTATGCTGCAGCATAGAGGCACATTCCAAAACTCACCTTTCCTCGTTCCTCATGCGGCCCTCCGCACTGTATGCGACGGCTCTGAAGCCAGCGCTCATGATGATGTCATCGGATCATGTGTGCCGGCTCCAGAGGCGACACATACGGGAGGCACATCCCAAAGAAAGAAGGCGGCTACAGGCACTGCTACTGGGGAAGGAGGAAATGTGAGGGTTTTTTTCCATTGTAGTTGGAGGGGGAGGAGGAGGGGGGGAGTGTAGCTGGAGGGGGAGGAGCCCAAGGCACAATAGAGGAAACGCTGCATTCCTTTAAAGGGAACCTGTCACCAGGAGACCCATTTTTAGCACTCCCCCAGTCCCCACAGAGCATAGTACATACACTGCCAAAGTGTTTTTGTATAAAAAATAGGTTTTACAGAAAAAAAGATATGTTATATTGTACCTTTCATTAGCATCTGTTGGGTGACTAGGCAGTTGCCAATTGGGAGGGGCTGGAAAGGAGCAGTCCCCCCCCCCCTTGGGAACCTGTGACCTTTTCAAATATATGAATAACTCCCCCACTCGGGATTGGCTGTTGAGGACAGGGGGTGTCGCTAAGCCCAGTGATGGGTGTTTTCATATATTTGAAAAGTCACATGGATAAGCTGTTCCCCAGGGTGGGGGGGACTGCTCCTTTCCAGCTCCTCCCAAAAGGCAACTGCCTAGTCACACACAATGTTTATATTTTTTTTAATATAATATTTTTTTTAAGAATTTAATGAGTTTTTTAGTTATTTTTTTTTTTTTCTTTTTTTTCCCGCTGGTCCTGCCGGGGTTTCCCCTCTCCCCTCTCCTCTTTTTTCTGTCCCCCCCCTTTTTCCTCCCCCCCCCTGGCCTGTTCCTGTCCTCTCTCTGGGGGCCTGGGGCGTGCCCCCCCTTGGTCTCCTGGTGACAGGTTCCCTTTAAGGGGGTCTGGGACAACAGATGCCTGAAAAAATTTGAATCCATAGCTTTAATCGATTCTTAATGCAGCTGCCAGGCTCGTCTTTCAGACCAAACGCTACACGGATGCCTCCAGTTTCTGCCAATCACTGCACTGGCTGCCTGTCTCCTCCCGTATTCACTTTAAAATAATAACCATCATCCACAAAGCTCTGAATGATACTGCACCTACCTATCCCTCTTCTCTCATCTCAGTCTATCGCCCTTCCCATGTTCTTCATCTGCCAGTGACATTAGATTAATCTCTACCTTAATTTGAACCTCTCATGCACGTCTCCAGGACTTATCCCGAGTTGCTCCGATTCTCTGGAATGCCCTTACGGACTCTCAGACTAATACCCACCCTCCAAAGCTTCAAACGTGCTCTTAAAACCCAAGCCTATCACACTAGCTAACTGCATGAAACGTCAACTCTCCCTTTTCTGATCCATTCTATGTCCTATATCCCATCTGTTATCTGGCAAACAACAGATATATACCAAGCTCCAGGCTTCTGCAGTCTTTTTCACCTTGGACCCTGTAAATAAGATGGAGGTTGATGGCTGGTTCAAGCTGCAGAATTTTTATTTATCAACTTATTAAATTATTTTATATTGTTCCCTTGCCAAAAAAAATGGCTGGACCATTATACAACCTCTTGTGTCAACACCCTCATCCTCATAGTCTGTAATCTCTTGTGAGCAGGGCCTTCACTCCTATTGTTCCATATGACTGTTTGTTCTGTGTAATGTTATATTATATCAGTATATGTCCAATATATATTTGTAAAGCGTTTCGGAATTTAATGGCTCTGTATAAATAAAGATTATTATTATTATTTAACCCCTTGCCCCACCAGGACATACAGAAAAGTATGTCCCAATCCCCGCGATTGGTTCTGTCACCATTCAAAGATACCACATACAGCTATACTGTACTATAGCAGTATATGATATAAATTAGACAACCAAGAGTTAAAGTATCCTATGGGGCCTAAAAAAATGTAAAAAAAAGTTAAAAAAAACACATCAAATCACCCCCCTTTCCCTAGGAGTGATATAAAATCAATAAATAATATAGGTCATAAACATGTTAAGTATTGCCACATCCCAAAAGTCTCAAACAATTATTCCCGTCAGTAAACCCCATTATGGGTTATAGTGTCCAGATGTCCAAAACGGCACTTTTTTGTCTTTTTGCGACACATAAAAACTTTTATAAAAAACTACCAAAAGGTCATACAGGCCCAAAATAGTAAAAATGCAATCGTCATCACGTCCTGCAAAAAATGACAACTTACACAGCTCCACACACCGATGTTTGAAAAAGTTATCGGCCTCAGAATAACTGAGAATATAACCTATATAAATTTGGTATTTCCGTGATCGTATTGACTCAAAGAATGAAAGGGAGGTGTCATTTTTAATGTTTAACGAAAATCCTGAAAGGTTCTCTTTAAAGGAAACCTACCATTTGATTTGATGCATTATGGACCAAACATACCTTGAGAATGCTGTAGCTACACTGATGCAGGATCATATCTTGGTTAATCCCTGAGTTGAGTAGTTTTGTTTAAAAAACTATTGTAACGTTCAGGACCATAGGAAAGCTGGGTTGCATGATTTCATAAGTTAAACAGAGCTTGTATTACAGCTTCTATTACACAGGCGCTTAGTCCAGACAGGACTAATCAACCTGAGCTGGATCACTCATACACAGCAGCTGGAGGATGGTGCAGCAATTAATTATTCTGCCTTCAGGCACAACCCAGGGACTACATCATCCTGTGAAGCAGTGCATAACTAATGTGCTTCATTATCATAATTTTACAATTGTTTTATCAGCAAAACCACTTGGCTCAGGGATTAACCAAGATATTATCCTGCATCAGTGTAGCTACAGCATTCTCAAGGTATGTTTGCTTCATAATGCATCAAATCAAATGGTAGGTTTCCTTTAAGTATTGTTAACTTTTTTACATCCCACTTATACAGTCTGCTCCTTCACGTTGCCTCTCACTTATGCCTTCTTTTTGGTTGACTACCCGCCTTTTTGTAACACCCATTCCCTTTCTTTTCATTTTTGATGCAAAAGCTATAAAAAAATACTTTTTTACCTTTCTCTGCTGCTGCCATTTGCTGTAATAAGGCTGTGAGCTCTTGGAAGCAGCATATTGTTCCATATGACTGCACTCTGTAATGTATTATTTTATTTGTATTTGTCCCCTATGATTTGTAAAGCGATAAGGAATATGATGGCGCTATATAAATAAAAATAAAGATTATTATTAAGGCCAGCTGGTGAGTTGTTGTCTTCACATGGGGCCCGCCAGCCATCATCTGCACACAGCAGCAGCAGAGAGTAATGGTGGAGCAGGTGGAGCGGGCAGTTCAGCACTGGCTCCATGTTTCAGAAGACCCCTGGGCGACAGAGCCCCTTTGCAGTGAACTTGCATGGCTGCATTAAATATTCAGAACTAAAACAGTTTGTGTTCCCTAAAATATTCCCTAGATAACTCCCTGCTTCACCATTAAATTCTACCGCTGCCCAGATACCCTTTAATTTGATGGCAGTTCAGTTTACAAAGGATTTTCCTGGATTCCATATGATTATTCTATGTCTGCTGACAGGAAGGAGATGTTTGGCCTAACTCTTCAGTGCAAGTTACTTTGCTATTTAAACCCCAGACTGCTAAGATATACCAGCGGACTGTCTACTGTGATATTACAGGTAACTATGTTGCTGCAGTCCTTCTTCATTTTCATGCTGTGACATTGTATGGATACCGACAGTTATTTCCATGTCCATTCTGCAGGTCGAGAAACAAGACTACCTCTGCGTATTCGAGGAGAGGGTTTGGGGCCCAAACTCTGCTTCAACTTTGATGAGTTGGATATTGGGAAGGTGTTTGTGGGATCCACACATACCTATGAGGTTGGTGCTTCTCTCATTTTTTAGCAGACCACACTTGCCTTAGGGTGAGCTCAGATGTTTACTGTGTTACTATGTTAAAAGGTTGTACTGGCAAATCAAGGAGCCATTGATGGAATCTACAGTCTGGTGCCTCATACTTCAGCCCTTGCGACCAGTTTCGCCTTTACTCCCAGTGAGGGGATCATCTTACCAAATGGACACCAGGCAATCCAGATCTCTCTCTGCTGCAGTGTCCTGGGAGAGTTCAGAGAGGATTTCTGCTTTGTTGTAGATGGAGCTTCTGATGAAGTCAAATTAGCAGTAAGGTAAGTGTCTGTGATAAGGTGATGTACAGTCAGATAGTTCCCTGATGTGGACTGTGAAGGTGTCTTTCTTAAGGTGACATGAATAGGCGGATATGATCAGCTGGTATGGTGATGTGGACAGTAAGATACATATCCTAGTAAGAAGATAATCCCATAAAGGATAAACAGAAGCATAAAGTAATTGTAATTATACCCAATGCAAAATCTTTATCAGGCTCCCTGGCTATAATGTATTTTTACAGTACTGGGAAGAGACTCCCTATGTCCCCTAAAACTTCAGGGAACTCTCTGGACCCCATGAAACTTTGCTCCTGATGTGAATTGTCATATACTATTATGACATAGACAGGCCTCAGAAATTGTCATGTTGACAGTCACATACGGGCCCCATAGTAGGAGAATAAATTAAGTTAGTTTCCCTGATTTCTATAATCTAGTCATGACTGTCACATTTGTATTAGTGCTAATGATATGATGTGGCATTTGTCACACACATGTAACTACTTTCGTTACTGTTCTGCAGGGGTTGCATCATTGGACCCACCTTCCACTTTAGTGTGCCGGCCTTACATTTTGGGGATGTGTCTTTTGGTGAGTGTGATGTCCACATCTGTAGACAAGAGTAGACCAACATTAGACATAACACTTTTTCAGAGTTTTTTATTTATTTTCTAGGATTCCCACAAACACTTTCATGTTCTCTCCATAACACATCTCTCGTTCCCATGAGCTTTAGTCTACGGGTCCCTGGAGATGGCATTGGTGACCCAAGTGTCACTAGTCAGACTCACATCATTGAAGATAGGGCAGCATCCTGGAGAAGACAAAAGAATGGAGCCTGTGGACCTCGTGAATTTACTATTACTCCCTCTAAAGGAACCATCCGACCCCAGGGACTCCTGGACATTGAGGTACAGAACAGAATAAATCTGGTTAACTATCTACCTAGAAGCTTCACTAAGAACAAAGCACATACCACTGACATGAAAGATATAAACCATGCTTCCTCCTGATGCTTTGCAGTTTTCTCTAGTACTTGGGTCAGATCATGTGAAATTTTCACTTTTGTATTTCATTTCATGTTTGCTGCACGGGGTTGCTGAAATAGGCAGCAGTCTGCAGTGTAGAAAATAATAGCAATAATAATTTTCAGGATTTGTACCGCTGTGGCAGGTATTTAACTGGGGGTTGTGTCGCACGCGGCACATTGTGGCACAGCCGCATCGGCTTTCATGTGACAGAAATCTGGGGGGCGGGCCGTCGGACGATCTGACTGATTCGGACTAAGCGCACGATTTAAGATTCAATTTGTGTCGCAAGATAATGCACTTACATACACCGGGTAGAGGAAGGTGAACTCCGGCAGACCTGAGCGGGGAAGCGACACATGCAGGATATCGGGCGCACGATCTTCGTGAATCGCGGCAGATGTGCATTCCGGTCGGGCAATGCACTTTTTGGGGATCGCAACAGGACAGGTAAGTAAATGTGGCCGACATGTATGGACAACTTTATCTTCCTTTAGTAGGGGACACTATTGTCCACTTGTAGTACTTGTCCCTTTAGTTTAGAATAAAAAATTATGATCAATAATAAAAAAAGGAAAATATTGGCCATAAAAGTTTGGAATGGTTTCATAGCAGAGATGTATAGATGTATACGGAGCTGCCATATGTGCACCTGGGGAGGCACATGGTGGAGAGCAGTGCTGATAGTGTCCCTGCAGAATACATATGAAGACAGCTGCTCCTCCTGTTACCTGTGTCTTTCCCTGGCAAACCTGTGTCATTACTTGCATTAAGTATCTCTTCAGTCATGCCAAAGCCCCTGGCACTGTGTGCCCGCTATTGATTCAGGTGACCGTGTATGTTCTTCATGATAAATTAATCATAGATTGCTGACAGATGGACATCGCTCTCTGCTGTCAGCAGTTTCCTGCTCTGCCAAGAAAAACTGTGATTCAGGACTTTGTTTAACTTAAGGGATCCGTCCTACTTCAAGGGGCAAACAATTTTAAGAACTAAATACCTACTTGCTTTAACATTATAATTACAGTATAATTCATGTGGTTTATTGTAACAGAAAATACCAGCATCACTCACACACAGAAGGCTTTTCTATACCTTTCTGTGTAGCTTGTAGCATTTATAGGATCCCAGTCGTACTGTGTAACATGCTAAAACATTTATCATAAGTCTATTAGAGCAGAACTGTTCTGGTTGTCCATGGCAACCAACCAGAGCTCAGCTTTCATTTTCCCACAGCTGTTTATAAAATTAACGCTGAGCTCTGATTGGTTTCCATGGGAAACTAGACCAGTTTTACCTCAGAAACATGATGATAAATCTCCCCCTATGACTGCTTCCAGACCTTTCTGTTTTCTGCACACAGCACTAGCTCAGTGTTTGGCTTCATATTCCTAGGTGACCCTGTGCTCCAACACTTTAAAATCTTATGAGCTGGCCTTAGTGGTGGATGTGGAGGGTGTTGGAGAGGAGGTTTTGGCATTACCAATTACTGCCAGGTAAGTCAGACTTAGGTCTATGTGCCGTTATAACTCTGCAGTTGGTGTTGGTGCTGACAGTGTCTTATGTCTCAGGTGTGACGTGCCCCCGTTGTTTGTGGAGAACATTGCTGTCACATATAACCGCTGCTTCCTGCAGTTTCCTTATGAACGCACTGTGACCCTGCATAATCCCAGCAGCCTCAAGGGGTGTTACATTTTTCTGCCACAGGTACATCATTGTTTTCTACAATATGATGGGTAGATACAAATGTTAGGAAATATAAAGTTTACCTGTTACAGGCGGTCCCCTACTTAAGAACACTCGACCTACATACGACCCCTAGTTACAAACGGACCACTGGATATTGGTAATTTATTGTACTTTAGTCCTAGGCTACAATGATCAGCTGTAACAGTTATCACAGGTGTCTGTAATGAAGATTTAGTGTTAATCCTGATTCTTATGACAACCCAACTTTTTTCAAATCCAATTGCCACAGAGACCAAAAAAGTTCTGGCTGGGATTATAATGATAAAATATACAGTTCCAACTTACATACAAATTCAACTTAAGAACAAACCTACAGACCCTATCTTGTATGTAACCCGGGGACTGCCTGTACTTTTATGTTGTTCTCTAATATGTAAATCTGACATTATGCTATAATGGAGTTCATGCTTCCATTTTTTGCAGGTATCTTCCTCTAGTGTCCTGTATGAGAGCCCAAAGCCACGGGGAATCATTGAGGCAAATAGCAGTATAGATGTGCCTATTGTACTGAGTGCCCTGATAACTGGGGAGCTGAGTGCTACGGCTCACATTGCTGTGTATGGAAGCCCTCAACCCCCACTGGTAAGTAACCACAACATCAATGGTCTTAACCCAAGCCAATGATATGCAACTTTAATACAATAGGGGACCCAATATTCTCATTCTTGGCTACTTATATCTGACATAAAGAACTCCAATGTAAGCCAAGATAAAACATTTAATAGATTTATATTTTGTCTGAATGCTTTCCAATGCATATAACCAGTATTGCTAAGCTTGCTCAGAGGCCATCACTACTGTAAAATCTCTTGATGTTGTCTTCTGGGCAACTTCTGATCAGCTGACAGAGATGAAGACTGAACTAAAGGGAATTTAGCATCTCCTTTGCAGGTCAAGTGCTCTGGATAAAAAAAATTCCTTTAAAGGTACCCTGTCAGATGAAAGTGAAGTGCCCTGAATCAGCACCATGCCATTCTTTAAAAAATCTCTGGCTTTAATGCAGGGAAATGTTTGTTTTTAATCGAGTAATTCGTCTTCAGTGTGTCTATGGTGACCGGTGCACCCTCTCTTACCCAATTTCACAGACAAGCGATTCCCACTAAGTCTTAATTGTCAATTGAGCATTTCCATTGTCCACTAAATTGCTACTTTGCATGTGCAATAAAATGAAGATTTTTCTGCATTCAGGCCTTGGATTTTCTCAAGAATGCATGGTTCTGATGCTGAACACTCCACCTACAAGTGTGACTCCTGTCAAAGACATTTAAAGATATTCATAGACCCCCTTTAACGGATCTGTGAATATACAAGGAATAGCGCAAAGGAAAGTTTCAAGTATTCATCATAGTCAGAAGAACTAAACAAATTGGGATGTAACTTATGTATGAATCTGTTTTGTACAATATTTATGTATATGTCATTCATAGGAAATACGTCTGCTGTGCATTGGAGAGGGACCAGTTGTCCATGTTGAACCTAGTGAGGTTAATTTTGGTGATGTCCCAGTTCTTTCTGAAATAACAAGAACACTCTGCCTATACAACCAGTCTGTTATCTCGGCTCCATTTCAGGCTAGCATGGTAAGTTCAGATAGAGGATACCCGCAGATCCACAGACCAGTGACATATGTATGTATTCATATAGACACAAAACCTGTGATCATGGCTCTGTCTGCTGTTTATGTCACTATATAAAGGTGACCCTGTTCGTGACCCTGTTCGTTTTGACTGATAATGGTTTCTAATAAATGTTCTCTTCTGCCTTGTGAGTTCCTATGGAGACTGGTAATTACGACCCAACCATGACACTATGCGCCGCCCTGATGAGCACTAATTATCACCACATTAATGAATAGTCTGTAATGATAATCTCTAAGTCACAATCATCTCCTCCCGGGTAGCTCTTTAACAAAGCTCTTTTGTTATAGCCAAAAATGCCTCTTGTCAGAAATTTTAATCTTATCACCCTCTATCTTGTACCACAAATCCTTATCAATTCCCCCCTTATCCTGTGTCTCAGGTTATCATCACCCCTGAAGTCCAAGATCTTTATTGCCCTCACTGTGTACCTCAGATATTAAAAAACCTTTATTCTTATACCAAAAATCTCCCTTATCTTTAGTTCTCAAATCTGTATAAAATTTAACCCTGTTCCTGCATGTTCTATTTCCATCCTGTACCTACCTACCTGTACAAACATTGAGGGCATAAAATCTCCATGATTACAATCGTTGTGCGCGATATAAAATCTACTGCTGCAGAGGGATTTTTTTCTATTTTTTTTTCCGCCATTTTTAATTTAAATCTACATTTAACATTTACAAATTTTTTAATAGCTATGATATCCTACCTGCCTCCAGAAGATGATTATTGCTAAAGAGGGATAAAAAAAAAATTAACATTAATACTAGTGTGTGATCAGAGAGTCTTTGAAGACTTTGCAAAGACTCCAGGTGTTGGAGGACTACAACAGTTTGTATGAGTTGTAGTCTGGGCCGGATCAAGGGTGGTGGGGGCCCCTGGGCGCAAACTGGTGTGGGCCCTTCCAACAATGTTTTTGGAAGTATATAGCCAGCCCCTGTAGTATATAGCCTGCCAACCTCCGTACATAGCCTTTTAGCTCCTGTAGTATATAACCTGCCAGCCTCATTTGGAAACTGGTGGGGGCCCCTTTAAAAGTGAAAGTGGTGGGGGCCCCGGGGCTCGAGCCCCAGGAGCCCCTCCTTTAATCTGGCCCTGGTTGTAGTCGTCACAGGCAGCAGAGCTTGGAGGAGCTGAGAAATATCTCATTCATTATCTGTCTCACAATAGGGCCGTTGTACTAGGCCGCATTTGGTCCAACATACTCTGGTCCATTTACCCGTTACAGATAATCTTAAATGGGTTTATGCAAATTTATTATAAATTGGATGCAAATCCGATTGGTGGGAATCCCAACCAATCACGAAATTGTTCTCTTACTGGTGAAGCAGCATGTACAGTAGGATTCATGCTGCTCTGTTCCATACAATATAGTGTCAGCAACTCCGCTCGACCTGCCTCTCCATTCATCGGTACAAGGGTCTCTTTCTCATGATCGAAAGGGGTCCCAAACGCCCAATCTCCCTTGATCATGAGATTAACGTTTGAAAACCCCCTATGTCCAAGCTCAGTTCAGCTGGGTGGGTTTGCTTAATCTGGAAAACATGTGTATCATATCGAGATGGACCAATCTCGACAACGGGCAACACCCTACAACACATCTAATGTCGATGAGGCATAATGTCACCTATCATAAAAGGTCAGAACACATGGAAGACCCTATGCGTAACGTAGCTCAGCCTGGTTACAGAACGGCCTTTCGTGTTATATTCTATTTCGGAAGCAGGCTGTATACTACTGGGGCTGGCTGGCTGTATACTACTGGGGGCTGGCTGTATACTATTGGGGGCTTGCTGGCTGTAAACTACTGGGGGCTGGCTGCATACTACTGGGGGCTGGCTGGCTATATACTACATGGGGGCTGGCTATATACTACAGGGGGCTGGCTGGCTATATAATACAGGGGGCTGGCTGGCTATATAGTGGGAGACTGTGACCAATGCATTTCCCACCCTAGGCTTATACTCAAGTCAATATGTTTTCCAAGTTTATACTCGGGTCGGCTTATACTTGAGTATATATGGTAATAATACATTACTTCTTTCCAAGCTGACGTCCAATGTTTGCTCAAACATTAAATGCTATGTACCCCTGCGTTTTTTTAAAAGGTTAACTTTGCACAGATTATAACTGAAACATGATTTAACATTTTTAATAGGTTTTAAAATTTCAAACCATGTGTACTCTGCAGCCTGCACTTTTTATCGTAGATGGCAGACTGCTATCTAATATTTAGAGAGAAATCTGTCAGCTACCTAGTATCAAAGGCATCAAAAACACTGTTTATAGATTGGATTTAAAGCAAACCTGGCCCCACCTAGCCTTAGGGAAGTGAGGAAGTTGCTGAATAGCACCATATGGATGGACTTGAAGTTGTATGTGAAAAGGGGAGCCATGGGTAAATTTGAGAAACAGTGGGGTTAGTGGCTGTTCAGGAACTGTCTGGGGACGGCCTCAGAAGAATTGTTATGGAGTTGGATATGGGTCCAACCTGGGGGACTAATGGGTGTGTAATGAGAGGTATGTCTCATAAAGATGATGAGGTGCGTGCTGGAGGGGGGTGAAAGTGTGCTGGAAGTGCTATGTGGATAAGTGGAATTGGCCAGCTCACAAGGGAAGGGGGGGGGATACGTTGTTCTAATTGTTTTTGAAAAATACTTACCTGTGATATTGCCATCATGTGACAATGTCATATCTTCTGTGTTAATAATAAGCATCAATAAAGCATTGTTTGATTTATTCCTGGCACCAGGAATGTCATTTTTAGATGGTGACAGGTTACAATAGCCTGTGCTGTGCTGATTCTGAATCATCTCAGTAGTTTATAATAGTTTACTTTACATTACCAGACTTTCTGTGGTGAGTTTCTGGGGGAGGGGGGTAGTAGCTGCAGCCTTGTGTGCCTGTGCCAGTATCCTCTCCTCCATATTCATCCAAATCTCTTCCCACTTTCTGTCATGTGCATTTTGCAGGCAGGGAGGGAGGGGGATGGTGTGGAGGAGAGGAAGAATGCATGAGGAGACACAGGCACACACAGGTTGCAGCTGCCTCAATCTCCCCCTGGGACTGAAATTATTCAGAATTCGGCATAGCAAAGACTAGTGAAACCTGTCACCAGCTAAAATGAAATTCCTGGTGACAGTTTCACTTTAAAGAACATGTCATTATACAGCATTACTGGAAGATACCCTGTTTCCCCGAAAATAATATTAATTATATTAATTTTTGCTCCTAAAGAGGCTCTAGGTCTTATTTTCAGGGGATGTCTTATTTTTTCCATGAACAAGAATTTACATTTATCATTGAACAAAAAATCTACTTCTCTAACATTCTTATAACTCTCCAAACTCTGAATTTCATGCTGTATTTCTTGTGACTCCATTTCTACTAGAATCATTGGCCCCGATCTCTCATGTTTAGTAAAAGAACTTTCCACAAATGACCCCTTCTTATCCTGGTAGCTGCTGGTATCACATTTGCAGCACAACAGTCAGTGATTTACTTCCATGATTTCTTCCCCATGTCACAACCTTCTGCAGCATCTAAAAGATTTACTAATACTAATGTACAGCGTGGGGGGAGCTGCTCCAATGACTGACACTAGGTCTTATTTTCAGGGGAGGCCTTATATTTCTGAGCCTTAACAAAATTGTACTAGGTCTTATTTTTGGGGGATGTCTTATTTTAGGGGAAACAGGGTATTAGTGAACAGAGAGCTGAGCAGTCTGTTCTTTATCAGATTGAAATGATTGACAATTTTACAAAAAATGATTAGGAAAATACTTAGGAAGCCTAAACCCTGAACCCTGAATGGAGCCTTTGTGTATCCCCCATACCTCCAGCACATTTCTAAATATATGGAAAATGTAACACATCATGTGTATTATGTAACCATCAGCCTGAATATGACAAGGTAGATCTTTCCGTAGGCTCGCTTTACACAAGGAATGTTCAATGTATCACCTGGCGCTGGGTCCATTAGTCCTGGCGGTCAGCAGATCATAAGTGTGGAGTGTTTAGCTGATCAGCTGGGAAAAAGCGAGGAATTTCTGGCTCTAGATATTTCTGATCGACATCCTGATGACCAACCTAATGGGATTCCTCTCCACCTCCTCAGTGAGGTGTGCACCCCAGGTAAAGTTCATCCAGGGCCTTTAATAATACCATGAGTAGCCCACTGTGGTACATGTGAAGATT
Organism: Engystomops pustulosus; assembly: GCA_019512145.1. NCBI lineage: Eukaryota > Metazoa > Chordata > Amphibia > Anura > Leptodactylidae > Engystomops > Engystomops pustulosus. The sequence goes on from CM033647.1 coordinate 68,631,351, forward strand.
ATCTCCTGTTTCTTTTAGCATTTGTCACAGATGATGTTGCCAGTATATTTGAAGAACATCGTATAGTAGGGGATGCAAGAATCTTGCAGTGTCTTCCACCTGTCGAGTCCATTGGTATCTATCTGCAAGAAGAGAACCGATTCTTGTTCTGGAATGTTCTGGTGGGACAAACATCTACAGCACGTTTCAAGATTATCAACTCCGGGAAGGTTCCTTGTGATGTGGCTTTGGCTGTCAAACCATTATCTGCTAAGGTAAACGTGAGGATGGAATGACTGCGAAATGGAGAGATTCAACCAGAAGTATTATCTGAGGAGTAGGGAACAGACCAGACCCATCAGACACATGCATTATGTTGCTGCCCACTGTGTTCCAGGATGTTGCTGATTGCATTATGCGACAAGAACAGTTTTGTGGTACTGTTTAAGAGTATTGTAGGTGATTTCCCAGCTTCCCTAGTGGTATAGTATATATGAGATCTTTCTGGTCTATTTCATTAAAGAAGCTCTCTCTCTCTGCTCTTCTGTTTGGTGTGGTACAAAAGATTTGTCAGATTTGCTTTATTGCACAGATTGTTCCCAATATCTTGGAGAAGTAGGTTTGCCAAAATCTTTCAATCTATTCCTGTAAGCCCAGACAAACTTTATGTAATTGAGATCATGGCTCTGTTTGGGTCGTATGATCATTTCCAGGATTCCTTTTTCTTCATGCCGATTGCGTGTGCTGAAATCCCGGGGCAATACAGGAAAAATCGGGGCAAAACTGATAAATTCGGTTAACCCGTCGCAAAAACGCGAATCGGGCCCTTAGTAAATGACCCCCAATATGTCAGCTCTCCTGTGTGGTGTAGTATATAGAGGATGTGTTGGCTCTCCTGTGTGCTGTAGTATATTGAGGATCTGTCATCTGTCCTGTGTGGTGTAACATGTAGAGGATGTGTCGGCTCTCCTGTGTGGTGTAGTATATAGAGGATCTGTCAGCTCTCCTGTCCAGTGCAGTGTATAGAGGATGTGTCGGCTCTCCTGTGTGGTGTAGTACATAAAGCATCTGTCAACTATCCTGTGTGGTGTAGTATAGTATATAAATGATCTGGCATTTCTTATTTGTGGTGTAGTATGTTAAGCATCTGTAAGCACTCATGTGGGGTGTAGTATAGAGGATATGTCAGCTCTTCTGTATGATGTAGTATATTAAGCATCTGTCAGCTCTCCTGCGTGGTGTAATATAAAGGATATGTCAGCTCTCCTGTATGGTGTAGTATGTTAATCATCTGTCAGCACATCTGTGGGGTTTAGTATAAAGGATATGTCAAGTCACCTGTGTGGTTTAGTGGAGGATCTGGCAGCTCTCCTGTGTGGTGTAGTTTACAGGATCTGGTAGCTCTTCTGTTTCGTGTAGTATAGCTTATCTATTAGCTCTCCTGTGTGGTGTAGTATAGTGGATCTATCACCTCTACTGTGCACTGTATGGAATTCTTTGTTATTGAAGGTTAATACTTGAACCCACATTTGACTTTTATTTTTCTAGTCCATGGCTCGAATCACTGACATTTTTGAAGTTCATCCTCCACGAATGAGTATCCCAAGCCATAGTCACAGTTATGCAAGTGTCTCCTTCACCCCACAAAGCATGCAGACCTACCAGTGTTCCTTTGAGGCTACTGTTGACGGGATTGCAAGGTACTTTTTTTTTTTAATAATGATATCTACTCACAGTTTATTGATGGCATTTTTCTTAGTTGAGGATATCTGTGAAGTATATACAATGACACACAGTGACACCGTAACACGCGAGTGTATGCCACTCCCGGGTTGGAACTGGGCAGCTGCTCCGCAAGTACGGTGAAAGATAGTACACACTCTATCTTTTTTCGGTGACGGCACCATAAAGTACCACGCATGTACCGTATCGAGCACAATGCACTTCTGTGGTGGGTGTATCTTACGGCCACCATAAATGTTTGTGTATAGGGGGCCTTAAATAGTGGTGCCTGTACACACACAAGAACTGACACGGTAGGTATTCTGGGTAGCTCCACCACACAATAAGGAAGGAGGCATTGTTGTCATGTTATTGCTACAATTCAATTAAACTTATTAACAATAACACTTTAAAAAATAACATGTAGATGCAATACACAATGAATGGAAAGAACTTGTAAATTGCATCTACAGGTAGTCAGAGCACAGGGAGGGTGAGAAGCAGACTGTTATAAAGAGGGAACATGGAGGTGCGGCAGGCAGGAGCGGTGGTAGAATTAATCCGGGTGCTAGAGCAATACAGTGAGGTTGCGATTATTTCAATACTATATACCAGAGATGGAGGACCTTTTAGAGACCGAGTGCCCAAACTACAGCAAAAAAAACCACTTATCATAAGGTGGCAATTTAATCAGCAATAAGAGATGAGTGAACCCGATTTGAACTGGACGTATTGCCAGATTGGCTGCCGAACAGTCAATCTGCCAAACTGATGCCTCTAGTAACGAGCCATTGCTATGATCGGCCAGGGGGACCATAAACAATAAGTAGCTGATAGATGAGTGGACCTGGGAATGTCTGGTCCTCTCATCCTCAGCCACCTCTGCCGGCTGGAAACTCCCCGAGCACAGCTTCCGTGGCCCTGTAAACAAGCAATGGAGGTGAGTACAGGTTTGGTTTTTTTTAAATGCCTCAGCAGTCCCTAATTTATTGGTAGTCTTGCGTAACCCCTTTAATCTAGTAGTCATAAGTTGAATGTTGGTATATGTCATCTTATTGCTTCCTTTTCACACTATCTCTGATCTTTTTCTCCTTAGTGTTCTGTCTAAATCCCGCAATTTGACCTTTGACATTATTGGTGAGGGCAATCTTCCACGTGTTACCATCCTACGACCAGCATTGCGCAATAAGCGTGGAAATCCCGTTCTGCTTTTCCAGAGACTCCTTGTTGGCCAAAGCCAGCAACTACCCTTGGTGTTAAAAAATGAGGGCTCTGTCCCTGCAAAGGTGGGCAGTATGAAGCATGAGCATCCACCCTTAATTTAGTATAAATTAATACAATAATAATACCTGTATACAATTTGGACCTCATTATTATGTTCTTGTTCATTCAGCTGAATATCGATTTTCCAGAAGATAGAGGGGCATTTTGCTTAAAGCCGAAACCAAGCACGAAGTGCATCTACCCTGCCTGGATGGAAACAGGTCAGCTGGAGCAGTCAGAATCAGGTACAGTGCTATAGTACCACAGTACTGGTGGAATAAGGACCTCATAGTGCATCTGGCACTAGATTCACACCTGGTCTGTTGAGCAGTTCCTATACCCTGGTTTATTCTCTCTCTCCTTTCTATTTGACAGGGCACCGTGCTCACACTGCCTCACTCATCTTACATCCTGGAGAGATAGCCGAATTTGTAGTGGTGTTTTGCCCTCCTGAGTCGCATCGCTATGAGGGTGTTCTGCTCTTGTCAGTGCTGGATAATCAGTATGAGAAAAGCTCTGTGCAGCTTGTGGGTGAAGGTTATAAGGAAGACCTGACCCTAGACAACATCCACAACTTTGGAGAGCAAGTTACCCCAGACGGGCAGCTGGAAGATGATGTGGTGGAAGGTGAGAGTGCGATATTATGGGTAAAATGCTGCGTGCACCTGCTTTCTCTCTACGACTTGATGTGTAATCTCTTTTTCCTTACAGCTGCCCGGACTGAGCACATCGTCTTTGGTGACTGCTGCATAGGTCATCAGTACCAGATGACATTTACCATGACAAACCGCAGTCAGACAGATGCCATGAGGTTTGAATGGCCATCAGAGACTCCTCTAGAGTTCTCCCCTAAGGTGAAACACATGAGTACGTCACATAACATCAGACTGTACCCATAAAGTTATACCTAACTGACTTTCCTGTCAACAGGTAGGGCACATTCATCCTGGCTGTGCTAAAGATGTGACCGTCACCCTTAAGTCAGATGTGGCTGTGGCACTAAATAAGTCTCAAGTAAAGTGTAAGGTGACCCGGATCTCCTTCCCACATCCTCTTGATGAAGTGGCTGACTGGGACGATAGAATGAGGACAGTGACCTGGGTAGACAGTAGTAAGGGAGCAGCTGGCCAGCATCCCAAGAAGAAGGTAAGTTGGACAATGAAATGTCCGTTGCTTGTCCATTTGTGGGGTCTTTCTCATTTAATTGCACTTTCTAGAAAGTAGTAGGCCCCTTCCCACTTGCGTTTCAGATCACGTCAGAGTTTGATCAGGGTGCCATCGGGGTTTGGTCAGTGAAAAACTGACATTTTCATCAGAGTTCAATCAGTTTTCAGTCAGAGTTTGTTCAGTGTCTCAGTTTTTCGCATGCGTTTTCAATGCGTTTTTCATGCACAGATAACTCGCGTGAAAAGGACTCAGGACTGAGCTCTATCTTTTCTATGGCAATTGATTGTCTCCATAGACTTGTAGGGTGTTTTTCTCATGTGCGTGACTTGCAAAGTAGAGCATGCTGAGATTTAAACGTGCGTTAAAAAAATGCACGTGTGTGCGTGAAAAGAAGGCAAGTCTGAAAGAACACGCTTGTGAAAAACGCAAGTGTGGAAGGGGCCGTAGGGTTGTGGAGTTTCAGCATTTCAGGAAGTCACTTCCAGATCACCTGATGCCTGTCCGCAGGTGATCGAGACAGATCCAGAGCCTGCTCACATGGTCCTTGATGCGGAGGCCCGAATCATAGAGCTGCTAATCACTGCTACTGTGGATTATGCGCAGTACACAGCCAACTGTGAACAAGTGCACTTCAAGGACACTCTACTCTTTCAGACACGGGTGTATAAGTAAGTGGCATAAAATTAAAGGATGATTGAGCAGTGCTGCCCACTGTCCATTGGCTCACATATTTCCCTCCACTTGTGCAGGTTCGTGATGCAGAACACTGGCATAGTACAACTGCAGTACCTCTGGCAGGTCCAAATGGATGATCAAAGAAAAGAAGAACAGGCAGACTCAGGCGGTAGGTTTTTTATTCTTTTAATAATGATAAACTTTATATAGCGCCAACATATTCTGTAGTGCTTTACAAATCATGGTGTACATATACAAATAAAATAAGACATTACAGAGTGAAAATATAGTCAAACAACAGGAGTGAGGGCCCTGCTTGCAAGAGCTAACAGTCTATGAGGTTGCAGGGGTTGACACAAGAGGGTGTAAGAGCTTGTATAGCCTTTCTAGTTAAGGGAACCAAATAATTAAATAAATGATAATGATGCTGCTTAAACCAGTCATCAACCACCATCTTATATACAGAGTCCAAGGTCAAGAGAATGCAGAGAAGCCTGGCGCTTTGTATTTGGTGTTTGCCGGATAATAGATGGGAGCAGTACACAGAATGGGTTAGTAAATTGAAAGTTGAAGTTGCATGCAGTTAGTGGGCAGGCAGGGGGCGTATGGTGAATTAATCCGGGTGCTAGAGCAAGTACAGTAGGTTGCGATTATTTCAATACTATATACCAGAGATGGAGGACCTTTAGAGACCGAGTGCCCAAACTACAGCAAAAAAACCACTTATCATAAGGTGCAATTTAATCAGCAATAAGAGATGAGTGAACCCGATTGAACTGGGACGTATTGCCAGATTGGCTGCGAACAGTCAATCTGCCAAACTGATGCCTCTAGTAACGAGCCATGCTATGATCGCCAGGGGGACCATAAACAATACGTAGCTTATGGAGTGTGGGGACCTGGATGTCTGGTCATCTCATCCTCAGCCACCTTGCCGGCTGGAAACTCCCCGAGCACAGCTTCCGTGGCCCTGTAACCAAGCAATGGAGGTGAGTACAGGTTGGGTTTTTTTTAAATGCCTCAGCAGTCCCTAATTTATTGAGTGCTTGCGTAACCCCTTTATTAGTAGTCATAAGTTGAATGTTGTATATGTCATCTTAGTGCTCCTTTCACACTTTCTCTTTCTTTTTCCCTTAGTGTTTCTTTCTAATCCCGCAATTTGAACTTTGACCATATTGGTGAGGGCAAATCTTCCACGTGTACCACCTCACCAGCAGTGCCAATAAGCGGGAATCTGGGTAGCTCCACCACACAATAAGGAAGGAGGCAGTGTTGTCATGTTATTGCTACAATTCAATTAAACTTATTAACAATAACACTTTAAAAAATAACATGTAGATGCAATTAACAATGAATGGAAAGAACTTGTAAATTGCATCTACAGGTAGTCAGAGCACAGGGAGGGTGAGAAGCAGACTGTTATAAAGAGGGGACATGGAGGTGCAGGGTATAATGAAGAGGAAAACATCTGGATGTGCGCTGAACAAAGAGGGAGACATTGGGTGCAGGTTGGAGAAAGACTGAATCATGTAGTATAGGGAGAAGAAAGAGGGGAACATAGGGTGCAGGGTGGAGACAGAGGGAAGCATATTACAGGATATGAAAAATAGGGAGACATGGTGTACAAGCTTGAGAATGAGAAAGACATGGGGTGTAAGCTGTGTGAGGAGAAAGGGGTTTCTGTGCTTTATATGCCAATACATTGTATTTTTTCTTAATTTAATTAAATAATTAAATTTTATTTAATTAACAAGAATTTATTTGACACAAAATAAATAATAAATTTGATATTTTCGTGACGAGGATGACTTATACAAGTTAAAGCTTGTCTTGCAAAGCACAAGCATAGTGTGTGTAGTGTGTGTTGCAAAGTATTATTTTGGTATTGAGAATCATCATATGCACAAAGCATTGTATCAGTAGACACCGAGTTTAGTACTAATACTGCCCCTAGTCTGTTGTCTAGTGTAAATACTGGTGAGAGACGGTCCACAGTTTAGTGTAATTACTGCCACTACTCTGCTATCTAGTGTAAAAACTTCTGTCAGTCATTTTACAGTCTAGTATAAATAATACTGCTAGTCCTCTGTCTAGTTGAAATACTGGTGATCGCTGGTCTCCTGTCTAGTAAAAAATTCAGCTATCATTTCAGTCTAGTGTAAATTATTCTGCTAGTCCACTGTCTATTGTAAATAATGCTGCTTGTTTACTGTCTAGTGTGCTAGTTACAGTAACAGCCAGCTGCTAGTGAACTGTTCAACATAAATACTGCCAAGAGTCAGTCTACAATCTAGTCTAAATGCTGCTACTAGTCCTCTTAAAGGGAACCTGTCAACAGGAGACCCATTTTTAGCACTCCCCCAGTCCCCACAGAGCATAGTACATACGCTGCCAAAGTGTTTTTGTTTAAAAAATAGGTTTTACAGAAAAAAAGATATGTTATATTGTACCTTTTAGAAGCATCTGATGTGTGACTAGGCATGTCCCCTGGGAGTGGCTGGCACTGCGCAGTTTCCCCCCCCCCTGGGGAAAACGATACTCAATGTGTCCTTTCAAATATATGAATAACTCCCTCCTCCGCTTGGCTTTATAGTCTCGTCGCCGTTGCTAAGCCCAATGATGGGTGTTTCATATATTTGAAAAGGACAAAGGGAGCGAGCGGTTTCCCAAGGTTTGGGGGAGACTGCTCTTTTCCCGCCCCCCCAGGGGACGAGTGACTAGGCACACAGAAGATGTAATAATCGCCAGGGGGCCATACCATCCGTCGCTGCTCCTGGAGGTCCACTGGGAATGTTGGTCCTATCATCTATATCAGTAATTATTTGCTCCTCCGTGCCCCCGACGGCCACCTCTGCCGGCTGGAACCCCCGAGCACAGCTTTTTTTTTCCCTCCCGTTGGCCCTTTACCCGCGAGGAGGTGAGTACAGGTTTGTTTTTTTTTAAATGCCCTCAGCCGTCCCTTACTTATGGTAGTCTTCGTACCCCTTTAATCTAGGCAGTCATAAGTTGAATGTTGTCTAGGTTACTTATTTCTTTCCTTTACACTATCTCTGATATTTTTCTCCTTAGGGTTTCGGTCTAAAGCCAGCAATTTGACCTGACATTATTGGTGCGGAATTTCCACGTGTACCCATCCTACGACCAGCATGGCTAAGCGGGACATTCCCGTTCTGCTTTCCAGCGGGCCTCCTTGGTGCCAAACCAGCAAAGAAAATTGTTGTTAAAAAATGAGGTGTGCTCTTGTCCCTCTGCAAAGGTGGGCAGTATGCCAGCGTCTCCAACCTTAATGAGTATAAAGGAATACGATAATAATAACTGTATACAATTTGGCCCTCCTTATTTACACAGCTCTGTACATGGAAAAATAAAAAAGTTACAGATTTTTGAATGTGGGGAGTGAAAAATGAAAACGCAAAAACGAAAAAGGGCTGCGGCGGGATGACTGGCAGATTGAAGATCACAGTTTGGGTGTTCGACTGATACGAGAGGAGAAGAAGGGAGGTGCAGCATTGTGCAGAGCTTTGTGGATGAGGGTGATTATTGAATCTGTTTTTGTAAGGAGATGGGCAAATGGTGCAGTGACTGGCTTAGACTAGAGGATTCCGTTTAACGTTTGGCCTGAAAGACAAGCCTGGATGCTGCATTAAGAGTAGATTGTAGGGGAGACAGTTATTGGAAGATCAATGAGTAGAGAATTACAGTAGTTGTAGACCCAACTTTAGATCCATCCAAGGATCCTGGATTCTGTATGGTCCTTTACTATTTTATCTTGTAATGTTGCGTTAGCAGATGAGTTCCTGAGAGATACTGTATGTCATCATAGAATACTCTGGTATAACCATTGCTTTTGTTATTAACAGAGCCCCTGGGCAGTGCACGCAGCTCCTTCACCAACAGTCGTCCATCCAGTGTCTTAGAAAGTGTGTCTTCACTTCAGCCTGTGGGTGTGGAGGCTTCTCCATTTAGTGTGCAGCCAAAAAGTGGTGTTATCCCAGCTGGAGAGAAGCTCGAGTTCCTTATCAAGTTTTCTCCTGCACATGTTGGAGAGTTTACAGGTCGCCTTATGTGCAGGTGAGGGAGCTCCACAGTGGTTATTGTCTGACATATGTGTGAGTTACGGATACTTATAGAATCCATGTGGAGACAACTATATTATTATTCTCATAATATTAATATATATGACACAGCTCTGAGATCTTCCATTGTATGTCCCTATGTCCACTATGTCCATCAGTGCCGTGACATGAAACAGGGCGGATATAGGAGGGACTCCCGGGCTCGATAGCCCACGGGCCCCCACCAACCCCAGGGCCCCCAATCGCGCCCCCCCGGCCCTTCCCCTCAGCAACGCCACCTGCCTGAGCCGTCCGCCGACCACCAGCCAGTTTTTTGGGCTGGCCGCCCCCACGCCTTCCCGATCGCCTGCATGCCCTCCCCACCGCCGTCCACCCCCCGGCACAAGTTTAGCCTCGCCGCCCCTCCACAGACCAGCCTCCGCACCATCCTGCTGCATGGCCCGGCTCCGTCCGCTCCACCCCGTTCATGCTCCCCGCCCCCGCCTCGAACAGCTTTCCTGCCGCTGCACCCCCCCACGCCCAAAAACAGTCGTCCTCCCCTCCCACGCTCGCCTTCAGAACACAAGCGCCGTCATCCACTCCCCCTGCCCCGCCGGCGCGATGAGGCAGCCGTCCTCTGCTCTCCCCCCCCCCCGCCCGAACAGGCAGCTGTCCTCCGCTCCCCCCCTGCTCGTACAACCCCCCTCCTGTCGGAACAAGCAACCGACAGACCCCCCCCCCCCACAACCACCAGCTTGACCACAGCCGGTCACCATAAAAGGGTTAAGTATATACATTAAATATTATTTATTGTGTATATATATGATGTATTTATCTTTGTATATATATGATGTAATTCGGGTATATAGGTATATACAGGATATATACTATGTGAATATATGTGTAATGTGTATCTTGTGTAAGTACTGGTATATGTGTAACTGTTTGTAACTGTTTGTATATGTGTAAATAATGTTGTATATCTGTAGATATGTGAAACTGTGTATATGTGTATATACTTGTATATGTGTAGGTATGCATCTAATGTGTATTGTTGCATAACTGTATCTAACATGCATATATTTGCTGGATGTGTTTATTATTCTGTTATGTCTATGCAGGCATGTGTGTATATGGTGTTTATACGGCATGTATGTGTTATATGGTCAGTGTATACTGTATGTGTGTATAATATTATATATAAGTATTTATAATGTGTAGCAGTATGTGTGAGTGTATACTCTATGTGTGTATATTACTTTAGGTTGGTGTATACTCTGTGTATCAGTGTATAAATGTGTATGGATACATAAATGTGTGTGTATACTGTATATATATAGGGCAAGCATTACGGGGGGCGTGTAGAAGTGGGTTAGAAAATTTATGCGTGTATATAAAGGATGTATATATCGTGTATATAAAATGTGTGTAATGTATTAAACTGCAGGACTGGGTGTCTGGTGCAGGCTGAGGTGTATGTTAAATGGGGAATGAATATCGGTGAGGGGGTTGAAGGTTTGAAGGTAATAAAAGATGTGTACTGGGGGGGCAAGGTGGCGGTGTAGTGTGTTACTGGCGGGTGAGGCGGGCTGTATCTTCTAGCTGTGACTTGGAATGAGGCGGCTGCTGTATGTAGTGGTGTTACTTGGGGCGAGGCGGCGGTTATGGTAGCTGTGTTACTGGGGCAAGGCGCTGTATGTAGAGGTCGTGTGTTTACTGGGGATGAGGCGGCGGTATGTAGCTGTGTAATAACGGGGGATGGCGGGTGTAGGTAGCTGTGTTACTGGAGGGCCAGGCGGCTGTATGTAGCTGTGTTAACTGGGGCGAGGGGCTGTATGTAGCTGTGTTACGGTGGATTGGGCGGCGGGTATGTTAGCGGTGTTTACTGGGGCGAGCAGGGCTGTATGTAGATGAGTTACGGGGGGCGAGGCGGGCTGTAGTAGCTGTGTTAAGGGTGGGGCGATACTGGACGAGAGGGCTGGCGTATGTAAGCTGTGTTACTGGGGATGTGTGGGGCATGTATGTAGCGATGTACTGGGGATAGGCGGCTGTCTGTAGTGTGTTAATAGGGATGAGTGGCGTGTATGTAGCATGTGTTACGTGGGGGCAAGGGGCTGATGTAGCTGTGTACTGGGGTGAGGCGGCTGATCTAGCTGTGTTACTGGGGATGGAGCGGCTCTGTATGTAGCAGGTTGTTAACTGGGTGGCGAGTGCGAGAGCGTGATGGGAGGCTGATAGCTGTGTTAATAAGGGCGGCTTAGTACGGACTGGGCGTGGAGGCTGTATGTAGCGTGTTTACTGGGGAGAGTGCGGGCTGTTATTGTAGCTGGTAACTGGGGATGTGGCGGCTGTAGTGAGCTGGTTTACTAGGGAGGAGCGGCTTGTATGTAGCTTGTTACTGGGGAGGAGGATGGCGTGTACGGCTAGGCGGCTGTATGTAGCTGTGTTATGGGGATTGAGCGGCTGTATGTAGATGTGTTATGGGAGGGCGGTGTATGGTAGATCGTGTACGGTGGGGGGTGAGGCGGCGTACTGTAGCTGTTGTTACTGGGGAGTGGCGGCTGTTATTTGTATGACGTTGTGTGTTACTGGGGATGAGGCGGTGTATGTAACGCTGTGTACTGGGCCGAGGCAGGCTATATGGAGCGTGTTTACTGGGGATGTGGTCGAGCGTAGTTTAGCGTGTTACTGGGGATGAGGCGGCCGGCGTATGTAGCTGTGTTATCAGGGATGAGGCGGCTGTATGTAGCTGTGTTACTGGGGATGAGGCGGCTGTATGTAGCTGTGTTACTAGGGATGAGGCGACTGTATGTAGCTGTGTTACTGGGGATGAAGCGGCTGTATGTAGCGGTGTTACTGCGGGCATAGTGGATAGTGAGCAGGAGGACGAGTATGCACGCTGCACTCAGTGGGGGCCTACACCAGATTTTGTGCCCAGGGGCCCCCACCAACCTCAATCCGACCCTGCATGAATATATTATACTAGTGGTGGCTAATGTAGATGTGAGGGGAAGGCACAGCTACACGCAGCCTTTGGGTATTGTATGGCACTTTACTAATATTAATACAAAAACATTTACTGTATATACTCGAGTATAAGCCGAGACCCCTCATTTTAACACAAAAAACTGGAAAAACCTATTGACTCGAGTATAAGCCTCCCCAGTATATAATCACCAGGCCCCCTCTAGTAAATAGCCTGCCAGCCCCCAGAAGTATATAGCCTGCCAGCCCCTGTGGTAAATAGTCTGCCCACTGTCCTATATAGCCTGCCAGACCATCTAGTATATAACCTGCCAGCCCCTGAAGTATATAGTCTGCCAGCCCCTGTGGTATATAGCCTGCCGGCCCCTGTAGTATATAGCCTGCCGGCCCCTGTAGTATATAGCCATGAGTCCCCTGTAGTATATAGCCTGCCAGCCCCCTGTAGTATATAGCCAGCCCCCTGTAGTCGCTTATAGTCTGCCAGCCCCTCTAGTATATAACCTGCCAGCCCCTGAGGTATATGGCCTCCAGCTCCTTAGTGTATAGCCTGCCGGCCCCTGTAGTATATATCCACCAATCCCCTGTAGTATATAGCCTCTAGTATATAACCTGCCAGCCCCCTGAAGTATATAGCCTTCCAGCCCCCTGAAGTATGTAGCCTGCCAGCCCCTGAAGTATATAGCCTGCCAGCCCCTGTAGTATATAGCCTGCCAGCCCCTGTAGTATATAGCCTGCCAGCCCCCTGTGGTAAATAGCCTGCCTCCTGTAGTATATAGCCTGCCAGCCCCCTGTAGTATATAGCCTGCCAGCTCCCCATAGTATATAGCCTGCCAGCCCCCATAGTGTATAGCCTGCCAGCCCCCATAGTGTATAGCCTGCCAGCCCCCCATAGTATAAAGCCTGCCAGCCCCTGTAGTATATAGCCAGCAAGCCCCCTGTGGTAAATAGCCTGCCAGCCCCTCTAGTATGTAACCTGACAGCCCCTGTAGTATATAGCCTGCCAGCCCCCTGTAGTATATAGCCTGCCAATCCCTGTAGTATATAGCCTTCCAGCCCCTTTAGTATATAACCTGCCAGCCCCCTCAAGTATATGGTCACCAGTCCCCTGAGGTATATGGTCACCAGTCCCCTGAAGTATATAGCCTGCCTGTCCCTGTAGTGTATAGCCTGCAAGCCCCTGTAGTGTATAGCCTGCCAGCCCCTGTAGTATATAGCCTGCCAGCCCCCTGTTAAATAGCCTGCAGCCTCTGCCCCCAATAAAATGCCTGTAGGAAAAAAAACAAACGGTGTACTCACCTTCCAACGCCCCCCCCCCCCAACAGGTCCTCTTCTATACATCGATGCATCCGGCATTGGTTCTGTGTCCCCGCGCTGTCTATCGCAAGGCACCATGAAGTCAGCTGCTCGCTGACATCATAGTGTGTGCCGATCTCGGCGCAAACATTAGAACATCAGCGAGCGGCTGACGTCACGCTCCCTGTGATGGACAGCGCGGGGACACGGAGCCAATGCCGGAGCATCGCTCTATAGAAGAGGACCTGCCGGGGGCGTCGGGAGGGGAGTATACTGTTTGTTTTTCTTGACTCAAGTATAAGCCAAGGTGAGGTTTTTCAGCACATTTTTTGTGCTGAAAAACTCGTCTTATACTCGAGTATATACGGTAGGTCAGGTTATACTTGAGACCTGATAAAATAAATTGCTGCCACATTACACAGATTTAGATTTCATGTTATGTTTTCCAACCTACAGCGTTCCTAACACTCCTCCCAGTATTCAAGAGCCAGTGCTAGCCGTGACAGGACGCAGTCTTCTCCCTTATTGTCACTTTCAGCTGGAGGATTCAGATTACATCAGCAGTGGGAGGCGAAACCCAGAGCTGTGTGGACCCGGTGGGGCTCCATCAGGAACAACTTTGGATCCCATGACACGGGTTGTTGAATTCACATCTGTAGGTGTTAAGACTAAGAATAGCAGGTAATCCAGAGCCTAGCCCAGGGCTAGAGTCTAATTCAGGACCCTCTTTGAATATTTCAAAATTTAAAGGACATCTACAATCAGATATACCAATAGTAGACTCCTCCTTATCTGCTTGTTGTGTAATCTAGGGGATGGAAATATTTTTATTCACTCCTGGAACGCCGGCATCCTTGAAATAAATACTTTTAAACATAATACAGATGAGCCAGAGGCACTCTCCGGAGCGCCTCCTAGCTCCAGCTGCTGGTAATTTATACACACCCCCTGTATGCTAAGTGTAGCCGGGTCCGGTCGGTGAAGCTCTCAGAATGTCGGTGACGTTAGCCGGAAGTCTACAAATGTAAAGTCGAGGTTTTGCAAGATGTGCAGACTTCTGGTTGATGTCACTGGCAGTCTTAGAGTTACACGGTCAGGACCTGGCTACAATCAACTAACAGGGGGCCGTGTATAAATTACCAGCAGCAGGCTTATTTTCAACATTTTTCAAAGATTTAAATGCTGGCGTTCCGGGAGTTAATAAAAACAATTGAATCCTCTAGATTACATAACGAGCAGGTAAGTTAGAGGAGTCTACCATCAGTATATATGATGGTAGATGTCCTTTAAGGGAAAAATAACTTTTGCTGTTGCTATAATATTTCTCTGTAGGACCTTCAGCATAATGAATCCAACTAACAGTCTTTACTCGTTCCTGTGGACATGTGAAGACCCTCCAAGTCTTCAACATTCTCCAGCCTTTCGATGCATGAATGAACAAGGAGTTATCCAAGCGGGAAAGAAAACTGAGGTAATGGCCCTGATCTATTTTTCTGGCTGCACCAGTTTTCTGTCCTACTTTGAACTGAAAATAACATCTTCAGCGCTTGCACATGTATTTAAGACGTTTCTGCGCCAGCTTTGTGTTGCAACTGCACTGTGTCTAACAGAAAAAGTGCACCTAAAGGGACATGTTAGTTCTTAGTCGAAGTTTGCGACACATTTAATACAGCGACTCAACAGAATCGTGTCCCATGCTGTGAAGCACACTTACTTACCCGGTCCGCGGAGTTCACCGAAAGTGCATTGTCCAACCATAATGCACTCTGCGCCCGATATCCTGCATGTGTCGCTTTCCCGCTCAGGTCCGCCGGAGTTCACCTTCTTCTTCATGGTGTATGTAAGTGCATTGTATGTGACACAATTTGAATCTTAAATCCTGCGCTAAGTCCGAATCAGTTGGATCGTCCGATGACACGCCCAACCCCCCATTTCTGTTGCATGAAAGCCAGTGCAGCTGCACCAAAAGCCTATCGCGTGCAAAACAATCCCAGCGCAGACACTTGTTAAATACCTGTCGCGATCTTTAGTAAATAAGCCCCTGTATGTTAAATATGCACCAAAAATAAAATGGTGCACACTTCGCGAGCAGTGCAGGGGGCTCCAGATAACTGAAGACCTGCGACAGTATTCAGTAATCTGGAGCACCCTGCACATTAGTGAGGCAAACTGCATTTGCTACAGATTGCACTGCTTTTGATAAATCTGGCCCAATGGCTTAGGCTAAGCTCACACGTAAAAAATGGCACGGTCTGTTACACATTGGCAGAAAAAGTAGAGCAGCAGCCCATGTCTTTGTAACAGAAAGTAAAGGCATATGTGTAAACAGGGTCTTAGAAAACACCAGGACTATGTCAGTGTACTAACACATTAGGCTTTTTTATTGGTGACTTATTCTATACAATGATGCTGGTAAATGGTAGTAAATGAATCAATCTTTCCTTCTGACAGATCACGTTTGAGTTCATCCCCCAATTACTGGACATCTCTGAGTCTTTCTGGAACTTCTCAATTCCAGAGCAGAACATTTCAGTTCCGTTCCTGCTTATGGGAAAAGCCCTTGAACCTTCAATCTCTTTGGATAGGTCACATCTGAATTTCCGCTCTCTGCTGATAGGTATATATGCAGATATGGCAAGCAATTGACGGTCCAGCCAAGGTCCACGGTCTAAAAATGTTTTTCTTTATTGAAGCATATATAGCAATAACAAATCCACTCAGAAAGACGGTGATCGCCTACGCGTTTCAGAAAGATTACCTGTCCTTAGTCATGGCTAAATGCAGATATGTCTCTTGTATATATCTCCTATGTGAATGATGATGTAGACATCATAATAGATGGCAAGTCAGAATTTACTAAGGCCCCGAGACTTTGCTACAGATGTGTGTGATTGTGTGTTTGGTACAGGACAGGAGGTGCAAGAAACCATCTATCTGATCAACAATGAAAAGAAATCCTTCAGGTTTGCCATACGTGACAGTTCGCGATTTTCAGAAGGCTGCAGTCAGTTTTTAACAGTAAGACCTATGGAAGGAACAATCTCTCCTCAGAGCAGGTAACAAACACTCTGCATTACACCTTGCACCCTCACATTGGTACTCTTCATATCTAATGATACATCTTTTAAATGTGCATATTCCTTTGCAGCTGTAGTTCTCTCTTATCACTTACCTCTGTGTCTTATCAGGGTCCCCATCTGCGTATACCTTAAGCCATCTGCAGTTGGTGAGGTCAATTTCAACCTTATTTGTGATGTGAAGACTAAAACTGAGCCCCTCTACCTGAATGTAAAAGCTGATGGGCACTCCACTCAAGTGTCTGTGCAGTGTCAAGACAACATGGGCACAAACACTTCTTTGTCTGCTCAAGAAACCAAAGAGCTTGACCTTGGACAGGTGAGCCCCCTTCTCCCAGTGAGGTTCTACACATGGCCTGCAGACTGGGCAGTAGGTACCCTCTGCATGCACATTGTTGGGTGACTTTTCTTTGTTTCTATCATAACAGGTGGATATTAATGACAGCTCCACTTTTCAGTTCCACATCAGAAATAATGGTCAGTTTTCCTTTAATTATTCCTGTGCATTGACTGTCCCTCGAGGGTTGCAGGAATTTCTGAACATCTCCTCCAGCAGCGGACTTGTGGCCCCTGGGCAACAAACTGAGTTTTGTCTCACCTTTTGTCCAACCAGGAAATGTACAATAAGAGATTCTTTACTGACACTGAAGGTTAGTAATATTAGTGATATCCATAGGGCAGAGCCTCTTTGGTAATGGTCAGAACCTTTGTCATTTTGTGTCATCTTCTCCTGCCAGATAGAAAATGGTCCGGAGATAACATGCCCCCTTCGTGGCAGTGCCATCCAGCCAGGTATCCACTTCTCTTTTAAAGAACACAATTTTGGCCACTGCTTCATCTACCATGCTGGGATGCAGCCTGTCCGAGAAACCCTAGTTATCACAAATAAGGACAACAGACCTATTAGGTAAGCAAACCCAGAAGCAATGGACAGCCCAATACTACTAAACTGCTTACTGTCCGTACTGATGATCTCTAATAATCCTTTCATTATGTGGATTTTTTCCTTATAGTGTAGACTGCTTGTATACCAATACATCTCATATGGAGCTTGACTTCAGCTCAGATGTTCTCTCCCCTGGAGACAGGATAGAGGTTCCAATTACATTCTATCCCCGAGCAGCCATCCTGTATGAAGAAACTGTTGTCTTCCAGATGAACGGCCTTTCTAAGCAGTTTGTTCAACTCCAGGGTCAGGGGATTGAGATGAAGGTTGGTAATACGTAAAAGTACAAATCTAGATAAAATGTGAGAGAGATTATACCGCATGGTATTTGTTGGATGTATGATGGTTTCAGAAACATTGTCATCATTTATTCATAGAGGATATTATCTGGTGATTTTCAGGTTGAAGTTGCTGATCCCAAATATAAAGTTATAAACTTTGGAGCTGTTAACGTTGGTCAAACTGTGAAGAAGATTGTCCCTATTGTGAATAAGAGCATCGTACCTGTAACATGCACCCTACACTTGAACCCAAGTGTCCCTGCACTGCAAGAGCCCAAGGTACAAGTTGCTTATGTCTGTAAACATGTATGTTAGCCTGCCTCTTATAAACATCTATAGACCAGTGCATCTTATATGACAGTCTCTCTGCAGATCTGAAAATGCATGTTAATCCTTGTGATCATTCTGCAGGTCCTCAGTCTGTCAACAAATGGAGAGGTAACACTCTCTGCCCACGGTGGAGTGTGTAAATTGGAGATGCAGTTCACACCCCAGAATAGAATTTCTTCATTTGCAGAGGAGGTGATGCTGGAGTCTTGTGGAGTGACACACTCACTCTTAGTAGTGAGGGGATGCAGCCAGGGCCTGGAGCTCAACTTAGACCAGGAGTGTTTGTCATTTGGGGCAGTGGTGCTGCATAGCCAAGCCACGCGCAGGATTATTCTCACTAACACAGGAGAGCTTGGTGCCAGGTATAGTATTGTCAACCAAAACCATATGTCCACTTACCTTCACATAAGAGGCTTCCCTTTCGCTCACTTTAAATTTTCTTTACAGATTTCAATGGGACACAAAAAAATTTGAGCCGGACTTCTCTATCTCACCGGTGTCTGGTTATATCATGGCAGGCACTGAGGTCACATTTGATATTGTTTTCCATCCTAGAGAAATAAGTTCAGATGTTCACTATGAGAACTTGTCTTGCTTGGTTGAAGGAGGCAAAACATTAAATCTGACGCTGTCAGGATCCTGCGTTGGGCTCCCATCCACTAAGGAGGTAATGACTTTCAGATTACTAATTGACTATTGAAGTTGCTGCTATAACGCTGTATCACATCTGTGGTCCTTTACTATTAGGGAAACACTTCAACATATGGTAGAGTTGCAGTTTTTTGAACTTGTGGAAATTGCCTACTGAGCCCTACAATTTTGTTAAATATTTCTACTCTTACAGGTAGTCAACTTTCAGTGCTATGTACGAAGTAAACAGACACAAACAATCTACCTCACCAACAAAACAAACCAGACGTGGCATTTGCATCCAATCATTGATGGAGTGGAACACTGGAGCGGAGCAGAGTTTATCACTGTGGAGGCACATCAGCAAAACAAGCCCTATGAGATGACGTATCACCCGCTGGTGATGAGCACTGAGGGCAAAAAGCATCAGGTAACTAGCCGGTCTTTAGTTATTAGGAAATGTGATTGACTTTGTACTGTTACAATTACAAAAATGTATTCTTATTCTAACTTTTATGTTTTTAGGGCTCAGTCTTCTTCCCACTACCAGATGGGACAGGATTGCTCTATCTTCTGCATGGTCAGGCTGATCCCCCGAAATCATCTGGCACTGTAATAAGAGAAGTCCCTTGTAAAACATCATACACCGAGTTGCTGACAGTCAGCAACTGGCTGCAGAAAACCCAACGGTGAGAAGGAATCTGGGTACAGGCAGATATGAATACCCGTTAATGATCTTATACTGGACCTTGTTATATTAACTTCATATATACTTTAAGCTGTTATTAGACCTGATAAGGGGCCATAGATACATGTCTTCATTATGTGATACATTTTATCTTTTAACAGATTTCGTGCCATTATTGAGATTCTGAAGCCAGAACGCGTAGACAGTGCTACCTCCATTAAAGGATTGGATTATCTAGAGGTACCAGGAGGAGCAAAGAGAGATTACAAACTGAATTTCCACTCTCACAAAGAGGGCATCTTTGCAACCAAGGTATAACATGACAGGCTGATTAACTCTGTTCTATACACAATATAGCTGGATCCTCCACAGTTAATAACAAGTTCCCGCAGAGTAAATTTTTATTTGCTTGTGTGTAATCTTTGTTTATAGGTGACCTTCCGTAACGAGAAGACACAAGAGTACATGTTTTATTATGTTACTTTTAAATCCACGCCACCTGGCATCATTAGTACGATAGAAATGGTGTCACCGGTGCGGCAAAGCACTGCAGCCACCCTGCACATGGAGAATCCACTGTCTGTACCAGTCACCTTCACCACAGACTGCAGAGTGCCAGAGATAAACCTTCCCCCTCAGATCACGGTGCCGGCCCACTCTGAGGTAACCCATTACCGATTTCTTATATTTATATAACTGCGCAGCTAGCAGAACACTGCTGACCATATCCATCCTTTCTTTTTTCCAGGGCACCTTAATGTTTGAATACCAACCTCTAAAATCTGGTGAGACCACAGGCAGACTGACCTTGCAAAGCAGTGAGCTGGGCATATATCATTATGATCTGCTCCTGAAAGCTACAGCTGCTGTGTCTGAGAAGCCACTATTCTTCCGCACGACCCTGGGCTCCAGTCAGATTTTGAGTGCCAAAATTATGAATTTTACTCGTCAGAAGACAGAATACAGCTGTAAGGTGAGAGCTGTTGCCCAAAAGGAGCATAATGCATTCTCTCTTCCATAATCCTAACTTTTTCCCATCATTTTCTCTTCAGGTTGATAACTCAGACTTTCATGTAGACAAAGTGGTTATGGCCGCTCCTGGTTCTCAGGGTGGTTCGGAGGTTAGTGTGGAGGTGACGTATGAGCCCGTTCAGCTTGGAGAGTCCCGCACTGTTCTGCACATTTCTTCTCCTTTAGGGGGTGAATACACCATTCCACTGTTTGGCTCTGCAATGGCACCAAAACCTCAAGGACCCATACAAATTCGTGCTGGCTCAAGTGTCTCCATCCCTTTTAAAAATGTTTTCTTGCAGCCCACAACTTTCAGCTTTCAGACTGACCCTGCAGTTTTTGTGGTAAAACCCAGTGAGTCTGTGCGCTCTAAGAAAACCCACTACATATCTGTGTCATATGAAGCCCCTCATGGTGGAAGCAGGACCCCAGTGACTGGAAGACTCGTTGTTTCCTGTCCTCGTGCCACAGGAATTGCACAGGGAATCTTCTGGGTATATTACCTGAAGGGCGTGCCATCTGAAAAGTGATACTCAGAATTTTATTAAAATCAATAAGTGTCTTATCAATAAGTGCCTTATCTCCAAAACCCAAAGTTACTGGTACATATGTAAAAATCACCTGCAGGAGTGACCTTAGATTACAGTGACATTCTTATAAAAAATAAAATGTTTCACTAAATGGAAGCAATTTTATGTCAATACAAAGAGGTAGAGTAAGTGTTAAAAAGTTGCATTAAAATACATGATGAGTCCTTGAGCCAGAAGAATGACGAACTACGTATTTCTACAGGGGATTTCATCCAGTGGCAATTTTTTCTACCACGTTCAGGTATGGCCTGTTTCCTTTCCCTTGTGGTGCATTATGTGCATGTATGACAGGATCTGAAAGTGCTGGAAATGGAATATCATACTGCACTCCAAATGAATGTGAACGGTTTTGTAATGCATTTGATTGCATTCAGTGCTTCATGGTTACATAAAAGCATCTTCATCTCATGTACAATGTTGATGTTGGAAATGAGGACCTGCGCGACAGACTCAGTTTTAGTTGCAAAAGCACTTTAGTTTCCCATTCTACACTATACCACATGCCTAAATATAAGACCAAACGACTTTGACAGACATACCCATGCCATTTTGTTATTATATAACATAGCTTAGTTTTCTGAACTATTTTTTCAGCTTCTTTAGTCAGATTTGCAACTGGGGTTTTACAAATGCCCCCACATAAGATGATAATATGACCACACTTATAGTAGCAAAATCAGATCAATTTAGAAATGTAAA
This sequence comes from Engystomops pustulosus, assembly GCA_019512145.1. NCBI lineage: Eukaryota > Metazoa > Chordata > Amphibia > Anura > Leptodactylidae > Engystomops > Engystomops pustulosus. The sequence continues at coordinate 68,652,742 of CM033647.1, forward strand.
TACTTCTGCAGATCAGATCCTGGATAACCTATGCCCCGTAATCAAAGATGCTCACCTTGTATGCATATAGACCACCAAGTTCACAGGCAAAAGCCATTGTGGGTCAGATTCTTCAGCAGACTCAGAGATAAAATCAGTGGTCTACTTAGCCCAATGCCCCACTTACAGGGGTATTCCCACAAAAACAAGATTCTTAAATATACTAAGCATAAAAAATAACACATTCTTTAATTCACAAAAATACAGCATTTCACAGATATAGCTCCAACCTGTCTCTATCAGCCCTGGTCTATACAATTTTGTTTGCTTCGGGATCCGACCGTAAATCTTATATGGTCGAGCAGGACAGAATCTTCTCATGAATAGCTTCTTCTGTCTGCACACTTCAATGTAATCTCTGCCTCTCCCCCTCCATTGGTACAGCCATGGGCACTCCCATTGCCTGTACCTGTGCAAAAACTTTTTTTTAAGTCAATTTTTTTGGACAACCCATTCATCACACATATCAAAATGTTTCATAGATTTGTAGACATTTTTGTCGTCTTGGATGATTCAGAGAATAGTTTTATGGAATTTGTTGAATACCTTAATGAAGTGAATGACATAAAAATGCGATTTACTTTAGTGTTTGAGAAGAACGAATTAGACTTTCTTGATGTGAGACTAAATATACAAGAAGGAAAATTGATCACCACCACAAGTAGAAAACCGACGGTAACCAATTCTTTGCTGCAATATGACAGTAATATACTGTAATTAAAATCGAGACTAGTCGAACGTGGTTACCCATTACATATTATTGACAGAGCTTCAGAAAAATTTGAAAATTCTCAGCAGACAGCCTGCAGAAGGAAAAGGAATGCAGTTTATCTAGAAGAAAAAATAACGAAGAATTATAGTTTCGCATTTTCGTTTGTGTTTAACACACATGAGAATGCGATATGGGCGGGAAATTGGGAAATACCGAGAGAAGACCTCCACCTGGCAGAGGTGACAGGACAATTACCTGTAATAAAATTTAGAAGAAGTCAGACCATTAGAAATCAATTAGTGAGAAATGATTTTTTCACACCGCGCAAGATGAGGTTGGAAAAAAAGTATTCCCAAAGGCTATTTCAGATGTAGCACATGCTATTTTTGTAGATATAACAATCAGGCTAAATTTATATATATTGAAGAAATTTAATGGAATGTGAATGCTTTGTTCACATGTAGAACTACATCCGTCGTATACATTATGTGGTGTCCATGTAAACGCTTTTATATAGGGAAGACCAATCGTAATTTATTTGTACGCTTCAGACTATAAATCTCTCTCAAATGGTTGTCCTCGGGTAATAGGACATATTCGGAATCAACATGGAGGGAACCCAGAGGTTCTGTGATTTGCCGGCCTAGAAAAAGTCGAGGTGAATCCCCACAAAGGGGATCGGGCACAAAATTTGTTATGTCAGGAGGCTAGACACATCATCAAATTTGATGCGATGGGGAAATTAGGTCTAAATGAACGTAACAATCTAAATGTATTTTTATAACTGTACTAACTAATCTATTACCTACCTCTATAATCTACACCTATTTGTAAGAGTGGAGGCTGAAAATTAACATGGTATTTGTTTCTATTACAATTTACATGTTTTAAGAATGTCTTTGATAATGTTCATTGACACGACGTCTAGAATTGGAGATGTTTAGAATGATTGTTGACATTTAGGGATACTTATGGATTCATAATGTATTCCTTATTCTAACGATTTTTAAATGTCCACATGGTATTTTATATTCACTGCCACGAGAACCTATACTGCTCTACTTCAGAAACCTGTGGTATTTCCAAGCAAACGCCACATGTGTTTATAACATGAGGAAACATGGCATAGCTAGAGAGCTATCTTTTTATGGTGGCACATGCTGGATATGACATAATACACACTAAAACTGCTTCTAAAATTTCAATGATTTCACTGGGTACTTAGCCATTGCACATAACTTTTTGGAAAGTACACCTGGTATCAAAATGTTCCCTTGCCCCTCTATAAATTTCCTTGATGGGTGTAGTTTCCCCTCACTCTATGGGGGTTTCCACTTTTCTGGTATCACATGGTCTTTGCTAATTCGACATAGAACCTGAAATATATTCCAAACAAAATCTACCCTCCAGTGTGCAACGTCTGCAGTTTTTAGCTCCATGTGGAGATTACATTTTATGCACAAACCCTGATACACCCATGGGGATAAAATGTTCCCCATACCCCTTGATAAATTCAGTAAGGGGTTTAGTTTCCAAAATAAGGTCACTCCCAGGGGTTTCCACTGTTCTAGTACCTCATGGACTTTGGGTAATTTCAACTGAAAAAAATTCCAAAATATTCTCTCCAAATTTACAATAATCCTTCTTCCCTTCATGTTGCGGATCCATTCAGCGGTTTACATCCACATTTAGAGTGTTGCCATACTTGAGAGAAACTCATCAACAAATTTGCAGATGTATTTTCTTATTTTATCCTGTATAAATGTGTAAATTTTTAGTGCTAAATACCATATATACACAAGTATAAGCTGAGTTTTTCAGCACAAAAAATGTGCTGAAAAACCCTAACACGGTTTATACTCGAGTCTATAAAAACAAAAAACAAAATGTGTACTCACCTTCCGACGTCCCCCAGCAGGTCGTCTTCTTTTCATCGGTGTCCGGGAACGGCTACATATCGGCGCTGTTCCCTTTAAATAATGTGATCTGCCTTTATTGACCCATAAATAATGTGAGATGCTTAAAGGGTTCATTTTCATACATTACTTTTTATCTTAGATGCATGGAGTATTTCTAGAAATATGCAAATACCTTTTCCAGGATTGGATAAGAAAAATAATGCCTCTTTTAGTTCCAATGCTCAGCTGTAAGGTGTCTGTAATTAAGTTTTATTGATCATCCTTGTTCCCATGATAGAAAAAAATTAAAAAAATTTAGCAGTTAGGCTACTTTCACACACATGTATGGGGGACGTATATACGGCATAGCTTTTATTGACAGTTAGAATGAGTTAATGAAGCAAGTCAATATTTGCAGTGTTGACCATCTTTCTTCAGGGTCCTTCTCCCTGGCAGCTCTCAATCAACTTCTGGACCAAATCCTGACTGATAACAGTTTATTCTTGCACAATCAATGCTTGTATTTTGTCACTATTTGTTGGATTTTGTGTGTCCACCCGTCTCTTGATGATTGACCACAAGTTCTCAATGGGATTAAGATCTGGGGAGTTTCCAGGCACTGGACCCAAAATTTCTATGTTTTGTTCCCTGAACCATTTAGTTATCACCTTTGCTTTATGGCAAGGTGCTCCATCATGCTGTAAAAGCCATTGTTGATCACCAAACTGCTTTTGGTCAGTTGGGAGAAGTTGCTCTTGGAGGACATTCTGGTACAGTTCTTTATTCATGGAAGTTTTTTTAGGCAAGACTGTGAGAGAGCCGATTCCCTTGGCTGAGAAGCAACCCCACATATGAATGGTTGCAGGATGCTTTGCAGTTGGCATAAGACAAGACCGGTGGTGTCGCTCACCTTGTCTTCTCCGAACAAGCTGTTTTCCAGATGTTCCAAACAATAGGAAAGGGGATTCATCAGAGAAAATTACTTTACCCCAGTCCTCAGCAGTCCACTCCCTGTACCTTTTGCAGAATATCAGTCAGTCAATGATGACTGCATGTGTTACTTTAGAGATAACCATGGTTAACAGAAGAGAAACAATGATGCCAAGCACCAGCCTCCTTTTAATGTGGCCAGTGGTGTGATTCTTACTTAATCATGACAGATTGATCTCCAGTAATGATGAGCGAGCACTAAAATGCTTGAGTGCTCGTTATTCGAGTCAAACTTTTTCCGATGCTCGAGTGCTTGTTTCGAATAACAAGCATTTTTCAAGGGGACCAAGGCTCTGCATAGGGAAGCTTGGCCAAAAACCTGGAAACCTAAGAAAATGATGGAAACACCACAGAAATGGACAGGAAACAGCAGGGGCAGCATGTATGGATGCCTCTGATGCTATCTGATGACAGAGTGACCGATAGAGGCGAGATAGCATCTAAAACACCCAATAATTGACCCTGACACTATAGGGGACAGCATGCGGAGGCAGCAGCAGCAGTGGCAGGCTAGAGAGTGGCATGGCAACATACCCCAAATGAACTCAGGAAGCAGACTGAAATGTGGATTGCTGAATGTCCCAGTACTAATGTGAACAAAAAAACGTATTAGATTACGCCACATGTGACGTACAGTACGCTTCACCGGCAGAGAGAATGTGGATTGGGATTTCTGGAGACTAGCTTGCTAAACAGTAGTAGGCACAACCGTTCAACTACAGTAGACCAAATTTGATTGCTATAACAGAGATTTTCCACCCCAAAAAAAATTTTTTTGGCAGACTGTGCCTAATTCAATCAAACCCCAATAAATTGTTTCACTTAAGTGTTTGAAATGGATATGTGTGTCACTAAGAGCCAATAATAACGTTCCCAAGTCTCCCTGCAAATTCGTCACACTATGGTAGTAGCTGCATTACTAGTGCCAGCAAGCCCAGCCACAAGCAAATAAAAAAAAAATAACGCTATTGTAGCCCTAACAATAGCGTTCTTGTAGAATCACTCCTGCCTAACACTAATCTAATAGAACACCCTAACACTATCCCTGACCAGCAGCAGCTCTATCCCTAACGGCATCCAGGCAGAGAATGATCCGAGCACCGCCGGCAGTTGCTAGTATATTCCAGGGTCACCTGATCAGGCCAGCCAACCACTTCTATAGATATGTAAGTGATGCTGGGTGTACTGCAGAGTCTTTTGGCTTGTGATTGGCTCCGTTTCTGGCTGCCAAAAATCAAAACGGCGGGAGATGCCATTTTCTCGAGCTGGCAAAATATTGGTCCGAGCAACGAGCAGTTGCGAGTACGCTAATGCTCGAACGAGCATCAAGCTCAGATGAGTATGTTCGCTCATCTCTAATCTCCAGCCCTGTCCTCATCAACACCCACACCTGTGTTAATGGAGCAATCACTGAACAATGTTAGCTGCTCCTTTTAAGGCAGGCCTGCAATGAAGTTGAAATGTGTTTTGGGGGAAAAAGTTCATTTTCTTGGCAAATATTGACATTGCAATTAATTGCTGTTAAGCTGATCACTCTTTATAGCATTCTGGAGTATATGAAAATTGCCATTATAAAACCGGATGCAGTAGACTTTGTAAAAATGAACATTTGTATCATTCTCACCTTTTTCGCAACAATGGAACCTCTCTCCTTGAATTCCTTGATGATGCGATAGATTGTTGATTGAGGTGCAATCTTTCTAGCTGCGATACTCTTCCCTGTTAGGCCAGTTTTGTCTAGTGCAATGATGAATGCACATGTTTCTTTAGAGATAACCATGGTTAACAGAAGAGAAACAATGATGCCAAGCACCAGCCTCCTTTTAAAGTGTCCAGTGGTGTGATTCTTACATAATCATGACAGATTGATCTCCAGCCATGTCCTCAACACTCAACCCTGTGTTAATGGAGAAATCACTGAAACGATGGTAGCTGCTCCTTTTAAGGCAGGCCTGCAATGAAGTTGAAATGTGTTTTGGGGGAAAAAGTTCATTTTCTAGGCAAATATTGACTTTGCAATTAATTGCTGTAAAGCTGGTCACTCTTTATAACATTCTGGAGTATATGCAAATTGCCATTATAAATCCTGATGCAGTAGACTTTTTAAAAATGAACATTTGTATCATTCTCAAAACTTATGGTCATCAGTGTATATTGCACTAAAATAAATGTGTCAACGATGAGTGATTACTTGCACCTTAGAGGACTGTAGGTTTACGCTGCTTTCAGGCGCAAATCAGTGTTTTCTGAAAAATTTGTCATTGTAACATAATTTTGTAATGATAATTAGAGATGAGCGAACACTAAAATGCTCGGGTACTCGTTTGCAATTAATTGCTGTTAAGCTAATCACTCTTTATAACATTCTGGAGTATATGCAAATTGCCATTATAAAACCTGATGCAGTAGACTTTGTAAAAATTAACATTTGTATCATTCTCAAAACTTATGGCCATTACTGTACTAGTTAATAAACTTAAACAGAAATAAAACCCTTCCCTCCTCCCTTCCCTGCCTATTCCCTCACTCTCCCCCAGTGCTCCGGAGACCCCGTCGTCCCCCTTCCTATGTCCATCACCTGTCTGAGATTTTTAGTTCACCCAGCCTGCCTGCTACCTCCGCCTCCAAATACCAGGTTGTAAGTTTAAATGGAGATACCACCTCATGGATTTCTTCTCACACGTACAGATGTGTTATCACTTTGCCACATTTTTTTAAAAAAACTTTTTTTGTCATTGTGGTTTTGTGCATTAACACTTCCACTCGCTCCAGACTGATATATTTCTTAATGCAAGATATTTTCTCTTCCAGGGTGTGGCATATGGGTTGGAGCCACCTAGCCAATATGCATCTCTTGACTGCTAAGATGTAGATGTGCACATAGCCAGAAGACAGGCTTCCACAGGGTGACACAATGGAATAGTAGAAACAGTGGGTCCAGGGGTATGGCGATTTTCAATTTGGTGGCTGCTAGCAAGATCACCTCTCCCTAGTGTCTGTATTCTAGGGCAGGAGCATATACAATGGAATAGGTCTGTCTTTGGCGTTCCACATTTTGGGCAAGCTGTGAGACGGTCTGGGACGTTGGGTGAGGGGGATATTAAATCCATATATCGCTCTGTGCAGGAAGTGGTACTGGCTATCTTGCCAACCTTCTTCTATGAACAGTGTCCAATACAATGACCACACATGTAATTTAACAAAATTGATTACTTTTACTTCAGCTTATACATTCTTCGTTCAAAGCGTTTGTCTGCCCCAAGATCATATTCATATTATCCTATTCAGCTTGCATAAATATTAATACCTTGGATCGTAGGAGTCTATTTACATTCTAATGCATTATGTACAATTTTTTCTTCCAACGAGATATAATCATTGCATTATTTAGAATTTTTTCTTCCATCTTCTTCTATCTAGCCAACCTTTTCTACCTCCTGTATGGTATATGGGAGTTTTTCCCCACTATGATAAGTACTCCTCCCTTTCTGTTTTTTGCCAGAGGAAAATCTTCCTCTGACAGGGGAGTTTCCTGCAACAAGTCGTTTTAAATTTTGGAGAACCATGGGCTGCTTGTGGGGAGAACCAGCCCCTTAACATTCCAGGACACACACCACATTATATTTGAGTCTTATTATGCCACTAGATGAGCTGAGATTCCCATGAGCACTGTCTCCCTCCTCCCTCCCCGCCCAGACCCTTTCCAGCGTAGGCACTGCCCAACAAAGATCTTGGAAAGTGGTCTTAACATTAAAAACACTTCCAACACCCCTCCCCCCAAAAAACAGTAGGAGGGAGAAAAAAGAAAGCGCCCCAGTATTTTAAGGGCTTGTGCCGAGAATATGGCTTAGGGACTCCCTTCTTCCCAGACATGAGTAGCTGTCCATCCTCCTCCCCCCAGTCTCTGCTAGCTGGTGAAGTCCCTCATCGGAGTTCGGAGATGGACCCATCAGCATAGAAGATGCGTAGCACCACTGGGTATAGAAGCGGGAATTTCACCTGGTGCTGATAGAGCACTATGCATATTGGAGCGTTCTATTGCGTTTCTTTGTGACCTCTATTGAATAATGACAGAATATCAGTAAATTGTGTCCTTGTGCCAGATCTGGATGTCTTTGAACGCTTTTGGGTGAGGGCTTATGTGGTGTACCCTTTCCACTTTGCATCTGTGCCAAATCCCCAGTACCTTGTGGATAAGTTCCTTGCACACATATGGCAGATCACGTTGAGGGACCAACTCTGGGATACCAATCACACGTAGGCTATTCCCCTTGAGCGATTTTCAAGATCCTCCAGATTTTCCCAGAAGCGCTTGTTCTCCAGCTCTGTCACTCTCTCTTCCAAGCGGTCTAGGCAGACCGCTCCAGATCCTGCTGGATCGCTTGCAGGGTTGACGATTCGGTGGCTACCAGCGTCTCTTGAATGTCTGGTGATAGGTGTTTTGCCACCTCGATGGCCAGGGAGCAGTAATTAGCCAGTACCTCTTCAGCATTGTACTTTCCTCCATCGCCATCCATTAGAGTGAAGGGCGGTGTAGTTGTTCCCTCGTGGTGCTCCATTGCGGCCATTCTGGCTGAGGCAGTGGAGGAACGTGTCGTCTTCACCGGCAATTTTGGTTTAATCTGCAGCCCCATTTTGCTTATAAACCAATCCATATAAGTGCCGCTACTTTTGGAAGGTTGTGAACCCGTGTGTTCGGGTTGGGTTTAAGTGTTGTCAGCCCTGCAGGCTTTAGGACTCTGTGGGAGGACAGGAGCTCTGCAGGTATCAACCATGGTATCAACCATCATCCATCCTCCCTTCAATACAATGCAGTCCTCCTGTCTCCTTTGCAGAAAACCACCCCCAAAGTAGAATGTTTCCACCCCATGCTTCCCATTTGAGACGGTATTGTTGTACTCATTCGTCTTCCTCCAAACCCAGCAAGTGAACCTTATAATAAAAAGTTCTATTTTGGTCTCTTCTGACTACATGGCCTTCTCTCGATCATTCAGATGCTCAGTCAGGAACTTCAAACAGGCCTGGACATGTGCTAGCAAGAGCAGGGGGACTTTGCAAGCCCTGCATGATCTCAATCCATGATGGCATAGTGCAGTGATGGCGAACCTTTTAGAGACCGAGTGCCAAAAATGCAAGCCAGACCCACTTATTTATTTGAAAGTGCCAACACAGCAATTCAAGCATTAAATTATTAAAATCTTCTTGCTCTGTGCTTTACCAAAGCTTTCATCGGTCCTGAGGATACCAATATCGTTGTCAGAAGGTGGTAAAATTCGGTCCAGTTCCGTACTTTGGCGTCAGAACTTGCCTGGAATGACGCCGAAGTACGGAACTGGACCGCATACTCTCCCACGGAGGAATTTCCCTGGCGCAAGTTCAATAAGGCAGACTCGGCGGAGGAGGCCCGAGCTGGTTCCTCAAACACGGCCCTAAATTCGGACACAAAGGCTGAGAGAGAAGCCGTAACCGTGTTGCTTCTGTCCCACAGGGGTGTAGCCCAGGCCAGAGCTTTCCCAGAGAGTAGGCTGATTAAAAATGCCACCTTCGATCGTTCCGAAATAAACTGGGTCGGCATAAGCTCAATATGCAGGGAACACTGAGTTAAAAAACTTCTGCAAATCTTAGGATCACCATCATATTTACTGGGCATGGACAAGCGCATCCTTGTTTCAACAGCTGGGAGAGGAGTCGGAGTGGTAGAAGTCGCTAGAGCAGCTTCTGGAACCTGTTGCTGTTGTTGGTTGGCTAAAAGTTGCTGCAACATGGCGGTGACCTGCGCCAGCTGATCACGCTGCGCAGCAATCTGCCGGGATTGGTGGATCACAATAGTAGCGCGGTCAGGCTTGCTAGGAGACGGAACCTCGGCGGGATCCATGGCCGGATCTTACTGTCAGGCTTGTGGACCACTGCAGACGACGACTCAAGCCACTACCTGGGACCGGAGTCTAAGTGGTACCCGGTTTTCACCAGAGCCCGCCGCAAAGCGGGTTAGACAAGCTGCGGCGTGGTACCACCAGGTCGTTCCTCAGGCGTGACTTGTCTGCAGTGGCGGCCAAGGTTGAGGTACAGAAACAGCAGTCAAGCTCGAGGTCACAGTCCAGGCACAGGGTCAGGGCAGGCGGCAGAGATGCAACATCAGAATCCAAACCGGGGTCAGCAACAGGAGGTCCAAGCAGAAGGGTACGGGAACACAGAACTCACGACAGCAATACGGAGGGACACTGGTACACGGGAACACGGAGGTAGTCAGGCAACACAGGAACACGGAGGGAGTCAGGCACGCAGGAGACACAGGAACGCAGGTGACACTGGAACGCAGGAGACACTGGAACGCAGGCAAATCGCAACAGAACGGGAACACAGAACTCACGACAGCAATACGGAGGGACACTGGTACACAGGAACACGGAGGTAGTCAGGCAACACAGGAACACGGAGGGAGTCAGGCACGCAGGAGACACTGGAACGCAGGAGACACTGGAACGCAGGCAAATCGCAACAGAGCTTTCTCTAAGGCTGTGAGGCACAAAGATCCGGCAGGGCTTGCAGGAAGAGGCAGGCTTATATAGATTTGGGCAATATGGCCAGCGCCAATTAATGGCGCGCTGGCCCTTTAAATTTCCTGGAAGTGCCGCGCGCACGCCCTAAGGCGCGGGACCGCGCGCACACGGAGCGAGGCCGGGACTCGGGAGCGGGGAGAGGTAAGACGCGCTGGCGCGGCGCCTGCGGGGAGCGAGAGGCACGGGTGAGCCCGCGACCCGCGATGTGGGTCGCGGGTCCACCCGTGACACCTATACAAATCTGGTATCCCCGTGATCGCCCCAACCCAAAGAATAAAGTAGACATGTCATTTGGGGTGCTCAGTGACAGTCGTAAAATTCAAGCCCACAAGAAAATGGCGCAAATGCATTTTTCACCAATTTCACTGCATTTGTAATTTTTTCCAACTTCCCAGTACACGGCATGGAATATTAAATACCGTGACTATGAAGTGCAAATTGTTATGCAAAAAATTAGGAGTACCTTAACCTTGATCCAGTGGTCAGAAGGCTGGCAGTAGGAGCCAGGTTGGCTCTGCCGTGTGGGCAGCAATCTGGAATGAAAAAATCTCAAGGAAACAATGAAAAAAACTGACTGACTGACCCAGCACCTTGGAATGAGCTCCTATTTATAGGTTCTTGCAGAGCTCATTCCCAAGCATGCTGAGCTACCAACCAATCACCTCTTACGATTGTCTCCTTGGTAGTGTTATGTGGTGGATATGTAAAAATATTATATCTATAATTGGCTTTTCTGTGCCTATATGTGGTTGGGTTACGGTACTTTTATGTTTCGCCTCGGTAATCCTCTCTATTGTTTGTGTTGTGTCTGATTCTGTTTTAGAGATCTCCTTTAATTTCCCATTTTACTGTATCACTTCCTGCAGTAGTTTTCATCTTGTACTGTGGAAGGATCTTTTACTAATATCAATGCGAAGCCGCAGAGTTTCCGGTCATGGGATTTAGTTTCCACTTTTTCGATTCAACAGAGGCACTAAAGTGAGAGTATAGACATAGGGCAGTGCTTCTCGGAAAGCTTAAAGGGGTTGTCTACAGATTGGGGGGTGGGCTGCTTGAAGAAATAAACATGTACTTACCTCCTTGGTCCCACCGTGGTCTCTCTGTGTCGTGCCCATGCTTGTCTACAGGGCACCGACAGCCTCCATATAGCTATATACAGTCCTCCTTTTAATAACTAAACAGCCTCCCTTTAACTACATACAGCCTCCCTATAACTATATAAAGCCCCCTATAATTATATACAGCCCCCTATAACCATAGACAGCCCCCTATAACTATATATCACTATAATAACTATATACAGCCTCCCTATAACTACATACAGTCCCCTATAACTATATACAGCCTCCTATAACTATATACAGCCCCCTACAACTATATAAAGCTTTATAATAACTATATACAGCCCTCCTATAATAACTATATACAGCCTCCCTATAACTATATACAGACACCTATGACTATATACAGCCCGCTATAACTATATACAGCTTCCCTACAATAACTATATACAGCCTTCCTGTGATAACTTTATACATGACCCCCCATAATAATTATATACACCCCCCCCCTGTAATAACTATATAAAATCCTAGGTAAAATAATAAAATTGTACTCACCTTCCTCCGCTCCCCCGATGCGTGCCAACCTCATCTTCTTCCCTCGTCCCTGGCACTGCACTGCTTCACACACTGCGCCGCCAGCAGCAGGGCACCCCAATCTTAGTACACCTCCGGTGGTCAATGGCAGAGCGAAGGCCACTCAGGCATAGACTGAAGTCTATGGAAGTACCGGATCATAGAACCAGACCCCAATATTCCGTGGGCGGTTCGGGCGACCGCCTAAATCGCCTGCATTTTGGTGGGGAGACGGACCCAAATATACTGTGGGTGATTTGGTGGGTCATGCAACCGCCTGAATCACCGACATTTGGTTGGGGCACCTTTAAGGGCAAAGTGGTGGGGGCCCGGGAGCCCCTATAATCCGGCCCTGTACACAGACAATTTATGGAAAAGGGTGACCAACCCCTTTGGGCCTGATGCCAGTATCTGCTGTTTTAACCCCTTTCCCACTATACCCTTTTGTTTTTCAATTAGTTTTTGTTGCTCACTTGCATTCCAAAAGCCAAAACGTTTAATATTATACCGTGTACTGGGAAGCTGGAAATCGGGGAAATTGTAAAAACACAGTTTTCATGTGGGCTGTTTTTAAGGCTTATACTGTGGTTCCCAAATGACACCTTTGGTTTTTGTGTTTTAATTAATTTTAAAAATAAATTTGTACAAAAGTCTTGCTTATACCCATATTTTGCTGCCCTTAAATATTTAATGCTTTGGTGTACAGAGCTGTGTATGGTGTCTTTATATATATATACCGGTATATATATATGTATATTTAAACCTTTTTATTTACTAAATTTGTAGACCACCTAGGCTACTTAAACCTTAGGGGTCTGATTGCTCATATAATATGCTGCAATGCTACTCTATAGCAGTATATTGTAAATTTGCTACAGTTTATTCTGAATTAGACCCTGCCTGCTGTCTAAAGCTCTAAGTTTTAGAAAAATTAAGAAACAAATTAGAGACATACTGAACACAACTAAATCGTATCTGGCGCTAAATACAACAATACCATCCTAATGCCCAGAAAATTTCTAAAAGGACTCATCCAAAACACTCTAAAATTCCACGCAGCACTTAACACTCAAAGACGCCTTCATGCAATTTTGCATGAAATAATAATGTTAAATTAAAAATGTATAAAATACATGTTTATGGCTAACACTCTGATGGATATAAAGTCTGTTAAAAATAACATATCCATTTCCCCATATATTTTCCAAAATGAGCCAACTAGAGCACCGTAAAAATTCACCCAGCACTCAACACTCAAAGACGCCTTCATGCAATTTTGCATGAAATAATAATGTTTAATTAAAAATGCATAAAACACCTTTTGAAACTAAAATCTACGATACAGAGAAGAAAAACACAATTTTATGTAAGGGTGCAACTGTTCCAATGGGGTTTCATCATCTCCTCTAGGTATTATATAGAGTTTCTGCACCCAGCTGCACATTCGTGGCATCTATAAATAAGAATTCCTGAAATATCTGTCAGATTGCTGAGATTACATCTGCATGTGGTCGTGGCCAATTCCAGATAAACACCACTAAATAAATAGTAAATAATGTCACACCGCTCTGCCCTTACACCCTACAAATAGCAGACGCTCCGGCCCTGTCAGCTGTCCCTCCGCGACTAAAATGGTGAGTGCATCCTGATGGAGGACAGAAGTGATGGATTATACGTCTAGAGTATCTCTATAAACAGATGGAAGCAAAGTATCTAACAATCATCTACAGCTAATAACTGCTAATACTCCAAGGTCATGGATAGAGCCATCTTGGTCATTCATTTTTGGGAGCTCCCCTTGATCTAGCGCTTTGTTGATGTCATTGATTGTCTTTTGCCGGTCTATGTGTCTATGTGTCATAGTTGGTTCCTGTTTTCATTTTTCACTTTGTTTCTGATGAAATCGAAATTGTTAGAAAAGTAATTTCCGGTTTCCATAAATACAGGCACATGACTACTGGTTTCATATTGTAAGAACTAGTATGTGGTTGCTACAAGACAATACGATTTGATCGATAACTCCGTCCCATTGTCTATCTGGGCACTGCCTGGACAGGATGACTGATTATTTGTATTGAAATTTTAAAATATCTGAACCCTGTTCAGATCTTGGCTAATTTATGACTACTCTCAGGGCTAACTCCAGCATTGGGCATTACCTGGGTAAGTGCCGGGGCCCCTAGCTGCTGGGGGGGCCCATATAAGGCTGTACATAAGGAATCCATAAGGGTGAAAGTGGCTGTATCTAATAAATCCATAGGGGATGAGGGGGGCTTTATATAAAATAACCATGAGGGGGATGTTTGGGATGATAAACTAGGGAATATTTTAGGGAACAGGAGTTTGTTTACGTTTCTAAATTTTAAAAGCTGCCACATGAGTTCACTGCAAAGGGACCCACTGAGGCTCTGTGACCCAGTGGCCTACTGATACCTGGAGCCGACCTTAACTACTCTTCTGCCTGACCCCAGGTGCCTTATGCCTATTGTCCCTTAGGCTAATGTTCACATACATCAGTACCATTTCGAGTTGACATTGTGATGCCCATTCAGATTGGAGGGTGAAAACCATAGGGGTAATTTAGATAACGCTCTAAGGAGTAGCCAAAATTTAAACCAATTGGTTGTCACAGTGAGTCTACAACCCCTTGCCTATAACAGATATCAATACAGCTAAATCAATCAATATAATCAATCAATACAGCTAAAAAGTGAGTTGAAAATGTGTCTATACAGAATGATAATGAGGAAGATTTATCATATGCCGATAAACACAAAGCCTATATGAAACCCCGCCCCTCCAGCACTACCAGATGTATCTGACGAGGTGGCTGCGCTGCCGTAAATTCCATCCTATGTGATGTATTGTCCATGGTGCTGAACTCAGAGCTGAAGCTACAGGTACATTTTTGGAGAATCTTAGTGTTGATAACTTTTGATTCCCAAGAAATATTACAGATCTGATTACAGCAATCGATTTCTGATACAATTCCAGTCTTCTTTGATATGTTACACGACCTCCTTCCCATTGGAAAAAGTTGACCTTGGTCCAATATGGCGGCTTTCACAATGGAAGCCGTGTTCTGCATGTAGTCTATACTTGCTGAGTATCAGATATGTTATTTACCCTTTCATTTCTGGAATAAAAGGGTCTTGGGACGTTTCACTCACAAAGACCTCTGTGATATCCTCACTATAGTCGTGACATCTGATATCGCGTTGATGTATTATTGTGCAAAATTGTCACAAAATTGCTTATCTGTTACTATGGCGATCCACTATACTTTTTATTGCTAAATAATTCCAAATTCATATAAGATTACTGCAAGACACAGATGTTCTTTGAAGTGGAAAAAAAAAGCATTGCAACACAATGACTGTAAATCCTTCGATGTCATCATCATTGGGAAGGATCAGGAAATCTCGGAAGTCGTGTAATGTGCTGACTCAACGTTTTCTACTTTCAGCTTCTTTTAATCAAAGTGATTGTTCTTTGTCACTTTACTGATATTGTTGCTTGTTTCCTGAGACAAAATTCTAACAATTATCATCATAAAAGTTCAGCAAGTCGGAAAGTCTATTTTTTTTTTTTAAATTTTACAGTTTTTAAGATCTCTGCTTGCTGACAGTAGATATTGGTGATCAGTCCGGTCAGGTGAGAGTGTTGTGCCTATGCTCTATGGCTTGTACAGAGGTCACAAAGGGAGGAGTTATGGATCACAGAAAACTCTGACAATTGATTTATAGATTTCTAGTAGGAATAACGGAAAACCAGCACAATTCAAGGTTTTCAGAAAATATCCTCCAGCTTTGAAGCACAGATGCTACAGCTCCACTCCCTGAAATGTACTGAGGGCATGGCCTGGATAGACAGGGAGAACAGTGCATCCTAATCCCCCTTACAAGTTGTCCTTACCTAATTGCTCAGCCTATCCTAAGCAGTAGGTGACAACTGGCCGACGGTCCCTTAAAAAACTTTTTTATCATTACCTTGCAAGAACTATCATTTCTTCATTTATCCATCAGCATAGCCATATAGGGGCTTGTGTTTTGAAAAGCAAGTATTTTTTAATGTTGTAGACAGCCGACTACCATCATAAAGAAATATCCCTGTCACATGACCAGATAGTTTAGCAACTAGGATAATATTCAAACTTTGGGGTCCTGGCAACCGTGTTACATTTTGCTAACCTTGTAGTTTTGAAAATGAGACTATGTGAGTAAGTCTCTTTATTTTATATTTGCCTACAACAGGGCTTGCTTTTTCATTTTGGAAAAATACTTTAAAGGAAATCTACCATTTGTTTACATGCATTGTGAACCAAACATGCCTTGAGAATACTGTAGCGACACTGATGCAGAAACATATCTTGTTTATTCCCTGATCCGAGTGGTTTTGCTCATAAAAACAATTACAGGCAGTCCCCGGGTTACATACAGGATAGGTTCCATAGGTTTGTTGAAGTTGAATTTGTATGTAAGTTGAAACTGTATATTTTATATAATTGTAGATCCAGTTACAAGGATG
This sequence comes from Engystomops pustulosus, assembly GCA_019512145.1. Lineage (NCBI taxonomy): Eukaryota > Metazoa > Chordata > Amphibia > Anura > Leptodactylidae > Engystomops > Engystomops pustulosus. The sequence goes on from CM033647.1 coordinate 68,669,105, forward strand.
ATTAATAAAGCTTCATTACAGACACCTTACAGCTGATCATTGCAGTCTGGGACTATAGTAAAGCATCTAGGGAGCTTCACCAGAGGTCACAGTGGGCTGAGGGGTACATCTTTAACTAGGGGTAATGTGTAAGTCGGGTGTCTTTAAGTAGGGGACCACCTGTATAAAATTCAAGACCTTGGGAAAGCTGGATTGCATGCAGTCTGCCATTCATAAACACATTACATGGAGCTTCCTGAACTGTCCAGACAGGACTAATCAACCTGAACCGGATGACTCATACATAGCAGCTGGGGTATGGTGCAGCGATTGATTACTTCTGCCTGTCAGGCACATCACAGTGATTACATCATTCTCTGGTGCATAATTAGGGTGAGGAGAAGTACCGGGGCAGCCACAGAAGCAACAGAGCCTCATTATCATAATTTTATAATTGTTTTTTCAGCAAAACCACTCCATTCAGGGATTAACCAAGGTATGATCCTGCAGCAGTGTAGCTACAGCATTCTCAAGGTATGTTTGGTTCCCAATTCATAAAAGCATATGGTAGATTTCCTTTAAAGGGAAGCTGTCCAAAGTTTTGATCAATAGTGACTCTGTCAGCAGCTCTGACCTGCACTGGAGATCTGTGTAGCCATACCTCTGTGTATGGTATGTTATAACCCAACTGTGCAGCTCTTGCAAGTGCTCTGGCAGGTCTTTTAGCCTAAAGAGCTTTCTGCTCTTGCAAAATTGCCTTCCTCAGCCTCTCCCCTCTGTTAGGAGTAGGAGCTATATCAGGATTTTGATTGGATACTTACTGCAATCACTCAGAGTAGAAGGGAGGAGCTGTGGTACAGTTCATTACAAACAGCAGAAAGCTCTTCAGGCTGAAAGACCTGCCCAGAGTACTTACAGGAGCTTCAGAATTGGGTTCACAAATTGCTTTTCACAGTCCTGCAGCTAATTATTATACACACAAATGGTTACACAAGGACCACAATTTCGGGATAAATCATGTTAGGGTGCCCTGGAGCAATACAGAGGCTCAATAGAGGGTAATAAAATTGTACAGCCATGCCATTACATGAGCCCTTACAGTATTTTTTTGTTATAGAGTCGCTCAGAATCAAAAATAAGCATTTATGAAGAAACCGCAATGATGACATTATTTCCTGTAATGGATTGCTTCATCTTTCCTGCATAAGGAGAATGATTTATATTGTGATATGAATACATTTGGGAACAAGATCATTGCCTGTGTCCTTAAAGACAGGTCAAGATGGGTTGGTTCTGGACATGTGGCCTTAAAGTAAATCTACCATCAGGATGAAGGATTGTAAACCAAGCACACTGACATACTGGTGTGTACCCCCTCTGGCAGGATCTGCTCTTATTTTAGCTTCTTATGCTCTGGTTTTTACAAAAAAGGCTTTTAAAATTATGCAAATGAGTCTGAGGGGCTCCAGGCTCCATAGGCTCATTTGTATAATTTTTAAATCCCTTTTTACTTAAAAAAAAAGGCATAAGAAGCTAAAAGAACAACAGATCCTGCCATAGGGGGCGCACACCAGTATGTCAGTGTGCTTGTTTTACAATCCTTCATCCTGATGGTAGATTTCCTTTAAGGTAAACCCCACCACCCACCAAACTTCTCCTAACCATGTATTCCAGTGTGTGCATGAGGAGTAACACTGTATCTGACCATTATATAACTTGTAACTTTCCAAGGACATAACTACAGTGGTAGCAGCCATAGCACCCGCAATGGGGCCCACAGTGTCAGGGGGCCCGGCCATCCAACCTGCTACACTGAAGAATGGAGGGTGTGCACTATTATATGCATATTATACTCCACATTGAGTGAAATCTGTAATAATAATATGTACATATATATGTATGACTGTATTTATGTGTATCCAATGTATGGATGTGTATGGTGTGTATATGGTGTATATTCTGTATGACTGTATCTATATGCTGTATGTGTGTGCTTATGTGATGTGTATATGCTGTAAGGTCACAGCCATGCCTAGTTGCTAGGAGTGTAAAGCTTCCTTATTGGCTGCTTTGGAGCCCATTGAGTAACATGTCCGGGTGAGGCAGAGTTGCAGAGCGGAGGACGCCAAAACTACAGTTCAGGTCCATCTTTACTCATAAATAGAGGTGAACTCCCACCGGCTAATCACAGCCATGACAAGTTGCTAGAGGCGTCAGTTTTCCCGATTGGCTGTTTGGCCGCCAATCCGGTAATATGTCCGGGTCAGGGTCCGGGTCAGGTGACCCTCTGTGACTACCTACCCTCTGGGACCACCCACCCTCTGTGACCACCCACCCTCTGTGACCACCCACCCTCGCGGTTTATAACACTAACGAAAGTAAATACCGGCACCAGCTCACCCTGAGCTGGTGCTCGGTACTTACAGCTTACCCCTACCATTCTAAATGGTAGGTTTCCTTTAAAGATATAATTCATGAAAAATTAAGCCCTTATCGAATGGACCGAACCCACATATACTTCTCATGATTTATGAAACTTTTTATTTATGTTCCTGAACATGAGCATGAGAATACACCAATGGTTGGGTAATAAAAGGAACTACTAGCCCTCTATATCTTATATATCCCGAGTAGCCGAGGAGGATAGACCATTCCCTTGGATTACCAGGGAGCATTGTGCAATGTTGGACCAGTACTCATTTGAACACGGGGTCACACTCACCCGATGCACCTGACTTGCAGCAAATGGTTTTGTACCTTTGGTACTATACCGGTGCTAACAGGAGTTAATGTATAAATCTAGGGGCTGTATGACCTTTTCCAATATGGCGTTCACAATGCAAAATATCTAATACACATGCGCCCAGCCAGTATACAGAATTATGGGCTATATGCCCTTTTCCAAGATGGCGCCCAAGAATGCAATAGATCTAGCCTCCTAGTCAGCTGATCAGAGACACAGTCAGCTGAGCAACTACAGGAAGTTGTACTCCGACCCCGGAAGCAATACATGCACTACTAGGTGTTAACAGGTGCCCCACTCAAGGTATTGATGGTGTACATATGTTTTTTAAAGAATGTTTGTCGCACAATATGCATAAAAAACAATTAACCCTTTATAGTGCACTCTTAAATGATGATATATGGATTGATGCAATTCACTATGGAATATTCATGTGTTTTTTGTACATTGTAATTATGTTCACACCTCAACCATTAACCAATGAAATGAAAGGTTGGTCTTTATATGTTTGATTGTTGATCATGTAACACTATGCTTGGAAAAGGTGCTGTTAGGTTGTGGTTAACGCCATCCTATCCAAAAAGCCTGACAAATGCCTTGTGCGCTTCTCATGCCAGATATAGTCCTTAAAGTTATGATTAAATCATTCATTGACTTATATCACCCATATTGTGTGTATTGATGTTTAACACTGCCATTTTTAGAGGTGCTCTTGTTCTCTAAGGCTGTATATATGCAATTTTCAAATACATCCCTGTAAAATTCAATTCCAAATGCTGTAATGCTTTCATAAATAACACTGCAAAATTCATTTGGTGGCTTTATCTCTTTCAGCATTTGGGTGTTGCCTAGAAGGCCAAATGAGCACAGTTCCTTCTTCATGAGGCTACACCCAAGAAGCCAGATGTTGTTATGGAAGATGGCCATCAGGGTGCCCATGTATGAAATAAAGAAGGGTGAGCCAATTACTGGAAAATAAAATGGTGAGGTGGGAGTGAGGGGAAACTTGTTGTAAAAAGCTGGTGAATGTACGGTATGATTATGATTATGTGTTACCTACTATATTGCATAACAACTTCAAAACCCAATTGGAAATGCATATCATACATGCCAATGTAAAATGACTGTAAGCAAATGTAGCATGAAAACACAGAGGTTACTGTGTATGATGATCCTGAAGTTGATTCCACAACTGTGCGATTCAGGCCAGGTGCACATACACTTCGTATTAACAGCCAGATAAACTACATGTAGCTTTGCATCAAAGGGATTCATGGAGAGAAATGCAAGAAATAGTATGAGCACTTCAAACCATCACATTGCATGAATACCATATTAAACAGGAAGCGTTCCTCTTCTGTGCCAAGCCAGACTGATGGAGCTTGCTTCACACAGTGACAGCTGCCCTGTAATCATTGCCCTATGCATACAGTGAGCGTGTGTTCTGCTAACATAGAGCAACCCAATCCATGTACCAAACCTTCCAAGTTTTCTCCTTAGACCCGGTCTATAAAATGGGCACTAACAATTAATTCCAGAGCTCCTCAGAGCTGTAGCTTCACTATTACTATAAGCAGAGCAGGTCTACCCCACCCTGCGCTTCGTGCTGCTGCTTGATAACTTACAGAGACGTTGGAGGGAGAGAGCAGGGTGAGACATGTTCTACTCATTGTAGCATTCTATGAATCTGCAGCATTGAGAGGCTCTGGTAAAGAGAGCACTTCAGGCTCATTAGCATAATGTCTTATTATAATGCAAGTATAATTATATTACCAAAGTCATGCTGGATATATGAGTAAGTGTTCTTGGTTTATCATGCTCGATTTTAATGGTAGATTTCTGTATTGGTACAGATCTTGGTGTGGAAATCAACCTTTGTAGCTCTGCCCAATGGCTGCAGCAGTATCTGCATCAAAAACACACCCATGGCGGCTTATTTCTGGTGCTTGCAGAATAGCTGAGATTACCACTGCTGTAAATCCCTTACGTGTGCAGTTACCCTAATGAGTGGCTGATAAATAGAAATATTCTAATGTTTCTTTTAGATCAGGACTTCTTTAATATAAACATCAGAGCCTCAGAGTTTCCAAATCCTAATGTCACAAATTTAGGTGAAAATCAACTCCGGTCCCTCAGTGGTATAGGAAAAACTGGTTACAACTTTTTAGTTAAAAAGTCACAAACTCATTGTAGACATTAAAGGGAACCTCTAGCCCCCAAACCAAAGGACCTGCCTCATTTACATTCAAGGAGTGTGCTTACAAGAGGACCGAGGAGGAGGAAAGGAGGCGTTCCATCCCGATCATTAACACCCAGCCGTCTCAATTCACAGGATTACACTGCAGAAAGGGGGTCATTGTATAATTCACAGGAGCCGCTGACTCATTTCGATATCATTATGCAGAGCACCTCACTACAGTAAATGAGGTAGGACCTTTGGTTTGGGGGGGGCTATATTTCCTGATAGGCTCCCTTTAATGCCTATGATGGATATGTTAACACTAAGGAACTGGAGTGTATTTTCACCTAAATTTGTGACTTTAGGCCTATATAAAAAAAAAAAAAATAGCTAGCAAAAATAACAAACAGTCAGAATAAACCAGAAGTGGGAATCGTTCAAGGTTTAGTAAAGGTAAGGTAGAGAATCACCGTTTTAAGCATATAGAGAAATAAGTTGTTGTTTATGTCCGAGACACTAAATGACAACTTATGTTTCTTTATTTTTGTTTTGTTGGGTAATTGGGGATAATAGAAGTGTTGTGGGCATAATTCTCATATTAAAGGTCAGTTCACACATTGTGCTGAGGGTAATAGAAGCCACAAATCGAGTGATGACTATACATAATCCTCTTCTGTGTCACAAGATTTCCAACCAAATGCTCAGAATACCGAATTAGCATTTGCAAATACACTATTTTTCTGGTAATAATTGCTTCCATAACCAAGTAGAAGGGTAAACCTTGTCCCCTTAATACTGGCAGATTGCACAGCTATATTGGCTTGGCGCATAGAGTGCGGAAGGCTGTTGCCATGGTAACATCTGCTGTTTATTTTCATTTTCTATGCTTAACCAGACAGCATAGAAACATCAAAGCTGAACCCAGACTGCCGCGTCTGGTGATCTGCAGCTATTTTAATTCCAAATGTGAGATCAGTTTTTGTGAATAATTTATACAATTTACATCTCATTATTTAGAAGGAGAGGCAGAAGTGTGAGATCAGAAAGTATATTGTGCGAGTCCATGCCGAATGAGAAGTACATGGGCAGAGATCCAGAACACCAGCATTTGTAAGTGTACCATGACCTTTTACATCCAAAAGAACTACAACTGTCTCTAAAGAAAACCAGTCACAAGAATATTATACCTCACACCAGTAATACCTGCTGGTAAATAGTTAAAAGTCCTCCCCAAATCACCTAAAATTATATTCCACTAAGGCACTGTACCGTAATAAACTGATATGCAAATTAGTTGGACATGAGTCAGTTGCTGAAGAAAAAGAGTCAGGCTGCCAATGCACCATACCTCCTTCTTTTGATGGACAGCTCAGTGTGTCTTAACCCCTTAACGCTGAAGCCACTTTTCACCTTCCTGACACGGCCTATTTTTTAAAATCTGACATGTGCCTATTTAAGTGGTTATAACTTTGGAACGCTTTAACATATCCAGTTGATTTTGAGATTGTTTTTTCGTGACACATTGTACTTCATGCTGGTTGAGAAATTTAATCAATATATTTAGTATTTATTTATGAAATAAATGGAAATTTGGCAAAAATTTTGAAAAAAACAATGTTTTCCAAATTCAAAATTTTCTACTTTTTGGAAAGTTGGTCATATCACTAAAATAACTTGATAACTAACATTTTCCATATGTCTGCTTTAACTTGGCATCATTTTTCAAACATCTTTTCCTTTATTTAGGATGTTAGGAGGCTTATAACTTTAGGTGCAATTTTTCAGATTTTCACGAAAATCATCAAAACCTACTTTTGGAGGGTCAATTTAGTTAGAAGTGATTTTATAAGGCCTACATGACAGAAAACCCCCACAAATGACACCATTTTAGAAACTACACCCCTCAAAATATTCAAAACAACCTTTGGGAATTTTGTTAACCCTATTAGTGTTTCATGAGGGTGAAAGATAAATGAAAGTGAAATTAGAGAAATGTAATTTTATCTTACTATAGATTCATTGAACACTAAAATTTGCACCTTCACAATGGGTTAAAAAGGAAAATGCATTTTACAATGTTTAGGGCAATTCCTCCTGAGCATGCCATTACCCATTTTGTCACTGTACCCTGCTGTACGGGCACAGGGGGGCACTTGGAATGGAAAGAGCGTTGTTTCGTTTTTGCAGGGCAAATATGGCTGAAAAAGTTTTCATGTGTCAGGATGCATTTGGAGAGCCATAATGGTACCAAAACAGAGGAAAGCCCCAACATGAGACACCATTTTGGAAAGTACACCCCTTGGAGAGTTTAGCAACGTGTAATTTGTGTATTTTCCCCAACAGGTGTTTGATTCAATTAGGCCCCAAAAGGGAAAAAAGGTGAAAATTTTCTCAAAAAAGTCACTTTTACCCCAAATTTTTGTAAGACACAAGGGATAAAAGATGAAACAACCCCATAAATGTGTAAAACTATTTCTCCTAAGCACAGAACTGCACCACTTTTGCATATAAAGTGTTGTATGGGTACACAGTAGGGCTCAGAAGGGAATGAGGGGCTTTGGCCTTTTAGAAGCCAGATTTGACAATCATCCTTTACATGTGTCAGGATGCATTTGGAGAGCCCTAGTGGTACCAAAACAGAGGGGAACCCCAACAAGTGTCACCATTTTGGAAAGTGCACCCTTTGGAGAATTCAGCAAGGTGTAATACGTGTATTTTCCCCTACAGGTGTTTGCTTCAATTAGGTCCCTAAAAGGAAAAAGGTGAACATTTTCCCAAAAAAGTCACTTTTACGGCTAATTTTTGTATCCCATAAGGCATTAAAGATGAAACAACCCCAAAAAATGTGTACTAGCATTTCTCCCAAGTATAAAATTGCCCCACACATGCAAATAAAATGTTGTATGGGTACGCAGTGAAGCTCAGAAGGGAAAGAGGGGCGTTGGCCTTTTAGAAGCCAAATTTGACAGACATCCTTTACATGTGTCAGGATGCATTTAGAGAGCCGTAGTAATACCAAAACAGAGGGGAACCCCAACAAGTATCACCATTTTGGAAAGCACACCCCTTAGAGAATTTAGCAAGGTGTAATATGTGTATTTGTCCGTAAAGGTGTTTGGTTTAATTAGGACTTAAATAGATAAAAGGTGAACATTTTCTTATAAAGGTCATTGTACCCCTAATTTTTTATAGCCACAAGGGATAAAAAAATGTAATAACCCCCCAAAATGTGTAAACCTATTTCTCTCAAGTGTAGAAGTACCCCACACGTGTATATAAAATGTTGTATGGGTGCACAGTAAAAGGAAAGGGGAATGTTTGCCTTTTAGAAGCCAAATTTGACAGAAATGTTTGACATGCATTTGGAGAACCCTAGTGGTATAAAACAGAGAAGAATCCGAAAAGTGTCCCTAATTTTTGAACGCACACCCCTTAGAGAATTTTGCAATGTGTAATATATGTATTTGCCCCTACAGGTGAATGATCCAATTAGGCCCTAAACATTAAAAAGGTGAAAATTTTCCTATAAATGTCACTTTACCGCTAATTTTTGTAAGCCACAAGGGATAATATATTAAATAACCCCAAAAAAGGTGTAAAACTATTTCTCCCGAGTGTAGAAGTACCCCACATGTGCATATAAAATGCTTTATGGGCGCACAGTAGAGTAAAAGAGGGATGTTTGTCTTTTAGAGGCCAAATTTGCAAGAAATCCTTCACATGTGTCAGGATACATTTGGAGAGCCGTAGTGGTACCAAAACAGAGGAAAACCCGAAAAGTGACCCTAATTGTTGAATGTACACCCCTTGGGGAATATAGCAAGGTGTAATATGTGGTATAGTGTAATACACATGGTGAAATGAGCATTTTGAACATATAGGTGGTTTCCAAATACGATGTGCAATGGAGTCCAAGATGGAAATTGCAATTATTTCTGGAAAGTTCAGTGCCCGTTATGTGGCGCCCCTTATGAAATAATGGAGGGGTACAGGGAGCAACGGGACATAACAGTTGCTACAATTATTCATTTTACCGAAATTAATTCACAACAGCTTGGGCGTGAATTGTGAATGTGTTGCGTATAAGGAGGTAGAATATACCAGGGGACCAACTAAACTTTTGTCACTCTGGAGTTGTCGCAGGTCTCTTAGTAGTATGTAGTGTCCATCCTAACTTCTCTTTTGGAACAGACTCTTTATTGAGTCCTACCATTAGAAGCAGCAGAATTCACCGGGAAAATGCTGTCCTAGCAAAACACAGGAACATCTAAACCAGAGGTACTGGGGCCGTGTCCTTCTTGTCCCAATATTAGTTTCCTAATATCTTCCTCTTGAAAACGGAGAAATGATACGGCAGGACATGCACATTGGAACAGCTCGTAAGAGTTGTACAGCATAATCTGTACATTGTGCACGGCCAGCGCTTTTGTACCATATCTTCGTTTTAGTAGGGAAATTATAGCCAAGTGTTGCTCTTATTCACCTTAGCGATGCCCATTGTGACGAATATTGCTGCTTTTGGCTGGACCAAATCGACCAGCCAATAGCGACAAACATGGACAGAGGGGGGCAACAAAACCCCTCTGGACCGCAAAGCAAAATTGGTGGCTGTCAGGAACAGCCGCCACCCTGCCCCGTAGAAGGGATTATGTTGACCGGAGCCCCGGGGTACGATCTTACGGCAGAAGTAGCAGAGTTCTTCATTCCATTATTTTCATTTAGGTTTGGTGATTTATTCCCTTAAATGTGGAACCTACCACACTACGAAATTTAAGGACTTATCCTATAGAAAAGGTTATGATTTAGTGGTGGATAGTGGATTGTTATTTGTTATTCTGGTTAGGGGGATGTTATTTGGGACGTGGAGTGATTATGCACCTTTTTATTGGTAAGCTAATCCTCCGTCCGATTAGCGTGTTTTAGAGTGTGGGAGTGGGGTTCCCCTTCCCCCTAGTGCCCCCCCCCCGCTGTTTTTCTTCGCGGTATGCTGTGTGTGGAGAATCGCTCGGATGATCTGGGCATTTTTAGCTAGGGTGAAATTGGAATTTGTAGCTTTCTCGAGGAAGGCAGTGCGCGGGATATCGGGATTCTTTTTTTATCGCGGGTTGGAAACGAGGTGGTCCGTGAGTTTACTGGCCACGCATTGCGCAGTTACAGTAGTCAGAAACGCCGGCTTCTCGTATGATGGTAGAGCGCAGCTGCCAGGAGCTGCTCGCCGACAGATTCACTATTCCGGAAGCGAATTGATGCACATGGTAGGCGGTGGATATGAACAGCGGTGGGGTGGGGGGTGTGTGGGGGGAGTGGGTCGGGGGGGAAGGAAGTGAGTGACCCTAATTTTGATACGTCACACCCTTCTAAGTTGGTAGAGAGATAGAGTGGTTGGTGTTGCCGGGATGTGTTAATATATGTGAGTGGTTGTGCCCGTACTATACAGGTGAATGATCGCAATTAGGCGGCCGAGAGTTACGAATCTGTGCCGATTCCGCACCCCCCCCAACACCTGATATCATTAAGAAGGTGTATAAATTTTCCTATAAATGTCACTTTTTCCCTTTTTAATTTTATGTAAGCCACAATGGGATAATATATTAAATTAGGATTTTATTTTTTTGTTTTGCGTCGCTTCTATTTAAAAAGTGTTTTTGGTAATTCAGTATATGTAAAATATTTCTCGAGTGTTAGTAGAAGTACCCCACACCTTGTGTCATATAAATGCTTTATGGGCGCCACAGTAGAGGAAAGGGGAGTTGGTTGGTTTTGAGGGCCAAAATTTGATAAGAAATCTCACATGTGTCAGGGATTATTCGTTTGGAGAGCCGTAGTGGTAACCATAACAGAGGAAAACCTCGAAAAGTGACCCTAATTGTTGAATGTACACCCTTGGGGCATTATAGGCAAGTGTTGTTGGAATATGTGGTGTCGTGTGTTTCATATCACGTTGTGACTGCACTGCGCCATTTTTGACCTCTCGGTGGTTTCGCCCCTTCTGCTGTCTCATGGTCCAGTCCAAGCTGAGACATCTTTCACTCTCGTCTGTAGGCCAGACGCTGTCTCCCGCACATGTTCGTTAAGCTTCTGTAGGGTCAGCCCCTTTTGCATGGGATAACTGGGCGTTGCGGGCCGCCCGGGGAATTGCCGAGGGAACAACGGAAGAAAAAGGTTGGGAGATAATGAAGAAGAAAGCGGGGGGAAGAAAGCGGAGGGAAAGCGAATTGGATAAGGCAGATAAAGACAGTGTGTCTACTGGATTAGTGTGCAGTGTGATTTACGTCACGCCGACATGATTAATGTCACAATAGACGGTGGGTTTCTGTCGCGTGGTTAGCCCAGTTGTTTTCGGCTACTCACGCCCCCTCCACAGTATGTAGTTCCGCTTAATAAAATTTTCACCTTGCTCTAGGCCATTAAAAGTTTTTTATGCTACGCTAGCGTGGGGACGTGAGGATGAGCTTCTAACAAAGGGTGGCTATCCTCACGTCCATCCCTCCACCTACAACCATTTATTCTCCTTTAGGAGGTAGATTTGTGGTGGTAGGTTTGATTTTTTTTTTTTTTCCTTTAACTTACTGTTGATGACTTGTGTGATTTTCGTGCGTTTTTTTGTGACTTGCAAGTATAAGTTTGCTAAATATTAAAAAAAGTTGCTAATTTTCCCGAAATTTTGCAATGGGACAACCCCTTTTTAAAAATTATCCTGTAGGATGTCAATTCTACAAGCAAACTTCATCTTATGTTTTTTAAAGGGACCCATCTACCACCAGGGTATGAATCCGATATTTTTTGTGATATGAAAACCAAGGTCATACACTTGATTACCCTATATAGTGTGGGGGCGGTGGCGCCACTCTGATTCAGGATCGTGCTCTTCGTGAGAACTTCTTATGTCCTTTGTTTTTTAACTTTAAAAAGGCTCTTTATCTTAAGGCTTAAAATTATGCAGTATCAGCCGATGAGCCTATGTGAGTGAGATTGAGAGAGCTATCCAGACTCCATGGGTAAGGAAAATCTACCACCGCGGCAAGCATTGAATGTACATTTATTATGTTACATTTTTTAGTGATTATTATGTAAACCAATGGTACTATGCTGAGTACTGACGACCTATCTAGGTGAGTTTGAGTTGTGTGTCGGCCGCAGGCTATTCTGCCACGGATCTATGTTATAGCTCTTCTAGTGTAGCGCTCCTTATTGTACTCTGGTTTAGTTTTTACAAAGTAATAGGGCTTTTTTTTTTAATGTGTGTTCTACTTTTTATACTCTTTTAATTAGTTACAGTAGTTTTCTCAGGTGTACCTTGTTGTCTGCTCATTTGGCACCTATTCAGGTAAACTTTTCGTTGTTAGTGATAATGTTTTGTTTTTTTTCTTCACTCTTTAACATAATAGATTATGCATCAGAATCACCGGGGAAGAAATCGAGTCTTTGTCCTTGCGACCAAACGCACAGTAGTGACACATAGCTAAACCATCGCATTCGGATGGTAAGTGTGAAAATGGATAAAGAGAGCCTCTACCACCGC
>CM033647.1:68693148-68971806 GCA_019512145.1 Engystomops pustulosus
ACTGAAGAAGGATGAATGGGGGTATTAAAAAGAACAAAATATTCTAATATTCTGTAAACTCTCAAAGAAAATTATCTTTGTTATCCATACAGCCAGCCCCAGTACAGCATATATTGTTTTTCATGAGGACTGTAAGAAAAGCTTTGCTTGGATCAGTAATTGTGGTTAACAGAGACCGCTTTTCTTTTACCCTTGTACACTAATATGTTCCTGTGTCAAGAAAATGGGAGGTGATTTGGGTGACTCCATCTTGGTAGTGGTGGGATTTTATGAGGCAGATTCAATCCTGGTAGAAATTTGACAAGATTTGAAAGACCGTGCCATAGATAGGATGTAATGTGGTTAACTCGACTGGCAGTAGTATATCATAGACAAAGTGCTCAGTGCAGATACACTTCTATGTAGTGTGAGTGATAGAAAAACATCACGTATTAGATAATCGGTCACGAATTGCCTCTATACCGTATCCAGATAAAATTGTGGTGGGCGGCAAATGATGCTGGCTGAAAGAATGCCTCCCCCAATGGTTCTGGTGCGTTCCCTGGATACAGCACGTATATACTGCATGCATACGGTGTACAACTGTATGAGACCATGTAGTTACACGTATTTTAGACTTCTACGGGCATAAGGAGACAGAAATACTGGAGGAAATAGGACACACATGCTACAGTACAGTACATGGACAATATGACCATTTAAATGGATGATCATATTGCCCATTTAATTGATTGTGGCGTATGTTTACCTATATGAAAACGGTACAGCAGTACGGGTAGACATTCGGCCGTTTTTATACATTCTCTTGAAGAAGCCTATCCGTACAGCATTATAGTGCCTTTGCTGTTTACTTCCTACTATACATCACTGTTTTTTTTTATTAGGATATTGTGACAGAAAGCAGCAAGTTTGATTGGTCAGTTTTGTTCCACTTTGCGGGAGAGATTTACTCCAACAATCAGTACGCTCGACAGCTTCATTATCTCCTGGGTGAGTGACTCACCTTTTCAGATTGAAGCAAGAAGAAAAGAGGTCACCACTAAGGCCCTCTTCACACCATCACTTGTTTTGTTACTTTTAACTGAAAAATAATGCAGTCTTATTTTACGTTAGTTATTAAAAGTAGATAACAAAGGTTCCCCTTACACAATTCTATTAGGTGTCTATTATTCTCTCCCATAAAGGAAAGAGAGGATTGAGACAACCAGAATTGGCGGGGTGCGAACTTAGCCCAAGGTCTCTGCCCACAACGAGTTGCAGTCAGTGATAAATCGTACGTACGGCTGGCTACAAAGATTTACAGACCCTAAAACTACTGATCATTGGAAAAGAACCGACATGCGGAGTTTATTCCACATGATCAAGGTTCGGGTACGGGAGCCCAGGCACAAAAGCGTATTACTCACTGAACCTTCACTCCTCGTGAAGAGACAATAAGTGAAACATTAGATACGGTGTTTGCGTCGCCAAAAAAATTCATATTAAGAATTACAAAAATAATTAAAAATGCTTCCCTTTGTTGGCACTGGAGGAAGTTTTCAGCTGTAAATGTGTCACATACTGCCAACTCCTAGTCTTCGCTTGAAGCAGATAAATGTAATTAATGTCAGAGAATCATGATGTGTGGATGACTTTTCTCAGCCCAATGCACTCCAGATCAGATCATCAAAGTACCATATAAGATTTCTTCTGTTTTCAAGATTTGTTTTCCTGCTGTCCATCCCTAATGCGGGACATCCTCAAAGAGATTTTATGGAAACGTAACTTTCTGTGTTTGTTAACCCTTGCATTAATGCTAAACGCGAGACGTGATGCCAACCAAACTGTGGTATATTCTGTAATATATTCGCACCACACTGAAGAAGGATGAATGGGGGGTGGGTATTAAAAGAACAAAATATTCCTAAAATAATCTGTAAACTCTCAAGAAATTATCTGCTATCCATACAAACCAGCCCCAGTACAGCATATATTGTTTTTCATGAGGACTGTAAGAAAAGCTTTGCTTGGATCAGTAATTGTGGTTAACGGAGACTGCTTTTCTTTTACCCTTGTACACTAATATGTTCCTGTGTCAAGAAAATGGGAGGTGATTTGGGTGACTCCATCTTGGTAGTGGTGGGATTTTATGAGGCAGATTCAATCCTGGTAGAAATTTGACAAGATTTGAAAGACCGTGCCATAGATAGGATGTAATGTGGTTAACTCGACTGGCAGTAGTATATCATAGACAAAGTGCTCAGTGCAGATACACTTCTATGTATTTTTGATTATAGGGGTGTTCTGTCCCCTGAACTATTTATAATATTTCCACAAATTAGCTCCGTCCATAACATAAATGCTGTCTCTACTCAATAGGGTTGTTGCTCACCTTTACCATCATCTCCTGCCCTGTTTTTTGGCCCTTTAACGCTTAAGGTTGATTTGTATCTCTTTTGTGTGCAGCCTGTGATACATTGTCATGTATTATTTCTGTCTCAGATCCTTGTTCTGGAGAATGTTCCTGACATCATTTTGCTTGAATATTTGCCAGAGATTCTGGATGGTCTATTTCAGATCCTTGGAGATAACAGTAAAGAGATCCGAAAAATGTGAGTGTATATGTGACTGCAACCTGTTTACTTGGTCACAAGTCCTGTTGGGGTTGATAATTCTAAACTATTGGGAATGGTGAGACCAAGTTTTCAGTTTATTAATAGCGTTCTGGGAGGAACAGCACAGTACAGAGCTATGGAAAAAGAAATTCTTCATTCATGACTGTTGTCCATTACCTGGGGAGATGAAGGATTCACAAAGACAGACTTTTAAGGATTGCTAACTATAAAAGTGCTAAGTGAGGAGTCACAACCAGGGACTGGGGGCAAGTGCTGAACACTACAGTGAGGAGTCACAACCAGGGACTGGGGGGAAGGGAATGCTGAACTGAACACTACAGGTGAGGAGCTACACGGGGTTCAGGACCTTTTTGGGCTATATTTTGAGAGATGCGGGCATTTTTGGACGCGCGCACTACCTAATGTGTCTGTGATATTATGTTTTATATCCGTCCAGGAAAAAGGGGGTTGTAGGATCGGTGATTGCATTTAATATTTTTATCAACTTTTTTTTTTTTATTTTTTAAACGTTTTTTTTTTTCCAATATTTCTTAGACCATCTAGGGGTCACTAACCCTAGATGTCAGATCGCTCTACCATATACTGCAATATTGCAATAATGGCATTTTGTTGCAGCTCATCATTACAATGATCCACGGGTGGTCATTGTACATCGAGCTTGCGATGCCAGATTTCCCTGCGGTAAACGAAGACCGAGGGTGGCTACATGGCAGACCGATCGTGACGCCCCTACTGCGCCTGCAGCATCCCACATCAACCGGGAGGACCATCAGAGCCAGCCGCTGCAGAACATCCCTACTAGCCATCCAACCGCTGCAGAGCATCCCTATACACATGCCAACCGCTGCAGAGATCCCTATACATGCCAACCGCTGCAGAACAGTCCCTATACCATGCCAACCGCTGCAAGAACATCCCTATACACATGCCAACCGCTCCGAAACCATCCCTATAATACAAATGCCAAAACGCTGCGAACATCCTATAGACATGCCAACCGCTGCAGAACACCCTATACCATGCCAACCTGCCAGAAAACATCCCTTACACATGCCACCTGAGACAACCGGCCCGCTGCAAGACACTCCCTATACACATGCCACCGCTGCATGAACATCCCTATAACACAGCCAACCTCTGCAGAAACATCCTATACACCAGTGCCAACGCTGCAGAACCCTATACACACATGCCAACCGCTGCAGAACAGCCCTATAGCACATGCCAAACGCTATGCAGAACATCCTATAAAACACATCACGCGCGAAACTCCCTACGCTGCAGCAAACATCCCTATACACCATGCCAAACCGCGCAAGAAATCGATCCCTATACACACATCCAACTGTTGCAGGAACATCCCTATAAACCGTGCCAACCGCGCAAACATTATAATACACCTTTATTAAAGTATCTTGCACCAGTTTCTGGGGCTTTTGCAACTGGATGAACATCTTTGCGCAGGGGTCTACAGGCATGCAGATGATGCAGAGGGCATCTGATAAGGGCTGGAGGAGCTTCATAGATGCACACAGGACACTAAGGGGTTAACGCATAGTGTGAGGAGACACTGGGGAGGGAGCACTTAGCTCTGGCGGATTCCCAGCTTGCGACTCCTTCTCCTCAGGTTGCTGATGTCTCCTCAGTATGCGAGCTCTCTCCTCTGTATGAATCTCCCGCGTTGCTACATCACAGCGCTGGGATTGGCTGCAGGCCGACAGTCCCCGCCCCTCTATCAGGCTGATGCAGGGAGGAGATAAAGGAGGGTGCCGCCCCTGGAATTAACCCCCGGTACCCTACGCTGCTCTGCGAATACATCCAGGGGCATAACTACAGACGGGCGGAGACCAGGGCCCCGACATACGGCCCCTGGTCTTGGCAGGCATCTTAGTTGCTGCGGCTGTAGTTACGCCCCTGGATAGGAGCCCTGGCTGCGAGCCAGATGCGGCCATCAAAAGAGCCACATCTGGCTCGCGAGCCATAGGTTCCCGACCCCTGAGCTACATGGATACAGCTGTCCCAGAAACAATTGTGACTTCATGAGTCACAACCAGGGACTGGGGGCAAGTGCTAAATACTACAGTGAGGAGTCACACCTAGGGACTGGGGGTAAGTGCTGAACACTACAGTGAGGAGTCACAACCAGGGACTGGGGGCAAGTGCTGAATAGTACAAGTGAGGAGCACAACCTGAGGGACTGGGGGTAAGTGGTGTAACATTACGAGTGAGGAGCTCAGACAACCAGGGACTGGGGGGACAGTTGCCTAAATAGTACAAGTGAGGGAGTTGAAACCAGGGACTGGGGGCACAAATGCTGAACACGACAAGTCATGACCATAAGTTTTGAGAATGACCAAATATTATATTTTCACATGATCTGTTGCCCTCGGTTTTTATGTGTGTTTGTCAGATGTTTTTATCACATAAGAAATAAGTGCAATCATATTATGAGTAACAAAGCTTTATTGACAGTTTAGTTAGAATGGATTACTGCAGGCAAGTCAATATTTGCAGTGTTGACCCTTCTTCAGGACCTCTGAATTCTCCCTGGCAGCTCTCAATCAACTTCTGGACCAAATCCTGACTGATAGCCGTCCATTCCTGCACAATCAATGCTAGTATTTTGTTAACAATTTGTTGGTTTTATTGTCTCTGTGTCTGTTTTTATGATTGACCACAAGTTCTCATGGGTTAAGATCTGGGGAGTTTCCAGGCCATGAACCAAAATCTCTATGTTTTGTTCTGAGCCATTTAGTAGCCAACCCTCTTGCTTTATGGCAGGTGCTCCATCATGCTGGAAAAGCCATTGTTGATCACCAACGGCTCTTGGACGGTTGGGGAAGTTGCTCTTGGAGGATTCAGGGTACCATTCTTTATCATGGATGTTGTTTTTTAGGCAAGACTGTGGAGAGAGCCGATTTCCCTTGGCTGATAAGTAACCCCCACATGAATGGTGCAGGACGCTTTAACAGTTGGCATGAGACAAGACTGGTGGTATAACTCACCTGTCTTCTCCGAACAAGCTGTTTTCCAATGTTCCAAACAAATCGGAAAGGGATTCATCCGAGAAATGACTTGACCCCAGTCCTCAGCAGTCCTCTCCCTGTACCTTTTGCAGAATATCATCTGTCCCTGATGGTTTTTCTGGAGGAAGTGACTTCTTTGCTGTCCTCCTTGACACCAGACCTTGCTCCAAGAGTCTCCGACTACAGCCGCGTGCGATGCACTCACACCTGCATTCTGCGCAATTCCTGAGCAAGGCCTGCACAGCTGGTAGCCCCGAATCCCAACTGAAACAGTTGTAGAGACGGTCCTGGTGGCTTTGCTGGTCCTTCTTGGTGCCCTGGAGCCTTTTTGGCAACAGTGGAACCTCTTCTCCTTGAATTCCTTGATGATGCGATAGATTGTTGACTGAGGTACAACTTAGTCTAGCTGCGATACTCTTCCCTGATTAGGCCAGTTTTGTGCAAGTGCAATGAGACTGCATGTGTTTCTTTAGAGAAACTATGGTAAACAAGAAGAGAAACAATGATGCAAGCACCAGCCTCCTTTTAAAGTGTCCACGTGGTGTGATCTTACTTAATCATGAAAGATTGATTCTCTAGCCTGTCCTCCTCAACACCCACAACTGTGTTACTGGGAGCAATCACTGAAACGATGTTAAAACAGTCTTCTTATTCATGCGTTCATGCAGTAAGTACACAGGGGGCACAGCAGTGCCGCTAAGACGACGGGGAATTTGCGTCCAGCCGGCGCTTTCCTCAAGGCATAGTGGTATCAAGGCCAGCGCTTTCCCAAGGCATGCCTGAAAAGCGCCGGCTGGCGCAAAACGGCCCGTCGGCTTCCGCGTCCCCGGCCTACGTCGCCCCCCCGTGTACTTACTGCATGAACGCCCATGAATAAAGAAGACTGTTTCACGACCGGTGAGTTGCTACTACCGATCTCTTCATTCTTGTGGACTGTACTTGTCATTTTGGGAGTTTGAGCCACAACTTCAGTTTGTGACAGCATAAATCTCCACACCTACCCATCCATGCTCCTGCCTGTGCCCAGCCGTTTGACAATCAGCTGGCTGTGCCCATGCTGTAACTCACCTCTACAATTGGGTGACTGAACAATGTAGCTGCTCCTTTTTAAGGCCAGGCTGAATGAATTGTAGAAGTGTTTTGGGGGAAAAAGTTCATTTTCTATGGCAAAATATTGACTTTGGCAATTAGATTGCTGTTAAGCTGATCCTCTTTATAAATTCTGGAGTATATGCAAATTGCCATTAAAACCTGATGCAGTAGACTTGTAAAAATTAACATTTGTATCATTCTCAAAACTTAAAGGCCATGACTCTACAATAAGGAGTCGCAACCAGGGACTAGCTGCTTCTAATGTATATAGGTACAGCGGAAACCAGACATTTGTTTCTGTAGAAATTCACTAGAAGTACTGGTGAAGTGTAGTGGATATAATATGCAATGTAAATTTGAGTTGTGGAAAATCTACACGTTGTCTTGGTATATATCTTAGGTTGTTGTTGCATGGTACGTTTTCATTGAGCTAAAAATGCATTACAGCAATTGCCAAAGAGTATCATGTGCATTGTGACAGCAGTGAATGTTTGTAACCTTAATCATTGAAGGTAAAGTTACTAAAAACATGCATTTGTATAATGCACAATGTGATTTGGCCTCTTTTTGGTATGTGCGCAATGCCAGCAGTCGCAACCACGTGAGAACAGCTCTATGAGGAGACACATGGGGCGGCTTGGCTCTAGGTTTACCACACATTGAGATAAACATCAACTAAGCCAATTGTGGTTCACACATTCA
Organism: Engystomops pustulosus; assembly: GCA_019512145.1. Lineage (NCBI taxonomy): Eukaryota > Metazoa > Chordata > Amphibia > Anura > Leptodactylidae > Engystomops > Engystomops pustulosus. The sequence goes on from CM033647.1 coordinate 68,700,584, forward strand.
CTTATATAATAGCCATGGGACTGAGTTATTAAATGTATTGCATTAGAGAGTTGTGCTATAGGTCAAAAAAAACAATCTTTCAGTGTCACGTGACCCTGGTCAGTTTTCCATGATTTCATAAGGCTGGTGATTAGAGAGCTCTGGTAATACTTTAAATAACTTCCCTTTTTCGATTTGCTTTTTCATTTTTCATCCCCACATTCAACATTATCTAAACTTTTTTATTGTTCCACGTAAAGAGCTGTGTTCTTTTCTGCGTAACAAATTACACTTACTAGCGACATATTTAATATTCCATGCCATGTACTACGTGGGGGGGAAAAATTTCAAAAGCAGTGAAATCGGCGAAAAAAACGATTTGCCCCCGTTTTCTTTTTGGCTTGGTTTTTAAGGCTTTCACTGTGACTCCAAATGATATATCTTCTTATATTTTTGGGTCTGTACGATCACATATGTTGTAATGTGTTTTAATACATTTAAAAGAAAATTCAACCTGTACAAATGTCCAAAAAAAAAATCATTATTTCGCATCTTTGGCGCTAATAATATTTCATACTTCAATGTGCAGTTGTGTGACATGTCATTTTTTCAGAGATGAAATAGCTGTTTTCATGCTACCATTTGAGGACTGTCACTGCCTCACTGCCTTTTTTGATAAATTTTTATAAAAATGTGCAAAAAAGTGTTTCTGCGACATTTGGACGCTATTTTCTATTACAGGCTGATGCTGAAAGATGATGGAGCGCTCAACTGTAGAGGTCAAAGCTGGCCTTGCCTGTCAGGGGGTCTCTCCCAAGATCCCCCTCCCCCAATGCTGTCTTTGGTGGGGGTGGGGGGTCGCATCCCTTCAGGTAGTCAATAAGGTGGCTTATTTCAGGCAGAAGATGTTTATGGAAGATAGTGCAAGTGCTTGTGCCTGAGGGGTTCGGGAAGCTAATCACCTGAGCTCTGATAGAATTGGTGCTCTGCTGTGTTTCCCCAGGTGTGAGGTTTCTTTGTGGTGAGTTCTTGAAGGAGTAAGGAGATAAAGAAGAGATGCCAGACAGTGTGAAGTTTGCATAGATGGCCAATATTCTGGTAATCCACTGCCAGTCTCAGGTAGGTGGACACCTGTGTCTTGCCTGATGTGGACACAAATGGACTTCGCCAACAGATAATATTCCTTGCCCTTTGAAGATGCACCCTTATACAGCTGACCGCCATGTCAGCTGGATGGGGAATTCTTCAGTGTGGGCCGGTGAGAGTCATGCTTCACATAATTCCTCTGGGATTTTGACTGCAGTACTGCAGCCTTGTCTGTCTTATGGATCGGAAGAAGAGTATCCTTTGTGGTGAAGCACTGCATTTTCGTATGTGACACATGTATGCAATGGCTCCTATTGTACTCCTTACATCGTGTGATTCACCGGGACTATTAAGGAGGTGGCCAAGTGTGTAACCTGAGCCTCATGAAGCTGTACCCGCCCCAGAGGATGACGAAGATGATGAACAAGTCCCTTACCAAGTCAGGAGGAGCTGCCATCTTATCAGAGTCTGTGGACCGTGGTGAGTCTGTTACAGAGGAAAGATGAATGTGTTGGTAGGTCCAGAACAAGTAGTTTTTTCTCATACGGCCCCCTTAGAAAGTCTATGGCACCCAGTCACAGTGCGGGGACCACACGCTATCTCACTGCACCGTGTCTGAGACAGGCCTATATAGGAATATGTCCTATATTCAACAGTTTTTCAACACAGCAGACTCTGCTTTTGATTTAGAGGGAAGGATGATGAGCGCTCACCCCTTCTGCACCTGGCTGTATGTTCTGTCCGACATATGTAATGGTTTGAGGCCTGACTGGTAATTTAGCTTTTTTTTCTTTTTTTTTTGGGGGGGGGGGGGGGTCAAAACTTTTCATACATGAAATCTCACTGCAATTGCGCAAAGTGGGAACTTATGTGTGGCAGGCAAGAATTTTACCACTGAGCCACCATTTGTGTACATGGGATTGAATGGAATTTATCATAAGTATAAAAACAAACCTCGGGTCCAGGATATGAAGAATTAAAAAAAACACTTAATAAGGCTCCCGATTTCTGTTTCGCCAGTACTTCCAGTTTTGGGCCCTGACCCAGACTGGAAGCTCACACAATTACTGCTTTTTGAATATGGACATCATTTCCATTTTCCAGGGAACTTCACTTCTTGTTCAGGGAGGTAAGTAATTGGATGAAGTGGGTTGGAACTTTCCAGTCGGGCGAGGCCCAAACCGGAATTACCAAATCAATCTGAGAGCCAAAGCGGCGGTGAGTGTGTGTGTTTGTTCTGTTTTCTTTCTTTTTTTTTTCTTAATTCTAGCCCCATAGGGCTTTTCCTCTAGAGTTTAGAGGATTTCAGACATTGAAAGACTTCGCTGTGCTCGTCCAGGGCCTCCGTGTGTGTGTCTGGAAATCTCACAAGTAGTGAGCAGGAATGTCTGAAGGCATACACATGATTCCAGATGTGTCTGTCAGCCCTATGCAGCCTAGGAACAGCTGTGCAGCATTGGTGGTTCAGTGGTAGAATTCTCGCCTGCCACGCGGGAGGCCCGGTTCGATTCCCGGCCACCATGCAAGTTGATTTTTTTGTTTTAGCCCGTAATTTTTTATTTTGATTTGTTTTGCAATTTTTAACTGGGCTTATCACACACGTCCACATGTTTTCTGATTAATGTACTTTTTCTAAGAAAGATTGAGGACTAATGACAGAACCACCCTCCTTCAGCTACTTCAAGTATGTGAACAGAGGGCATACATATGTATAGGGGGAGGGATCAGAAGAATGATGCTGTCTAAAGGGCATACTACCACCAGGACGACGGTAGCAACGTAGACCTGTGCAAATGGCCCCTCAGTTAATTTGAATACATGTCTTGTCGCTGGCGGTTTAGATGGCCTTAATAAAGTACAACAACGGTCAATGGTCGCACATTTTCTCCCTTATACTTATAACATTTCAAGTTGTTGCTCGAAGACCCTTTCTTTTCGCTTATCCAAGTGGTGGCTCCCAAATATTTGTTTATATCAAAAATTTACGGGAATAAAAAGACAAAAGTACTAGTCCATTAGATGGTCAAGGTAACGTATCACATCAGATAAAAACACACAATGCTGTGACAAAATACACGTCATTTAACCACCTTTACTGACATCGACCTTATCAAGCCTTTAAAGCTTTAATGGAACAGGGATGTTTAGTGAGTTTTCATCCCGTTTTTTTTGCAGTGTTTTTATCGTGACACATGGGGAAGTAAAAAAATTCAAAAAATGTTTAGAAGACCTTCGGTTTTTACAAATAACTAAAAAGACCATGTAAAATTATGTCACTATGTCTGATGGTCGTTTGATATATTATAGTTTATGGGCAAACCGGGTGACTACAGCAATGTTTTTTTATATATAAATTATTTCTTATGTCTACTAATATTTATTAATATATTGTTTGTTTTTTTTTTTTTTTTTAAACTTAATATTAGCCCCATCAGGCAGTCATAACAAAGATCCCGGGGGCATTTCCACAAATTTTTCCTTTTTTTTTTTTTTTTTGCTTGTTGTAACTGGGTTTTGCTAAGAGGTCTGATCAGAAGCTGTACAGGGTTTTAATCAGACCCAGCGCTCTCTATTTTTAAACCTTGCAGACCCGTGCGATTCAACTTGCACTACTTCAGGCATGCGTAAGGCAGATGAAACAGAATTCAAGAGAAGCGGGGATAATAAACCTCTTTTGACCTGCCCTGTCGGATCTCCTTGTGTGTGTCTACAGACGGAGAGATCTGGTCCTGCTCCTGCGATTACATCCAGGACCCGGATGGAACACTGCAGCTAACGTAGAAAGATGTTGCTGCAGAACTCTTAAGACCCTCGCCCACTGAGTCTTTCGCCAGTGGGCAGATGGGATTTAGATTAATAATTCCAGAATGCTAATAAAAGGCTTATAAAATGCATCAATTGTTCTTTGTTTGCTTGTCTGATTTTCCAAGGAAAGTATACTGACCTTCTTAGTCTATGGTGGTAAAATTTCTCTAATAATTTCTTAATTATATAGCGCACCAGCACCTTCCGATATGGGGCATGTACAGCCAGGATTCAGCTGTTACTTTGCGGGTTTACTACTTCAGTTTCCTAACACATTTGACTTACAAATAAAAATAAAATAATTGGCAATGTGGGAATCGGACTAGGCCTTCTGATTGGCAAACCAGGAATTCTAAGTGCATGTCACACTTACAAATGCCAGTGCTAGCGTCAGTGGAAGATACACGCTACGATCGGCATATGAATTTCCAGCACTCCGTTGTCTTGCACTTACACAAGAAATGTGAACATACGAACTACCTAATACTATAACGGTGTAGCCCTGGGCATGTACACACTTGTGCCGCACACGTGTCGCACTAAATGACACATTCATATGTTCTAGCTAATTCTCGACTGACCACGCGGGAGGCCCGGGTTCGATTCCCGGCCAATGCAAGTTGAGTTTTACATTTTAGTTTTTCATCTTGCATTCAATAACGTTAGTATTTTTCCTGATTCTCGCTGTGAAATATTTGAGTGACTAGATAAGTACATTCTATTTCCAGAGGATAAAGCGGTATTTACTGTGATCATGATTGCGAGTGGGGACTCTTGCATGGCTTGATATGGAGCAGCCCAAACAAAATATATGGCGTGGAAATTCAGCTTCATTGAAACGCAGTGGATGTACGGCAGTACTGGTACAACTCCGAATTGTGACAACCCCCCGGTTCTTTTTTAGCACTCCGTGAACAGATAATGACTACCCGTCGGACAACCATAGTGTATTTGCCACCTAGAAGTAAGCGGGATTCATATTACAAGCGTTCCAAGGGGATGGGGCAGCTTTACTCTCCCCCAGCTGTACTGTCTGCTACCACATGGTGGCGTAAGACTTAAGTTCTCTCTGCCCATCCACAGCCTTAATAAGTTCGGTAAAGAATCTGTTCACCCTTCATTTTCATTGGGCACTGTGGTCATTCATATAACAGTTCGTTTCTCAAATAGTATTATTCAGGGGAATGAAAGAAGGGTGCTTGTGTCTACCTCAAATGCCTCTTATTGAGAGAATCTACCATTAGTGTGCAAGTCTGCTGTAGCTGCCTTATGAGTTTGGGAGTCCTACCTTTTATTCACATTTCCTAAGATTCCCCCATTGAAGTCCAATAGCAACCCAGATCATGACCAGCAAGCACTCAGATTATTACCCCTCCTCCAGTGTTTTTTCTGATGATGCCCGGGATCACTACCCATGGACCACACGGATGTCGTCTGCATGTGCCATTAAGCTATTTAATGACAGTGTCTTGCTATGACCCAAGATGATGGCTGCTCTTCCACATCAGGTAGCTGACTCCCATGTTTTTGGCTCCATCCAAAGTGTTAATCGGTTAACCTGATTGACAACACAGTCCTGGGTGTCCTAACACCACAAAATTGCGTTATTATGCCTAGCTAGCTTTTGTATGACATTTTTGTGTGCTGTAAGGTAAAATAAAAGCACAATGGCGTACAAACGCAGGATAAGAAGTGTCATTTTAAAAAGTCTGCTTGCTGTTAGTAAGAAGAGGAGAGAAGATTATCAGAACTTCAAAGCTGTCAGTGCATGCCCTACTCAAGGTTTGTTACGTATAATGGTATAAATATACTTCACCACTGTAGAATTGTATGGAAGAGTCTGGCAAATCTTTAACATTAGCTGCCAGAAAGAACTTGATCTTTTAAACCACTAACCAGTTTGTTGTGAAGCAGATTAGCACCTGCCAGAACATTTTTCTTTAATTCCCCATTGCCACTGTGGGTGCAACATACAAGACATAACCTTTTTGAAGGAAGAATGTAAATTGGTTGCATAAACGTCATTAGGGCGAGAGAGTTAAGCTCCACCCAGCTCAGGAAAACCCCCATCCTGCTGTGATTGACGTAAATTTACAAAGCTTGCACAAGACCTTACAAGACGGTTTAGTGATGACCCTGGAGAAAGGAGCATCAATGGACAATGAACGGGAGAATTCAAAGCAGGAGTAGCTTGATTCAGCCACCCAGCTGTCACTTTATATACAACGAATATACATCTTATCTGTCAAAGTTGATATTTGGATGTTGCACATCACACTGGGCCATGAAAGAAACATGAAACTGGTTAACTGCTGAATACCATATCATATGGTTATCACAGGTCAATTTCCTGCTGACGGTCCCACTGGTATATTTGACCTGGAGACAAGCTTCCGCCAGTACTGTGTATACCTCAGCCCAGCTGAGGAATAATTATGCTGGGCTTAGGGACATTAATATTTTTAGACGGACATATTACAGCTAAACCACAGCTTGAGAGAGGTACATCTGTACAGATTTTCTGCCTCTAATGCGAAGAATGTTATCATCACATGAGGTCAGAGAATTAAAACAGTAAGAAATCAGATCTTAGTGTGTAAGTGATAAATGTGTTTTTCACAGGAGGGCACTGTCAGCAGACCTTTAAATGATATCGCCAAGTAACGATGTTCTGGAGGAGATGATTGTAGGATTCCTGCATTCTCAACCCAGCATACTCATTACAAATGGAGCTGTGAGCGAGAACGCCATTGCCAGGTGGCCCCTCTTCATCTAACAGTGATTACTAGTGGTTAACCCTCAAAGTACTGATAGTGGACAATTGTTATTGTGATTGAGATGATAGCCTCCTCACTGCTGCTCAAAGTTGCATTGATATATGGAATTTATTCATGGCAGAGGTCGGATAAGCTTGTGTCATCCTCAATTGAGATATCCCATACTTGGTTAATATGTAAAAGCGCTATGGAATTTGATGGCCGCCATGAAATAAAGATTACATTATTTTGGGTCACACAGGAGAGACCTGACGGTCCTTCTGTACAGTTGCATTCACACTTGTTATTTTGTGGGTCACCCCACAGTTCCCCTCCACTGTCAGTAACCATCAATCTGAGACGAAAGTTGATTCAGGTACTAGACGACTACACCTTCATGAGCCAAGCAACTAGGAATATGACCCGAATCTGTGTGCTGTAAGTGGCTGATCATGCTGTACATTCAAGCACCCGTAAGGTGTCAGTATCCCAGTTTTATTGCTAGGCAGAATAGAATTCCCTACGACACTATTCTGGGCAGTTAATCACACTAGTGTGTGACACTCACCTTATCACAGGTACACCAGTAGAAAGATGATATCTTAGCTTCGTCTTCCTTGGCCCATTTATGGGCGCCAGTAATGTAGACTTATTAAAGACACTTTCGTCTCATGAGGTTGTAAATACTTTGCACGTAAATAATCTGGGATAGGTTGGGACCGCTTGTACAAACCTTATGGCGCTGATCTCTCTTACCCTCTGTGCAGGATGTTTTCGTCAATACTGACTCTCTCTTCCCAATTTTTGCTAAGACCTTGTCTGATGAGTCTGATGAGGGTGTTTATGTGCCTGTACTATCAGGGTAATCTGTTAGAGTACTAGACAGGTGTGAGGCCTTCCATGGTTGAAGTCTAAAAACTGTGCGTTACTGTATGAGGAGTGAAGAACCGTATCATCCACCGATATAATACTGGTGGTGTCCTGAGGGGGGGTAGCCTGATCTCTGTTGCTATGAAACCTGTGTCACGCACCCCCCCTCAGGCCTGCGTTCTGATTGATACCTCTACAAAATGCCATCCTATAGAATTTCATTCATTGATTAATCTTCATTTTTTTTTTTTTTTTTGCTCTTGTGGTCTCTGTCGATGGATGCCAATAAATGGGATTTTTTGTAAAAGATGGTTTGGACTTTGTATTTCATTCCCTGGAAATTTTAGGATCTCTGCCCAGGAACTTGTCATTGACTGGAAAAAAGTAAATATACAATAAGGTGAAGATTGATATCAGAAGTGGCTGAGAGCAGAACTGCTATAGGGCTCACCAAAGCAAGCTCAGTTTGTCATTTTATAAACTATGGTGCATAATGAAAGTGCGCTCCGTTTGGTGCCTAAAACTCCTTACTAAGACTCGGCTGATAATTTTGTTGGGAGTGTGGTAAGGAGCCTACAGTGCAGAACCAATAAAGCCATGTCCATTTGGCTGTGCTTGTCATGCCATGCCTGCAGCAGTAGGAAGGGCCTCAGTACTGGGGTTGTTATCATAATCCCTGTGTCTTTAGATGAATGCTGTGGGGGTTGGTTTGGAGAGGGTCTGGACGCTTGGAGCCCACACTCCCCTCCTCTGGGCAGAGCGCGGGAGTGCGGGTCCGTGCTTGTTTCCATGGTGACAGGAGGCGGATGTTCTGCCAGAGCATTACATACAACAAGAGGGTGCTGTGTCCTGAATGTTAATGGAAGCGTCCATCCAACCACGCTCTGTACCCCTGTAAACCATCCATTAATTTGCTCCCTTTATGTAGAGGGGGTTTAGAGATACAGTCTGAGTACGGGTCAACTTGCTACATGCGTACTGTAATGGGGGGTGCTGCAGGAATTCCTGCGTGGTTTGACACAGATAATGATTGAAATAAAATTCTGGGAGTGCTCAGAACCGAGCCTGGTCTTTGCATTTTTCCTGAAGCTCAGTTGATAGTATGTATTATGGCACACCAATTCACAGAATGGAGCTGTGACTGGGCTTGATGATATTTACGGTTGCAAATGTGTCATGGAGCCCTATGCTCGGGCTCTTAGTATCATTGTCATTCAATGAATAATAGGGGCCCCATGTTTCTGAGACAGGCATTCAGCCTGTTCTTCTTTCTAAACAGATAAGAAAAAATGATTCCTTGTCTATAGGTCATGTATAATAGGTATTGGGAGTGGGTTCTTGCAGAAATTTGCCTCCTCTCCGCGGAAGAAGAATTCAGCCAAGAGGAGACTTGCTGGAGAAGGAGGCCCCAGACCAAGACGCCAGGGGGGCCATCTCAGATGTCGAGGAGTAGTGCCAGGCAGCGTCGGCGAGGGTGAGTGACTGCAACGGGGGTCTCTGTAATAATCAAGTGGAGATCTGCGTCAGGGAACTCAGAAAAAATACAGCAGTTATCAGCATGTCCTCTCCGTGACCCACTTTGGATCATGTTGACAACGGTCCACTACAACGTCCTATACCTGAATTGGTGACTTTCTGTTCACAGATGAACCTGAGAGAGTCTGTCCTGCACAGGAGATGTTATAATACAAATGAGCTATCAGTGTGAGTCCAGGCCAGACGAGAGATATGGTTGTAGCTTGTTTACAGCGATACAATTTCGCTGTGTGATCAAACATGTAGTAGAACTCTCACTCTAAAACAAAATTATTCATTTACTGGCAGCTCAAGGGAAGATTCCGTAAGTGCTGAACACTACAGTGAGGAGTCACAACCAGGGACTGGGGGAATGCTGACTGAACACTACAGTGAGGAGCTACATCAGGGTCAGGAACCTTTTTGACTGAGAGAGCCATAAGCGCCACATATTTTAAAATATAATTCTGCGAGAGCCGTACAATATGTTTAACCCCTTAAGGACGCAGGGTTTTTTTTCGCTCATTTCTCGCTCTACACCTTCAAAAATCCATAACTTTTTCATTTTTACGTGTACAGACCTGTGTGAGGGCTTATTTTGTGCGTAACAAATTTTACTTTCCCGTAATGTTATTTATTTTAACATGCCGTGTGTGAGTGATAGAAAAACATCAGTATTAATACAACGGTCACGTAACTTGCCTCTATACCGTATCCAGTAAAATTGTGGTGGGCGGCAAATGATGCTGGCTGAAAGAATGCCTCCCCCCAATGGTTCTGGTGCGTTCCCTGGATACAGCACGTATATACTGCAGCATACGGTGTACAACTGTATGAGACCATGTAGTTACACGTATTTTAGACTTCTACGGGCATAAGGAGACAGAAATACTGGAGGAAATAGGACACACATGCTACAGTACAGTACATGGACAATATGACCATTTAAATGGATGATCATATTGCCCATTTAATTGATTGTGGCGTATGTTTACCTATATGAAAACGGTACAGCAGTACGGGTAGACATTCGGCCGTTTTTATACATTCTCTTGAAGAAGCCTATCCGTACAGCATTATAGTGCCTTTGCTGTTTACTTCCTACTATACATCACTGTTTTTTTTTATTAGGATATTGTGACAGAAAGCCAGCAAGTTGATTGGTCAGTTTTGTTCCACTTTGCGGGAGAGATTTACTCCAACAATCAGTGCTCGACAGTTCATATCTCCTGGGTGAGTGACTCACCTTTTCAGATTGAAGCAAAAGAAAAGAGGTCACCACTAAGGCCCTCTTCACACCATCACTTGTTTTGTTATTTTAATGAAAAAATAATGCAGTCTTATTTTACTTTAGTTATTAAAAGTAGATAACAAAGGTTCCCTTACAATTCTATTAGGTGTCTATTATTCTCTCCCATAAAGGAAAAGAGGATTGGAGGACACCACTTGCGGGGCTGCGAACTTAGCCCAAGGTCTCTTGCCCACAAGCGAGTGCAGTCAGTGATAATCGCTACGTGCGCTAAAAGGATATACAGACCTAAAACTCTGATCATTGGAAAGAACCGACATGCTGAGTTTATTCCAGTGATCAGAGGTTCGGGTCGGGAGACCTCAGTGCACAAAGCGATTCTCACTGACTTCACTCCCTCGTGGGAAAGAGACATAAGTGAAACATAGATACGGTGTTTGCGTCGCCAAAAAAAATCATATTAATATATTAAAAAAATATATTAAAAATGCTTCCCTTTGTTGGCCACTGGAGGAAGTTTCAGCTGTAAATGTGTCATACTGCCCTAACTCCTAGTCTTGTTGAAGCAGTAAATTAATTACATGCAGAGAAGTCATGATGGTGGATGACTTTTCTCAGCCATGCACTCCAGATCAGATCATCAAAGTACCATATAAGATTTCTCTGTTTTCAAGATTTGTTTTCCTGCTTCCATCCCTAATGGGGACATCCTCAAAGGATTTTATGGAAACAGGACTTTTGTGTTTTAACCTTGCATTATATAGTAAACGGAGATGATGCAACCAACTGTGGTATATTCTGTAATATTTCGCACAACTGAACAGAAGGATGAATGGGGGTATTAAAAAGAACAAAATATTCTAAAATGATCTGTAAACTCTCAAGAAATTATCTTTGTTCCACTACAAACAGCCCCAGTACAGCATATATTGTTTTTCATGAGGACTGTAAGAAAAGCTTTGCTGGTCAGTATTGTGGTTAACGGAGACTGCTTTTCTTTTACCCATGTACATAATATGTTTCCTGTGTCAAGAAAAATGGGAGGTGATTGGGTGCTCCATCTTGGTAGTGGTGGGATTTATGAGGCAGATCAACCTGGTGAAAAATGACAATGATTTGAAAGACCGTGCCATGATAGATGTAATTGTGGTTAACTCGACGGCAGTAGGATAATCATAGACAAGTGCTCAGTGCAGAATAACCACTTCTATGTAAGATTGATTATAGGGGGGTTCTGTCCCCTGAATATTTAATATTTCCCAGATTAGCTCCGTCCATAATATACATGCTGTCTCTGACTCAATAGGGTTGTTGCTCCACCTTTACCATCATCCCTGCCCCGTTTTTTGGGCCCTTTAACGCTTAAGGTTGATTTGATCCTTTTGTGTGCAGCTGTGATACATTGTCATGTATTATTTCGTCTCAGATCCTTGTTCGGAGAATGGTTCGACATCATTTTGCTTGAATATTTGCCAGAGATTCTGGATGGTTATTTCAGATCCTTGGAGAGAAACAGTTAAGAGATCCGAAAAATGTGTGTGTATAGTGACTGGAACCTGTTACTTGGTCACAAGTATGTTGGGTGATAATTCTAAACATTGGGAAAGGTGAGACCAAGTTTTCAGTTATTAATAGCGTTCTGGGAGGAACAGCCAAGTACAGACATGGAAAAGAAATTCTTCATCTGAATGTTGTCCATTACCTGGAGATGAAGGATTCACAAAGGACGACTTTTAAGGATTGCTAACTATAAAAGTGCTAAATAATAAGATGAGGAGTCACACACCAGGGACTGGGGGCAAGCTTCAACACTACAGTGAGGAGTCACACCAGGGACTGGGGGCAAGCTTCAAACCTACAGTGAGGAGTCACACCACAGGACTGGGGGAATGCTGACTGAACACTACAGTGAGGAGCTACCAGGGGTCAGGACCTTTTTGGCTATATTTTGAGAGATCGGGCATTTTGGACGCGGCGATACCTAATGTGTCGTGATATTAGGTTTTATATCCAGTTCCAGGAAAAGGGGGTGATTTGCATTTAATATTTTATAATTTTTTTTTTATTTTTTAAACTTTTTTTTTTTCCCATATTTCTTAGACCATCTAGGGGCACTAACCCTAGATGGTCAGATCGCTCCTACCATATACTGCAATATTGCAATAGATGCATTTTTGCAGCTCATCATTACAATGAGCCACGTGTCATTGTAACGATCTTGCACGATGCCAGATAGCCTGGGTAAAACGAAGACCGAGGTGGCTACATGGCAAACCGATCGCTGCGCATCCCTACACATACAGCCGCCGTGCAGAACATCCCTTACACATGCACACCGCGCAGCGCACCCTATACCAGCATGCCACCGCTGCCAGAGCATCCCTATACACATGCCAACCGCTGCAGAGCATCCCTATACACATGCCAACCGCTGCAGAAGGCAATCCCATATAACATGCCAACCGCTGCAGAACATCCCTATACACATGCCAACCGCTGCGAGAAGAAATCCCTATACACATGCCAAACCGTGCAGAACATCCCTATAACACATGCCAAACCGCTGCAGAACCTCCTATAAACATGCCAACCGCTGCAGAACATCCCTATACACATGCCAACGCTGCAGAAACATCCTATACACATGCCAACCGCCTGCAGAACATCCCTATACACATGCCAACGCATGCAGGAACATCCTATACACAGGCCAGACCGCTGCAGAGAACACCCTATACACATGCCAACCGCTGCAGAACATCCCTATACACATGCCAACCGCTGCAGAACATCCCTATACACATGCCAACCGCTGCAGAACATCCCTATACACATGCCAACCGCTGCAGAATATCCCTATACACATGCCAACCGCTGCAGAACATCCCTATACACATGCCAACCGCTGCAGAACATTATAATACACATTTATTAAAGTATCTGCACCAGTTTTCTGGGGGCTTTGCACTGGATAGAACATCTTTGATGCAGAGGGTCTGCAGATGCAGGGATGCAGATGATGCAGAGGGGGTCTGTAAGGGACACTTAGGAGCTTCATAGATGCACACAGGACACTAAGGGGTTAACGCATAGTGTGAGGAGACACTGGGGGAGGGAGCACTTAGCTCTGGCTGATTCCCAGCTGCTGACTCCTTCTCCTCAGGTGCTGGATGTCTCCTCAGTATGCAGCTCTCTCCTCTGTATGAATCTCCCGCGTTGCTACATCCAGCGCTGGGATTGGCTGCAGGCCGACAGTCCCTTCCCCTCTATCAGGCTGCTGCAGGGAGGGAGATGGAGGTGCCGCCCCTGAATTAACCCCGCGGACCCTACGCTGCTCTGCCGAATACATCCAGGGGCATAACTACAGCTGGGGCAGACCAGGGGCCCCGGTCATACGGCCCCTGGTCTTGGCAGGCATCTTAGTTGCTGCGGCTGTAGTTACGCCCCTGGATAGGAGCCCTGGCTGCGAGCCAGATGCGGCCATCAAAAGAGCCACATCTGGCTCGCGACCATAGTATCCCGACCCCCTGATTACATGGATACAGCTGTCCCCAAAACAAGTGTGAACTTCATACTAGTCACAAACCCAGGGACTGGGGGCAAGTGCTAAATACTACAGTGAGGAGTCTCTGTGGACGTGGGGGTAAGTGCTGAAACACACTACAGTGAGGAGTCACAACCAGGGACTGGGCAAGTGCTGAATATACAGTGAGGAGTCACAACTAGGACTGGGGGGTAAGTGCTAACGTACAGTGAGGAGTCACAACCAGGGACATGGGGACAGGCTCTATAATCTACGTGAGAGTTTCCCCAGGGACTGGGGCAAATGCTGACCTACAGTCATGACCATCAAGTTTTGGAGATGACACAAATATTATATTTTCACATGATCTGTTGCCTCTGGTTTTTATGGGTGTTTGTCAATGTTTTAGTCACATATGAAATACAGTGCAATCATATATGCGAGTAGACAAGTCTTTTACTGGACAGTTTAATGAGTTACCAGCGCAGTCAATATTGTTCCAGTGTTGACCCTTCTCCAGGACTTCTGCAATTCTCCCTTGCAGCTCACAATCAACATCTGGACCAAATCCTGAATGATAACAGTCCATTCTTGCACAATCAATGCTAGTATTTTGTAACAATTTGTTGGTTTTTATTTGTCCTCCCGTCTCTTTATGATTGACCACAAGTTCTCAATGGGTTAAGATCTGGGGAGTTTCCAGGCCATGGAACCAAAATCTCTATGTTTTGTTCCCTGAGCCATTTAGTTACCACCTTTGCTTTATGGCAAGGTGCTCCATCATGCTGGAAAAGCCATTGTTGATCACCAAACGGCTCTTGGACGGTTGGGAGAAGTTGCTCTTGGAGGACATTCTGGTACCATTCTTTATTCATGGATGTGTTTTTAGGCAAGACTGTGAGAGAGCCGATTCCCTTGGCTGAGAAGTAACCCCACACATGAATGGTTGCAGGACGCTTTACAGTTGGCATGAGACAAGACTGGTGGTATCACTCACCTTGTCTTCTCCGAACAAGCTGTTTTCCAGATGTTCCAAACAATCGGAAAGGGGATTCATCCGAGAAAATGACTTTACCCCAGTCCTCAGCAGTCCTCTCCCTGTACCTTTTGCAGAATACCAGTCTGTCCCTGATGCTTTTTCTGGAGAGAAGTGACTTCTTTGCTGTCCTCCTTGACACCAGACCTTGCTCCAAGAGTCTCCGCCTCACAGTGCGTGCAGATGCACTCACACCTGCATTCTGCCATTCCTGAGCAAGGTCTGCACAGCTGGTAGCCCGATCCCAAACCTGAAACAGTTTTAAGAGACGGTCCTGGTGCTTGCTGGTCCTTCTTGGGTGCCCTGGAGCCTTTTTGGCAACAGTGGAACCTCTCTCCTTGAATTCCTTGATGATGCGATAGATTGTTGACTGAGGTACAATCTTTCTAGCTGCGATACTCTTCCCTGATAGGCCAGTTTTGTGCAGTGCAATGATGACTGCATGTGTTTCTTTAGAGATAACTATGGTAAACAGAAGAGAAACAATGATGCCAAGCACCAGCCTCCTTTTAAAGTGTCCAGTGGTGTGATTCTTACTTAATCATGACAGATTGATCTCTAGCCCTGTCCTCATCAACACCCACAACTGTGTTACTGGAGCAATCACTGAAACGATGTTAAAACAGTCTTCTTTATTCATGCGTTCATGCAGTAAGTACACAGGGGGGCACGCAGTGCCGCTAAGCCGACGGGGAATTTCGCGCCAGCCGGCGCTTTCTCAAGGCAGTGGTATCAAGGCCAGCGCTTTCCCAAGGCAGTGCCTTGAGAAAGCGCCGGCTGGCGCGAAACGGCCCGTCGGCTTCCGCGGCACTGCGTGCCCCCCTGTGTTCTTACTGCATGAACGCATGAATAAAGAAGACTGTTTTCACGACCGGTGAGTGCTACTCCGATCTCTTCATTTCTTGTGGACTGTACTTGTCATTTTTGGGAGTTTGAGCACAACTTCAGTGTGACAGCATAAATCTCCGCACCTACCCATCCATTGCTCCTGCCTGTGCCCAGCCGTTTGACAATCACGCTGGCTGTGCCCATGCTGTACTCACCTCTACAATTGAGGCTGAAACAATGTTAGCTGCTCCTTTTAAGGCCAGGCCTGCAATGAAGTTGAAATGTGTTTTGGGGGAAAAAGTTCATTTTCTAGGCAAATATTGACTTTGCAATGAATTGCTGTTAAGCTGATCACTCTTTATAACATTCTGGAGTATATGTAAATTGCCATTATAAAACCTGATGCAGTAGACTGTGTAAAAATTAACATTTGTATCATTCTCAAAACTTATGGCCATGACTCTACAATAAGGAGTCGCAACCAGGGACTAGCTGCTTCTAATGTATATAGGATACAGCGGAAACCAGACATTTTGGTTTCTGTAGAAATTCACTAGAAGTACTGTGTGAAGTGTAGGTGGATATAATTTATTCCAATGTAAATTTGAGTTGTGAAAATCTACACAGTGTCTTGGTATATCTTAGGTTGTTGTTGCATGGTACGTTTTCATTGAGCTAAAAAATGCATTACAGTTGCTTCCGGCCAAAAGAGTATCATGTGCATTGTGACAGCAGTGAATGTTTGTAACCTTCATCATTGAAGGTAAAGTTACTAAACATGTGCATTTTGTATGAATGCAAATGTGATTTGGCCTCTTTTTGGTATGTGTCTGCAATGCAGCAGTCGCACCACGTGAGAACAGCTCTAGAGGAGACACATGGGGCGGCTTGGCTCTAGGTTACCCACATTGAGATAAACATCAACTAAGCCAATTGTTGGCACACATTCACTTATATAATAGCCATGGGACTGAGTTATTAAAATGTATTGCATTATAGTCATGTTTGTGCTATAGGTTAAAAAAACAATCTTTCAGTGTCACGTGACCCATGTCAGTTTTCCATGATTTCATAAAGGCTGTGATTAGAGAGCTGCTGGTAATACATTTAACTACTTCCCTTTTTCGATTTTGTGTTTTCATTTTTCACTCCCTACATTCAACATTCATCTAAAACTTTTTTATTGTTCCATGTAAAGAGCTGTGCTTCTTTTCTGCGTAACAAATTACACTTACTAGCGACAGTATTTAATATTCCATGCCATGTACTACGTGGGGGAAAAATTTCAAAAGCAGTGAAATCGGCGAAAAAAACGCATTTGCCCCGTTTTCTTTTTGGCTTGGTTTTTAAGGCTTTCACTGTGCACTCCAAATGATATATCTTCTTTATATTTTTGGGTCTGTACGATCACATATGTTGTAATGTGTTTTAATACATTTAAAAGAAAATTCAAACCTGTACAAATCTGTACAAAAAAAAAAATCATTATTTCGCATCTTCTGGCGCTAATAATATTTTCATACTTCAATGTGCAGTTGTGTGACATGTCATTTTTTCGAGATGAGATGCTGTTTTCATTGCTACCATTTTGAGGACTGTACTGCACTGCCTTTTTGATAAATTTTTATAAAAAATGTTTGCAAAAAAGTGTTTTCTTGGACATTTGGCCGCTATTTTCTGTTACAGGCTGATGCTGAGCTGATGCCGGCTCAACTTGAGATCAAAGCTGGCCTTGCCTGTCAGGGGTCTCTCCCCCAAGATCGCCCCTCCTCCCCCAATGCTGTCTTTGGTGGGGGTGGGGGGTCGCATCCATTCAAGGTAGTCAATAAGGTGGCTTATTTCAGGCAGAGATAGTTATGGAAGATAGGTGAAGTGCTTGTGCCTGAGGGGGTTCGGGAAGCTAGATCACCTGAGCTCTGATAGAATTGGCTGCTGTGTTTCCCCAGGTGTGAGGTTTCTTTGGGTGAGTTCTTGAAGGAGATAAAGAAGATGCCAGACAGTGTGAAGTTTGCAGAGATGGCCAATATTCTGGTAATCCACTGCCAGTCTTCAGGTGAGTGGCCACCTGTGTCTTGCCTGATGTGGACACAATGGACTTCGCCCATATATATTCTTGCCCTTTGACAGATGACCTTATACAGCTGACCGCCATGTCCTGGATGCGGGAATTTCTTCAGTTGGCCGGGAGAGTGATGCTTCCATATTCCTCTGGGATTTTGACTGCAGTATTGCCTTGTCTGTCTTATGATGATCGGAAGAAGAGTATCCTTTGTGGTAGAGCAGCTGCATTTTATTATTGACATGTGATGGCATGGCTCCTATGTACTCCTTACATCGTGTGATTCAAGGTATTAAGGAGGTGGCCAACGTGTGTAACCTGAGCCTCATGAAGCTGGTAACCCCAGAGGATGACGAAAGTGATGACACAAGTCACTTACCAAGTCAGGAGGAGCTGCCATCTTATCAAGAGTCTGTGGACCGTGGTGAGTCTGTTACAGAGGAATAGATGAAATGTGTTGGTAGGTCCAGAACAAGTAGTTTTCTCATACGGCCCCCTTAGAGGTCTATGGCACCCAGTCACAGTGCGGGGACCACACGCTATCTCACTGCACCGTGTCTGAGACAGGCCTATATAGGAATATGTCCTATATTCAACAGTTTTTACAACGCAGCAGCTCTGCTTTCGATTTAGAGGGAAGGGATGATGAGCGCTCACCCCTTCTGCACCTGGCTGTATGTTCTGTCCGACATATGTTAATGTGTTTGAGGCCTGACTGGTAATTTAGCTTTTTTTTCTTTTTTTTTTTGGGGGGGGGGGGGGGGGTCAAAACTTTTCATACATGAAATCTCAACTGCATTGCGCAAAGTGGGAACTTATGTGTGGCAGGCAAGAATTTTACCACTGAGCCACCATTTGTGTACATGGGATTGAATGGAATTTATCATAAGTATAAAAACAAACCTCGGGTCCCAGGATATGAAGAATTAAAAAAACACTTACTAAGGCTCCCGATTTCTGTTTCGACCAGGTACTTCCAGTTTTGGGCCCTGACCCAGACTGGAAGCTCAACCACAATTACTGGCTCTTTTGAATATGGAACATCATTTCCATTTTCCAGGGAACTTCACTTCTTGTTCAGGGAGGTAAGTAATTGGATGAAGTGGGTTGGAACTTCCAGTCGGGCAGATGGCCCAAAACCGGAATTACCAAATCAATCTGAGAGCCAAAGCCGGGTGAGTGTGTGTGTTTGTTCTGTTTTCTTTCTTTTTTTTTTCTTAATTCTAGCCCCATAGGGCTTTTCCTCTAGACGTTTAGAGGATTTCAGCACATGAAGACTTCGCTGTGCTCCTCCAGGGCCTCAGCTGTGTGTGTGTCTGGAAATCTCACAAAGTAGCAGCAGAATGTCTGAAGGCATACACATGGATTCCAGATGTGTGTCTGTCAGCCCTATGCAGCCTAGAACAGCTGTAGCATTGGTGGTTCAGTGGTAGAATTCTCGCCTGCCACGCGGGAGGCCCGGGTTCGATTCCCGGCCAATGCAAGTTGAGTTTTTTTTGTTTTAGCCCTGTAATTTTTTATTTTTATTTTTTTGCAATTTTTTACATCTGGGCTTATCACACAGTCCACATGTTTTCTGATAATGTACTTTTTTCAAGAAAAAGATTGAGGGACTAATAGACAGAACCACCCTCCTTCACTCACTTCAGAAGTAGTGAACAGAGGGCATACATATGTATAGGGGGAGGGGATCAGAAGTAATGCTGCTTAAAGGGCATCTACCACCAGGATGAAGGACTGTGCAAATGAGCCCCTCAGGTTAATTTGAATACAGTCTTTCGTCCTGGCGGTAGATGGCCTTTAAAAGTAACAAGGTCAAGGGTCGCACAGTTTTCTTTACATAACATTTCAAGTTGTTGACTTCCCAGGAAGACCTTTCTTTCGCTTTATCCAAGTGGATCCAAAATTTGTTTATATCAATAAATTTACGGGAATAAAAAGACAAAAGACTAGTCATTAGATGGTAAGGTAAGTATCACATCAGATAAAAACAACAATGCTTGACAAAATACACGTCATTAACCCCTTTCTGACCAGACCTTAAAAGGCTTTAATGAACAGGGCATGTTTAGTGAGTTTTCATCCTTTTTTTTGCAGTGTTTTATCGTGACACATGGGGATAGTAAAAAAATTTCAAAAAATGTTAGAAGACCTTTCGGTTTTCAAAATAACATAAAAATGACCATTGTAAATTAATTCACTAGTGTCTGATGGTCGTTTTGATATATTATATGTATAGACTGGGGCAAACAGGGTGACTACAGCAATGTTTTTTTTATAATATAAATTTATTTTATTTATGTCTAAATATTTATTAATATATTGTGTTTTTTTTTTTTTTTTTTTAAACTTAATATGTCCCCCATCAGGTCATAAAAGATCCCTGGGGGCATTTCCACAATTTTTTCCTTTTTTTTTTTTTTGCTTGCTTGTAACTGGGTTATCTGTAAGAGTCTGATCAGAGCTGTACAGGGTTTAATCAGACCCAGCAGCTCTATTTAACCCTTGCAGACCCGGCGATCACTTGACTACTTCAGCGCTATGCAGTGAAGAAGGCAGAAGCGGTAATAAACCTCTTTTGACCTCCCTGTCGGATCTCCTGTGGTGTCTGACAGACGGAGATCTGGTCCTGCTCCTGCGATTAGCACAGGACCCGAGGAAACTGCAGCTACGTAGAAAGATGTTGCTGCAGACTTAAGACCCTCGCCCACTGATGTCTTTCGCCAGTGGGCAGATGGGATTTAGATAATACAGTCCAAATGCTAATAAAAGGCTTATAAAAGCATCAATTGTTCTTTGTTTGCTTTGTCTGATTTCCAAGGAAAGTATACTGACCCTTCTTAGTCTATGGGGTACATTTCTAATAATAATTCCTTTATTTATATAGCGCACACAGCAACCCTTCCTATATGGGGCAATGTAAGCCAGGATTCTGTTACTTTTGGGGTTTTTACTTCAGTTTATCTAACACATTTTGCTTACAAATAAAAATAAAATAATTGCAATGGTGGGAATCGGACTTAGGCCTTCTGTATGGCAAACAGGAATTCTAAGTGCATGTTCACACTTACAAATGCAGTGCTAGCGTCCAGGGGAAGACTACAGCCTGATCGCATATGAATTTCCAGCACTCGATGTCTTGCACTTACACAAGAAATGTGAACACTGAACTACCAATACTATAACTGTGTAGCACCTGGGCAGTGTACACACTTGTGCCGCACACGTGTGCACTAAATAGACACATTCATATGTTCATAGCTGAATTCTCGCCTGCCACGCGGGAGGCCCGGGTTCGATTCCCGGCCAAAGAGACACAGACATCAGCTACACATGAATCTGACATGTTCTGCTGTAACATGGCTGCCTGGAGCTGCTGTATCTCTCCTATACACACACACATGCACACACAGGCTGCAGGGGGCGTGGCCACCAGCACCAGGAAGCACATCATTATACAGGCTGTCAGTCATGCACTGGGGGTGTGGCTGTGCCTCCCACTCATGAATAGAGTGGACAGCTTGAATATGCTAATGCTTCATTGGACATTTCACAGGTCATTTGCATACAGCTTTAGGACCTCATTGCTTAGGTTTACAGGCATGTAGAATACAAATAAAGTCTGTATCGGCTCTACTCACTCCAATACCAAACCGAAGGACTGCGTCCACGGAAACGCCCCGGCAAGGGAGGAATCACTGAAGAAATGGAAGAATTCCAGCGCACGTCCCAAACGGTGTAAAATATTCTTGTTTATTTGTGCATCAGCAAATATGGATATATACAATGAAGAAAAAGCGATCGACGCGTTTCGGCTTGTTAAGCCTTAGTCATGATCTAAAAACTACTAAAATCTCACATCTTAAATACAAAATGCAATCAAGGTCACATGACCCTAGTAGTGAGGTGGGGCGTACTATAATTAACCCTTGATGGCAAAAAGCCTTATGTTGCATATAACGGTCTAATAATTAACCAGGGAATGTGGACATCACCTCAGTACTAGAAGACAATAAAGTAGCAATTCTTTAGCCTGTAGAGTTTTACATTTTTTAGGTTTTTCATTTTGCAAATAACGTAGTATTTCCTGAGTCTCTAGTTTGAAATATTTAATTGACTAGATAAGTAATTTCATTTCCAGAGATAAATAGGTATTTACTGTGATATATGCTGATTTGGGACTCTTGCATGTCTTTATATGTAGCAGCCCAAACAAATATATTGCTGTATTCATCTTCCATTGAAACTGCAGTGTATGTACGGCAGTAACTGGTACACTCCGAATTGTGACTGACCCCCCTGTTTCTTTTTTAGGCACTCCTGATACAGATAATGACTCCAGTCTGGACAACATTAGTGTATTTGCACCTAGAAGGTAAGCGGGATTCATATTACAAGCGTTCCAAGGGGAGGGGGCAGCTTTACTCTCCCCCAGCTGTACTGTCTGCTGACCACATGGTGGCAGTAAGAGCTTACAGTTCTCTGCCCATCCACCAGCCCTTAATAAGTTGCAGAAGAATCTTTCACCCTTCATTTTCATTGCACTTGTGTCTTCATTAACAGTCGTTTCTCAAATAGTATTATTCAGGGGAATGGAAAGAAGGTGTTGCTGTCTACTCAAATGCCTCTTATTGAGAGAATCTACCATAGTGTGCATTCTGCTGTAGCTGCCTTATTGAGTTGGGAGTCTTACATTTTTATTCATAAGATTTCCCCCATTGAAGTCAATAGCACCCGGTCATGATACAGCAAGCACTCAGTATTACCCCTCCTCCAGGTTTTTTTCTATGCCCGGGATACGACCCATGGACCACACGGCTGTCTGCATGTGGCCTTAAAGCTATTTAAATGACAGTGTCAGCTGATTGACCCAAATATGGCTGCTCCTTCCACAGCGTAGCTGACTCCCATGTTTTTGGCTCCATCCAAAGTGTTAACTGGTTAACTGATTGACAACAGTCCTGGGTGTCCTACCCACACAAATTGCTTATTATTGCCTTAGCCTAGCTTTTTATAGACATTTTTGTGTGCTGTAGGTTAAAAATAAAAGCACAATGGCGTACAAAGCAGGATAAGAAGTGTCATTTTAAAAAGCTGCTTGCTGTTAGTGAAAAGAGAATGTTATAGAACTTCAAAGCTGAAGTGCATGCACTACTCAAGGTTTGTTACAGTATAATGGTATAATATACTTCACCACTGTCAGAAGTTGTATGGAAGAGTCTGGCAAATCCTTTAACATTAGCTGCCAGAAGACATTGATCTTTAAACCACTACCAGTTTGTTGTGAAGCAGATTAGCACCTGCCAGAACATTTTTCTTTAATTCCCCATTGCCCATTGGTGGCAACATACAGAAAATCAACTTTGAAGGGAGATGTAAATTGGTTGCATAAAGTCATGAGGGCGGAGAGTTAAGCTCCACCCAGCTCAGAACACCCCCATCTGCTGTGATTGACGTAAATTTACAAGACTTCACAAGACTTTACAAGACGTTTAGTGATGACCTGGAGAAAGGAGCATCAATTACAATGAAGGGAGAATTCCAAAGCACGGAGAGCTTGACTTCAGCACCCAGCTGTTCACTTTATACAACGAATATACATCTTACTTTAAAGTTGATATTTTTGGATGTTGCCATCACACTGGGCCATGAAAGAAACATGAACTGGTGTTAATCTGCTGAATACCATATCAATAGTGGTTTATCAGGTCAATTTCTGCTGACAGGTTCCCACTGGTATAGTTTGACCTGGAGACAAGCTTCCGGCCCATGTACTGTGTATACCTCAGCCCAGCTGAGGACATACATTATGCTGTGGCTTAGGTGGAATTTATATTTTTAGACTGGACATATTACAGCAAAACCACAGCTGTGAGAGGAGGTACATCTGTACAGATTTTCTGCCTCTATGCAGAAATGTTATCAATGTCACATAGGAGGCAGAGATCTTAAAACAGTAAGAAATAGATCTTGTGTAGTGAAGTGATAAATGGTTTTTCACAGGAGGCTGCAGCGACCCTTTAAATGATATCTGCAGTAAGCGGATGTTCTGGAGGAGATGATTGTAGGATTCCTGCATTCATCACCCAGCATTACCATTACAATGGAGCTGTGAGCATGAGAAGCCATTGCCAGGTGGCCCCTCTTCCATCTAACAAGTGATTAATTAGGTGTGTTAACCCTCAAAGTACTGAAGTGGACATTTGTTATTGTGATTGAGATGATAGCCTCCTCACTGCTGCTCAAAGTTGCAATTGATATTATGGAATATTATTCACTGGCAGAGGTCGGATAAGCTCTGTGTCTCCTCAAGTGAGCATATCCATACTTGGTTAATCTGTAAAGCGCTATGGAATTTGATGGCGCCATAGAAATAAAGATTACTATTATTATTGGGTCACACAGGGATGTAGACCTGACGGTCCTCTGTACAGTTGACTTCACACTTTGTTATTTTGTGGCCCACAGTTCCCCTGCCACTGCAGTAACCCTCAATCTGGACGGCATTGTTCAGGTACTAGACCGCTACCTTCATGAGCCAAGCACAGGAATGATGACCCGAATCTGTGTGCTGAAGTGGCTGTATCATCTGTACATCAAGACACCCCGTAAGGTGCGTATCCCAGTTTTATTGCCTAGCAGAAAGAAATTCCCTTACACAACTATTCTGGGCAGTAATCACTACTAGGTGTGAACACTCACCTTATCACAGGACACCAGTAGAAAGATTGATACTTTAGCTTCGTCTTCCCTTGGCCCATTTAGGGCGCCAGTATGTAGACATTAAAGACATCTTCTCTCATAGAGTTGTATAATACTTTGCCGTAAATCTGGGATAGGGGTTGGGTACCGCTGTACAAACCCTATGGCGCTGATCTCTCTTACCCTCTTGCTGCAGATGTTTCGTCATACTGACCTTCTCTTCCCAATTTTGCTAAAGACCTTGTCTGATGAGTCTGATGAGGTGAGTATTATGTGCTGTACTATCAGGTATCTGTATAGAGTACTAGACAGGTGTGAGGCTCCATGGTGAAGTCATGAAACTGGCGTTACTGTATTGAGGGAGTGGAAGAACCGTATCCACCGTATAATAATACCTGGTGTGTCCTGAGGGGGGAGCCTGATCTCTGATTCTATGAAATCCATGTGTCACGCACCCCCCCTCAGGCCTGCGTCTGATGTGATACACTCTACATGGCCCTCCTAGAGAATTTCATTCATTGATTCATTCATTTTTTTTTTTTTTTTGCTCTTGGGTCTCTGTCGATGATGCCAATTAAATGGGATTTTTGTAAATAGAGGTTTGGCTTTGTATTTCATTCCCTTGGAAATTTTAAGGATCTCTGCCCAGGACCTCTGTCAGTGACTGGAAAAAGTAAATATATACATAAAGGTGAGATTTATCAGAAGTGTCTGAGAGCAGAACTGCTATAGGTGCTCACCAAGCAGAGCTCAGTTTTCATTTTATAAACTTATGTGTGATAATGAAAGCTGCGCTCCGTTTGGTTGCCATAAACTCCTTACTAATAGACTCGGCTGATAATTTTGTTGGGTGTGTAAGGAGCCTACAGTGCAGAACCAATAAGCCATCTCCATTTGGCTGTGCTTGTCATGCCATCCTGCAGCGCAGTAGGAAGGGCTCAGTAACTGGGGTGTTTATCATAATCCCTGTGTCTGGAGATGAATGCTGTGTGGGGTCTGGTTTGGAAGGGGTTACTGGCGCTGGAGCCCACTCTCCCCCTCCTCTGGCAGAGCTGCGGGGCGGTCGTGCTTGTTTCCATGGTGACAGGAGGCTGGATTGTTCTGCAGAGCATTACACCAAGCAGGGTGCTGTGTCCTGAATGTTAATGGAAGCGTCCATCCAACCACTGCTCTTGTACCCCTTGTAAACCATCCATAATTTGCTCCCTTTATGTAGAGGGGGTTAGAGATACAGTCTGAGTACGGGGTCACTTGCTACATGCGTACTGTAATGGGGGTGCTTGCAGGAATTCCTGGTGGTTTTGACACAGATTATGATTGATAAAATTCTGGAGAGTGCTCAGAACCAGCCTGGTCTTTGCATTTCCTGACAGCTCAGGCTGATAGGACTGTATTATAGGCACACAATGCAGCAGAATGGCTGTGACATGGGACTGATGATATTATCGGTGCAGAATGTGATCATCTGGACGCCAATGCTCGGGCTCCTATTATCATGTGTCCATTCAATGAATAATAGGGGCCCCATGTTTTCTGAGAACAGGCATCTCAGCATGTTCTTCTTTCTAACATGATAAAGAAAATGATTCCTGTCTATAGGTCATTTTAAAGGATTTGGAGGTTCTTGCAGAAATTGCCTCCTCTCCAGCCGGACAGAGCAATTCAGCCAATGAGGAGCCTGTGGGAGGCCAGACCAAGCTGCAGGTGCCATCTCCAGCTCGAGGAGTGCTGCCAGGCAGCTGTGGCGAGGGTGAGTGACTGCACGGGGGTCTCTGTAATACTCAGTGGAGATCTGCGTCAGGGACATCAGAAAATACAGCAGTTATCATCACTGTCCTCTCCTGACCCTACTTTGGATTATGTTGACAAATGCCCACTACAGGTCCTATCCTGAATTGGTGACTTCTGTTCACAGGCTAAACCTGAGAGTCTTAATACAATGAGCTAACAGTGTTGAGTCCAGGCCAGAAGAGAGATCTGTGTAGCTGTACAGCGATACAATTTAGCTGTGTGATCATAACATGTATTTAGACTCTCACTCTAAAACAAAATTATCATTTACTGGCAGCAAGGGAAGATCTTCAACTGGAACAGCCTGACAAATATATGTGTGTGTACATATGATGAGTGGCTGGGCAGGCAAATGTCAAGTATCCTTCTGTGAGAAGCACCGCTATTAGTCCTGGTGGCCATGTGATTAATCATGTGGTCTGTGATGGAGCTGGTGCTAGGGGGGCTGCTGCTGGGAATGTTCAATTCCACTAAAAAATTCACATTGCTAGGCCTACACACAACAAATTCATAGTAAAGTAATCACATGAAAACACTGTTTGGGCCTGAAGAAGGGAAGTAGTGAAGTAGCTCCAAGTTGTATTCTTAAGGTAAAATCTCATGAACTACTGCTCTTACTGTTTAGTGAAGGGGCAGATTTTCAGTGAGTGAGTCCACCCCAAGTGTAACCAACTTTGTATGCAACAGAATAAAAAGTTGGTGTTTTTAAGTGTTAGAAAATTGGCCTCAAGTCCTATCTGGGAGTGTCTGCTCCACGTTCGCTTGCATGTAGCCCAGGGAGGCTGGCATCTGTGATATTGGTGAGCGGCGCCATCCTTGTGTTGGGGTTGGCATAACATTTGACTTCATTATTTCATGCCTGTTAATTATCCCTTCAGGGGCTCGTGGCCTGGAGAGCTCGCCCTCAACACCTACCATGAATTCCTATTTCCACCGCTTTATGGTAAATCTGCTTAAGAGGTTCAGCAGTGAGAGAAAACTCCTGGAGATAAGGGGAGCATTTATCATCAGGTAACAATGCAGGGGAAGGGACAATTTACAAGAAAAGATGGATAACCTTTTATGGTGGATCTTCTTTTGATGTTTCCATTTGATAGAGTATTTGTATCCAAAAGTGTAGATTTCGCTTTGCTCTCCAATTGACATCTATGGTAGTATGAAAATAGAATTATTCCGGGATTAAGAAGCAGGCATGTGCGTCCATAAGGAGAAAGCTGTGGCTCTAGAGGCTGATAACCTGTAGGCCCAAGATCTGGGTTTTTTTCATGCACCATATTAAATGGTCCTGAAAGAGCTGGTAGTTAAGTCTGTGATGCTGGTTCAGTGATGTTCATGATCTCCCTGTCTTTCCTGCTGTATCCTATAACAGCTGGTTCTTATATTTAGGCAGCTATGTCTTCTCTTAAACGCTGAAAACATCTTCCACTCCATGGCAGACATCTTGCTGCGGGAAGAGGATCTAAAATTTGCATCTACAATGGTCCAGAACCTAAACAGCATATTACTTACTTCATCTGAACTATTCCAATTGCGAAGTCAGCTCAAAGATCTGCAAACTCCAGTATGTATTTCCTCTGTCACTGTGAAAGACTGTTCTATAAAAAGCATTATAGGGGCCAAAAAATGTAATGCACAGCTCCACGTATGCTGAGGAACATGTTGGGTGGATCTTTTTCAAGAGATTTTAGTAGGTGGTCTCGACCCATAGTATAGGGGATGACATCTTGTCCCATAGTGTAGGGGAAGGAATAATTTTGTCTATAGGAGAGCATGAGAATCCCATCCCTTAGTGCAGAGGAGGGCGTGAAGGGTCTTTTTCCAAAATATTGAGGCTTGTTTCTTCCAGGAAAGCTGTAACCTGTTTTGCTGCCTGTACCGTTCCTGGTGTCACAGTCCTGTGGCTACTGTGTCTCTGTGCTTCCTTACTCAAAACTACCGGCATGCTTATCATCTCATCCAGAAGTTGTATCCTTTGTTATTCTGCTCAGTAATATTTTGTACTCAGAGGGTGGCCACTGCTTTCAGATTCTGTTCTTGTTCCTTGATGTCCAGCCTGCAGTGGGGACCTGGAGGTCACTGTGGATTTCCTGACTGAAGTGGACAAGTTAGTGCAGCTGATAGAATGTCCGATCTTCACATGTGAGTGCACCCAGCGGCCGCTGCATATACAGCACCCCCAGCACTTGGTGGTAAATAGAGCAGAAGTGATGAAATGCTGCACAGGAGGATACTAAGCAGAACAAGTCAGGTCAGGACAGAGCAACTCAAAGGGAAAAAAAGGAAACCGCACTATAGTAGTTGAGATGGTTTACCTAGAATTTATATAGCAAATGGTATAAACATTGTATCGGCTATAACTATATCAGTATGGATATATATGGTGTTTGTGGCTTATAGAAAACATTTCTAGAGACTTGTTTAGGAGCACAATTACATGGATAGCAAAAAAGGATCAGGGTAGAGCAACATAATAGTGGATGAGACATGTAGAGTTTTATGGGAATTAGCAAGTAGAGGTGCCTTTGTAGGTTGGGGGGGGAGCGTTTTTCACTGGGAAGTTGGCCTCTCTCTGGCTGGGTTGTAATCGGCAATGCAGCTGCATTTTATGATGTTGACCTCTGACCTATCCATTTCCTGCAGACCTGCGGCTGCAGCTCCTGGATGTGGAGAATCACCCATATCTAATCAGAGCGCTGTATGGCCTCCTTATGCTGTTGCCCCAAAGCAGTGCCTTCCAGCTGTTGTCCCACCGACTGCAGTGCGTCCCCAACCCTCAACTAATGAGATCTGGGTAAGTGCTGTAGAAAGGATTGTTACAAGCTTTGCACATTTGTGAGCAGTACAATGATGAAGCAGTGTGTATACACAAGACTCACCAACTTTTCTCTCCAGGCATGATGAGCCCCCACCCCCAAGTTCCCCAAAATCAGAATCTGAGATAATAGACTATGAAGAACTGCTGCAGCACTTTGAAAAGGTTCAGAACAAGCACCTTGAAGTAAGACACCAACGAGCGGGGACATAATGGATCGATGCCTGGGGCAGTGACTCCCTTCCATAGTGTGCTGATGTCTACTTCATGCCTTTGGGTATATGTGGTTCATACCTGCTCTCTCTTGGGCTGATCTTCAGACACTTGCAGCCACAAGTGACCTGGGACAGCTGTGACCTTAGCTGTGCACAGGGACTGCACAAGACCAGTATTCATATGGCTGTCCTTATACATATAGGACAGCACACAACACTGGTCCTCCACCGTAATACACTGGATTTGTAGATCATCAGGTGACGGCACCAATGAAAATCTGAAGCAAGGACTGAACAATGATGTCTTCTGTGTGATTGGCGTCTTCTGGTCACTCATCTTCTTTCTGTTTTCTATGATCTCATTAAATTGTGAGACATTTCTTATGTTAGTCTTTATTTCAGACAGTCTACAAATCTACAACTCAAGTAGCAGGGCACTCGCTGTGGGGGGCACCATAACGACAGGCCACTAGTTACACGGCAAGATAAGCAGCACCAGGTGAAGGAGACAACTCACAAGTCTAGGGATTTCTTCTAGTAACAGCGCTTACAAATTAACATTAGAACCTAAATTTGCTTATTCCATCATCTGATAATCCAACACAGTACTGTAATCTATGACTATAAAAGGATTTTTTGGTCTAATTTTGGAGTGTGCACCTTCCTCCATCCACTAATCCGCAATATCAAGTGATCTAGTTAGACTATGTAGTAAGACCGGTAAATATCCCTGACTTAAAACACAGTGTTCTTTCTGGGGTTCATTTTTGCAGTTTCAGGCGGCCTGTTAGCAGGGATGGCCTGGGAGGATAGTGGGGTCAGGCAGGGGGAGGGCGAAGTTAGTTCCCACGGCTCTAAAACTGTTCTCACGGCTTGGGCTTTGTGCTGGGACACGGTCATTGTGCGCCTGTATTTATGTAACCGCACAGCTGCTTTTAACCCCTTGCTTGCCACTGCACTGCTTATCTCAAGCTAATTAACCTGTATCTGCTAAAGATGATGCAAAAGAGTAATTTTGGGAAGTCCACTGAGCAGCACAACTTATCTCCAGTCTACTCTGCACTGTACAAGGGGAAGATAGATGAGGGTGCTCATCCGCTCTCTGCATTGGCTGCTTGTTAAATGGAGCATACTATTGAAATATTGTCGTTCACCTTTATAAATAAACAAATTAGACCCCATCTACCTAAAAGGACCATGGAAGCTCCATATCTGTGTTGTCCCCTCAGATCAGCAGGCACAAAGAAATTGTCCATTCCTAGGACGCAAGTTTACTTGCACTTTTTCTATACAAATGTCACTCTTTGGAACTCATTACCCACACCTATAGGAGAGAGATCCTCCCTGACAAGACTCAAAACACATCACTTCAGTCTGGCAATCGGGGGTAAATCAAAACCTTTGTTATACACTCACCAGCCACTTTATTAGGTACACCTGTCCAACTGCTTGTTAACACTTAATTTCTAATCAGCCAATCACATGGAGGCAACTCAGTGCATTTAGGCATGTAGACATCGTCAAGACAATCTCCTGCAGTTCAAACCGAGCATCAGTATGGGGAAGAAAGGTGATTTGAGTGCCTTTGAGCGTGGCATGGTTGTTGGTGCCAGAAGAGCTGGTCTGAGTATTTCAGAAACTGCTGATCTACTGGGATTTTCACACACAACCATCTCTAGGGTTTACAGAGAATGGTCCGAAAAAGAAAAAACATCCAGTGAGCGGCAGTTCTGTGGGCGGAAATGCCTTGTTGATGCCAGAGGTCAGAGGAGAATGGGCAGACTGGATCGAGCTGATAGAAAGGCAACAGTGACTCAAATCGCCTCCCGTTACAACCAAGGTAGGCAGAAGAGCATCTCTGAACGCACAGTACGTCGAACTTTGAGGCAGATTGGGTACAGCAGCAGAAGACCACACCGGGTGCCACTCCTTTCAGCTAAGAACAGGAAACTGAGGCTACAATTTGCACAAGCTCATCGAAATTGGACAGTAGAAGGTTGGAAAAACGTTGTCTGGTCTGATGAGTCTCGATTTCTGCTGTGACATTCGGATGGTAGGGTCAGAATTTGGCGTCAACAACATGAAAGCATGGATCCATCCTGCCTTGTATCAACGGTTCAGGCTGGTGGTGTCATGGTGTGGGGAATATTTTCTTGGCACTCTTTGGGCCCCTTGGTACCAATTGAGCATCGTTGCAACGCCACAGCCTACCTGAGTATTTTGCTGACCATGTCCATCCCTTTATGACCACAATGTACCCAACAGGTACAATATACATAGCTTTTTTTTCTGTAAAAACCAATTTTTAGAACAAAAACCTTTGTGATGTTGTACTAGTTCTCTGTTGGTACTGGGGAGTGCTACAGAATGGCTCCCTGGTGACGGTTGCCCTTACCTCAGCGAACCGCTTTAAGAGAACCTTCAGTCAAGTCGTGGCCTTACATAACAGCTCACTGCATCTCAGCCCCTGACACAAATACTGGTTCCTTGGGGATGTGTGTTTACAACGTCCCACACTCCATAGATTTCTAGGCCTCATCACACGCCCATGATTTCCACAGCCCTTGCATAAACGAACTGCCCGGTCCTTAAATTATAGAGCAGTCCGATGCTCACAGATCCGGACGGGAGCTTTCCAGTGAGAATATGAGGCAGGACTTCCCTCCCACTACTGCCACGAAAAAATAGGGGGGGGAGAGGTAAGTCTCACTTGGACTGTTTCGGCTAATCCTTTTTAGACTTTTTTTTGTCGCGCTAGGGCAGCAGAGAGCCTGGACTCAAATAGGCGCACCCAAGTCCACGCTCTTCAACATCTACAGCCAGGAACTCACTGGAGGTAAGTGAAATTTCTGCTATATGCAGATTAAACCTTCTGATATGTCATCTACTAGAGAGTCTCCAGGACTGGATATAGGGAATCCTGATAACTTTTCCAACAACCTTGTTAGTAATCTACAGAACCAATCTCATGGTGGCCAGAGAGAAATCCAAGTGCACCGGAGCCCTGCCTATGACAGTGACTGACATGTATCTTCCTGGTCCTGGATTACCCCACGGGAGCTTCAGCCATCCAGGTGCGCAGAGATAAGTCCTTAAATAAACCTTCTACGCAATCAAGGAACTTTGACATTGGTCAGTTTGGAGACCAAAAAAAATCCTCAAAAAGTTGTAGAAAGCCAAAGTGGTGATCAATCCCAAATGGAGTGAGGTCAAGAGTGAACTTAAATGCGCAACTGGGCCGGAGCCTGAGCTTTGCAAGGTTATCATGCAATGATTTTATTTCCTTGTTGAAAGCGTTTATTGGGTCTCTATTGCAAAATTGCAAATAGTTTCTTAGTTTGGAAAAGGAAACCAGGCCTCTTTTGCTATCCTATAAAAGACAGCCCCTACCGATCCACATTGCTGTCATTAAGCCTAAGTGACCTGATCTGGATTAAAGAGCCAAACCGTATAGCATTCTCCGGCTACGTAAAGATAGGTTCCAATTTTGTTCGGAAAGAAGGATTAAAAATTTTGTATATAAGTTGAAACTGTATATTTCAGTCGTGTAGAATCCAGACAATTTTTTGTCACTGCCAATTGAAATTTTCTAATTTTTTTTGGCGTGATGGTACCAAAGAGTATCAATAACCGCTTCATTACAGACACTTTACAGCTGATGAGCAGTCATGGTACTATAGTAAAGCTACGAGAGCTTCACCAAAGCTCAAGTGTGCAAGTTGTCGTTCTATTAACTAGGGTTGTCTGTAAGATTGGGTGTCCGTTAATCTATCCTATTTCAGAAGAACTAGATATACAACTATAACGAGCACTGTTCTATGTGACTGTGTTTCTTCGATACAAACTGGAACGGTTTTTTCTGAGTGAGAGACTTTTGACTAAGGTAAGGGACTACGAGTTTCCCTTATGGAAATTGCTAATTAAGGCCACCTTGCAGGCTTGTGGAGACTTTAAAGCCATTATCTCCACTAGGAGATTCTGGAAAATATGCAAAATCGGGTTTTCCTAGAGGCCACGGGAAACCACCATTCTTTTGCTCCCTTTGAATGAGGCCCCCTTACCTCAAGCTTGACTTTCAGAAAGTCTAATGAAGCATGATTTCCCAACGTAAAAATGCACAATTTATGTCAGGAAGCCCAAAGTTGGATTTTCATGCTTATTGTTTGCTTCATTTTCTCCTCATTGTCTACCTGTTTCTCTAAGTATATCCAGAATTCCTGTTGCTTCCTGTGGGCACTCCTTAGGTTTGTCATATCATAAGTTGATACTGTACTGACCTTGGACTAGTGGAAATAACTTCCCATTGATTGTGGCTGCAGAAATTTCCCAGAATCACAGTGATTTAATTCTAAATAGGGTTCATGGGTGTTGGATTCACTGATTGTAAGAGAATAAGAGGCGTGCCAGGAGTGATTGTGGTAGCCATGTTTCCTTCACAACTCGTCATCTTTTCGATTGTTTTATCCGTGCTTTCTTTGTACTGCTGCTACATCGTCCCAGTACACTTCCCAAAATTCGCATCTCTTGCAGTTATTCAGGATTTGAAGGATCTGACTACTCCTGGTCCTATCCTCAGAACACCTCCATCTCCTCCTCCCCCACAAGCTCTTGATCTCGCAAGTCAGCATTGCAGTAGTGATTCTGGTAAAAAAGAGATGCAGTCCCCTTCCTAGCTTTTCACTAGATCCCTCACAACACTCCGGTATATGTTGAGAGGTGTCGCATAGTATTCCCCAGTGTCCTTACTCATCAATGCTCGGACCATTTACCACAGTACAAAAACTGTCGCCCCCTCCTGGCAACTGCCTCGCACCCCCACTCACCGGGTTTCCGCTGTCGCTAATCGGCAAGCCGCCGCAATCCACTGGAGGCCCACGGCTGGTGAGTGCCTCTTCCGCCCAGTACTCTGGATGCATTCCCTGAGGCAACCTATTCCAGCCGCCATCACCTTGCCCTCGATATCACAAAAATCCAGTCGTTGCTGAATTTTGCAGGTGATGTGGCAATGATGCAACCTTTCTGTCTGATTATATTCTTCCTTCCAACAAAGTCCTCAGCTCTGCATCCTCTGAAACCTCTGAACTTGCCATTCAGTGAGTGATTGCAGCTGCCCCCACATCAGTGAGTATTATTTTTGATAAGTGCACATAATTAATGGCCAGTGCACTCCTTTGTGTGCTTCAGTAATCCTTTGTTTGCGGGTCCAGTATATGTAAACATTTTTTATTTACCTTCCAAGAACGCTACAAACACCAACTGCGAGTACAGTACTAACGCCGAACCCCGTTTTCAAAGCCCCACATTGTTTGAAATCGCCCTCACTTACCACTCGCTTTAAAAGACCATTGCCCATCCCTACTGCACATTCTCTTTTGGATTAAATGCGAAGTGAATAACAGAAGAAAAAGCCCTCCTAGTCTCTCTTGTCTGACATCTAAGATTAGTTTATTCATGCTACAGGCTTTCTTTATTGCTCTTTCCTTCGAGAAAACATAAATAATGAAGATAATTAGTAAGTCTTCTATTGCACAAAGGGTTACATTGCAGCAGGTTATGTTATTCCTCTGCTGTGGCTCGATTTTTGCATAATCATGCCTTAGCACTGGGGGGGAGTAACTTAGTCCTTACAATGTAACGATCAAGGTCCTCTGAACCTGGACTGCTTCATTTTAATAACAAACAAGTCATATCTTAGACACAATTGTCCAACATACCTAGTGAAACACATGAGATGTTACAAGTTTTTAATTTTCAATGTAGTCAAAGTGTTCCTCCTTACCAACACAGCAAAATCTTAAGACTACTACCAAAACCTAAGCAAAGCAACCTATCAACCAATTTATTTCTAATGAATATTTTCTGCAGGCTTGGTCACCGGTCCTCCATATGAAACGGCCACCTGCAAGTTCTATTCAACGCAGAAAGGATCGCGTGGAACATCTGAGGTAAGCAAGCGTGGGCTCTGCTACAGGTTTAGAAGACCTTACCGGCCCGAAATTCTCCGCGTTATTGCTAGCCAAGTTAAAACCTTTCTCAAGATATATATGTATAAACACTCCAAAGCTTTATCTTATACCTAATACTACTCTCAGATCCTCCATATGTGTTTTATAAAAATAAACCACCCCCACTACCCCCATATAAAATTATATAATCCCCATCTTCCCCGCCAATGACTTCATTTATCTATAACATAATTATATATATCCTTCGGTAAATAGTGTAAAATACCCTGAACATCCTCCCCTCGGACCCCCACGATATAGTGGTATAACCCTTTTTCTACCCATACCCATAGGCATATATCTGGATACAAAGTAACTCCTTCCACCAGGAATCCCACATACAATAGTCTCTTCCCCCTGGCCCTGGTTCATGTTCTTGCACCCTCATAATATTCCTTTACCTTATTGTACAGACGTGTAAGATGTGTCCCCTGCGCCGAGTGACCTTGCCATGGTTTTGACCCGTGAGTTTAAGTGCTGGACAGCAAAGAGCAGCCGTGACTCTCTGCATATTCAGTGGTTACAACACCAAACTACGCCGCCTTCATTCTCTGAGGACTACAAATCCTTCACAGGTAAGTCCAAGCATCCACCACCAAAGGGTTAACGTGGTTACGGTAAGGTAATTTGATACACAGCAAATTTTGAACGTTTTTCTTTTGCAAGAAATGGAAAGGTCTGTAATTTTTCATAGATATACTTCACTGTGTAGAAACAGTATCTAAAAAAGACCTGAAACACTTTGGGGGGACCCATTACAAAGAACAGTGCAGTCTTACTATGTGCCCTTTTCCTGGTAGTGTGCAGAGGCCCAATTCAGAAATTTCTGGCCCCCCTCTGCTCTGCTCCGACAAAGAATGCACCACATTTTTGGTGTACCTTTTAACCAACACTATGGGCAGATTTATCAATCTGTTAAGTTAAAATATTTCTAGTTGCCCATGGCAACCAATCCCAGTTCCCCTGAAAATATTCATGAGCATGGTGAATGTTGCTGCCTGTGATTGATGCCATGGCAATATCAATATCTACCTTTCAGACACTTAATAAATCTGCCTCATTTTCCAAATGAGCACCGGAACGCCCCCTCAGTGCAGGAAGTTGTGTCGCAGTGATGACATGCACTGGTACCACATAAGGGTCTCATGCGCCACATATGTGCAGACACCTTGAACGGGCAAAAGCCGACAGAAAACTGGCCGCAAGCCATTAGCAAATTTGTCCCATTGTAGGCTTTTTAAAATAATGATTCATATTATATGGCATTAAAGGGGATTTAATACAATGGAAAAGAAGAACTTAATATTTGGTATAGATACTTCCTGTGGTTCTTGACCACGTTTGCACTCACTGCATTATGGATTTTAAGCCACATTCTTCTATTTAGATTATTGCATATGTCTTTATTCAGTACTGTTGTTGGCAACATTTGAGTTTCATCTCCTCAGCTTTATAATTTGGTTCAGGTCTGGAGCCTGGTCTAGAAGAGCTTCACTCCAGAAACCATTGACATCTTCTTATAGACCATTCCTTAGTTGCCCTGTCTGTTTGTTTTGAGTCATTGTCCATCCGTCTTCATGCTCTTAATGAAGTAAAAAGGTTGTTGGCCTAAATCTCCGATACATTACCCAATCCATCCCTCCTTTAATAAGGTGCGGTCACCTATCCCCTTTGCAAACCACCCCCAACTTATGATTTTTTTTTTTTTGGCTTCAATACATCATGGTTGAATGGGATTTGAGGTGTAGATCAGCCTTATTCATCCTCCAACACACAATGGAGTTTGATACCAAAAGGTTCATTTTGGTCTCATTTGAACAAACGATGATTTTTTTTCCATGCCACATCTTGATCTAGATTTTCATTGGGCGGACTTCACAGGCCTGACTTATTCTGGTTGACAGTGGGACCTTGCAAACACCCCGCAGATTTGACCCATCATGGTGTCGTGTGTTTACTTAAAGGACTCTACCCACCAGAAGGAAGGATTATAAACCAAGCACCCTTACTTTCTGGTTGTCCCCCTCTGGCATATCACTTTCTTTAAGCTGTCTTATGTCCCTGGTTTTTTTGCAAAAAAAGGTTTTAAACAATAGCAAATTAGCCTGGTGCTCCTTTTAGACCTTTTTTGCTTAATTAAAGCAGAAGAAAAAATACGAGTGGACCTGCCAGAGGGGGGCACTCACCATACGTAATGGTTAGTTTACAATCCTCACCTGGTGTAGATGTCCCTTTCCGCTTCTTGAGACTGTGCTCCCATCTCATTGTTAGGAGTCAAAGGACCACACATCCCCCTCCTGTGTATTCTGGCTGATCATGACTTTCGCATATCTCCTTGCCTCAGAGGGCTAGATCTTGGCAAGGAGCTCCGACCGGTGAAGGATGAACGCTCATCTTGTTCTCTTCTATTTTCCATAATTTACCCTTTCACCAAGCTGCTGTCTATTGTCCTTCCTCATGCCCAGCCGTGTGTCACTGGTGTCTTTTAGACAGCTCTTTGGTCTTGCCTATGGAGTAGAGGTTGGAGTGTGATGAAGTGTGTGGTCAGGTATCCTTTTCAACAGAAACAAGTCAAACAGGTGCAATTATTCAGTAATGCGTGAGAGTAGGAGGACTTCTAAGAAAGTAAACCGCGCTGAGAAGCCAGAATTCGTGCTGGTTGTAGAATCAATACTTATTTCATGCAAGAGAAAGTCCAATATTATTTCATACATGTGTTTTGCTTTTCTCGATTTAATCTCTCACAGATGAAAGGTGATAACTACATATTTCCAGACCCATCCATTCTCCGTGCAATTTTTTTCTACCCACATCGCAGTGTATGCAAATACTATTTCACCTCTCAAGTCAGATTAGAGCACTGGTACAGACTCTGTAGATAGATGAACAATGTACTTGTATGAAGGAAACCTTGTTAAACGAGCCATTCGTACTTCTCATGGCTGAAGGTTTAAGGTGACAGTTTAGAACAATCTTCTGGATTCTTTTGCTGTACGGATCCATAGGCAGGGAAATGTATTGTGTTAAGCTTATAGTGGCTTCCTAGATTGGATAAAATATAGCAAACTATCAAATATTGGAAATGGAAAGAAACTGGAAATGGAAAAATGTCAATGAACACTTCATTAGAAAGTTGGCGAACGTTCCTGGTCCATCTTATTTACATGGGACTGTGGTCTCGCTGTAGATGTAGAATTACCCGCCTTAATTTCTTCTGACGTTGTCCTTTACACATCACAGGTTCTGACTAGGACTGTTACTCCGTGAATAGAGATGCAGAGTGCGAAGCTCGGGGGACTTTGAACCGTTCCTCCATACGGTTCCCCGAATCCGCATTTGGCACAAAATTATCGGCGCATGCTACACCCGAGAGGCCAGCTCACAGCCGGTCCGACCCCCCACATGCCTGCCGAAAACCCTCTGGATCCGCACCTCCCCCGCCACAATTCAGAATCAACGCCAGTTGTGGCCACCATAAGACGCACGCCTTCCACAAAACCGACTGTCAGACGATACTTTTAGATCGAATGCCGGACCCAGTCCTTGTCGCCCCCCTATTGGGCCAGTAAGAACACCTACTGTGCCCACGCTCCTGGCGCAGGAACTAGGGGGGCGCTCTCGCGTTGGAATAAGAGTGCGTTTTCTATTTAGGAGCAATGATGGGAGCCCCCAGACTATCCCAAGTGTCCCCCAGCGCCTCATCTCCCTAATGCAGCTTGGGGGGGTGCAGGCAGACATTCTGTGTATGGGGGGGCGGACAGAATGAGGAAGACATGGGAGACGGTCTTTTGGCTGCAAATCGTCACAGTCTAGTGGAAAGTAGGGGAACTTGTACGGGAGCACATGCTTTGGGGAGGGGCAGTTCCCTTTCCGTTCTACTGACCAGACAAGATGCATATTCCTGCCCCAACAGGTGGAGGGAACGGGTCAGAACCCCAGCAGTGATATGCTTGCATCCAACGGATAGGAGTATTACGGTTACGGCCGAACCCTGCTAACGATCGTTCTGCACCCCGACTTGTGATCTTGATTCAGGTTTTATAGATGGAGATAGGTGCTACTGGGTGAGAGGAGTGAAATATACGGTTGACGCAATCAATCCAGAACAAGGGGTGCTTAATCCTTTCTTGTTCCATGGCTAGAATGGTTAAGTTGGTACTGACTTTTAACCATTTTTACCATCCATGCATCAGTGGTACTGTACCATTCCAAACTTAAAAAACAATGGTGGTTACTGTACGACCATTGCAGATGAAGTCTGGTTAGGATAATGATTGGTCTGTAATCACACAGCCCCCCTTCCCGCACAGTGCAGCTCCCTACGCAGTGGCATACAGTGCTGCAATGAACATAGTGTCATAAATATTTGCTGCTGCATCAAAAGAGGAGTATAGGATGGGCTGCACTGGTTTCCTGATCTGTACACTATAGTGGCTGCTCTATAGGACCCGGTATTGCTGACGCACATCTCATGGCTTTTATCTTCATTGCCCCAATGACCGAAGGCCCACGCCACCTGACGAAGCTAACAAGAGTTGTCTGGTTCTGTCTTTATAACTAAAAGTCACACTGGTCGGGGCTGTGAGGGGCGGTGAATAGCATGTTTCCGACTACACAAAAGTCATTGACACGACTCTGGATGACCCAACCGTGGTGCCCCCGCAGCCCCCAAAAAACTCAACCGTTCTTACTGTAACCTTTTGTGCCATGTTTTTTTGGACGCCCGAGCGCCGGCGTTGTGCAGATTTCCGCTTCAACAAAAGGTGGAAGAGTCCTCTGGCTCAGTATGGACTGGCTGGAACATTCTTCCATTCTTTCTTGTCGCCTCGTGGAGTGAGTGAATAGCTGACCTCACCAGGGATCCTGCCTTTATCGATCCCAAGGCCTCTCTTCTAGTCATTCCGAACAAGCCTTGGTGCCCAACCACTGTGCCAGCCATAGGGAGGAGCAGTTCCCCAGTGTCACCTGTGCTGAGCCCCATATGGTGGGCAATCATGCATCAAGACGCATAGTGGGTTCTGGTAATAGGCACCCACGATACCTTAGAAATAGCACTTAGGATTTATAGATTACAACAATTAACTTTATGAGTCCGGTAGAGTGTACTATCTTCCTGTTGAAAAGACCTTTCCGTAAATTGGGTTTCCTCACAATTTTCTTTTTTCTATGGCCCTCATGCTCTGAACATGACACAACAAAAACAACTGTAATTACACGCTTCTCTCCCATTGATGACGTGCCCCTAAACACCCCCTCATATTGGCACACATCGCTGTAACAGCGGCACACTTTCCTGCGCCATACATTTAATTGCCCATGGAAAACAACTAATTAAATTTTAATTCAGTTTTAATTTAGTGTTATTTCAGTGCATATTAAAGGCCATTACAAATTAAGATTTATGGGGCCACCTCTTAAAGTGAACTCATTCCTGACCAGTTTATAGGCTTGTCTGAAGAACTGCTGACAGATACAGCACATGTCTTGGTTGTACATACTGTATGCAGGGGTCTCCTTGATGGAAATGTCATCCCAGTTAAAGCCTTTTGAGGGAAATGCAAAGCCCCTTGGCCAGGAGATGTGCCCCTGTAGAGGGCCGTTACTATATGAGCTGTATTTTTCAGAGATAATAACAGATAATGTTTATCTCCGCAAAAAGGAAGTGCGGAAATTAGATCTAATGAGCAGAGACTATTTTTTAGCAGCTGCTGGCGGAGCCGGGTCCAATCAATATTAATAAGATGCGATATTGTATCACCCCTGCTTACCAGGTTGAGACTGCAATGAGTTCCCTTGTAGCAAAACCTAAATTCTCCTGCAGTAAACAATGAGATTCGGACAAACCGCAGGAAGTATGTCACCTAGATTTGCAGGACTAATATATACCTCGTGATCATAGGTAAA
The DNA here is from genome assembly GCA_019512145.1 of Engystomops pustulosus. NCBI lineage: Eukaryota > Metazoa > Chordata > Amphibia > Anura > Leptodactylidae > Engystomops > Engystomops pustulosus. Next base: position 68,741,719 of record CM033647.1, read on the forward strand.
AAAAAAAAAGATTGTAACTGGTAAATTTAGAACGCACTTTATAATAAAGTCCCTTTAATTACTCAAAATGTGAAAACGATCCCTAGATGCCTGATGGCGGCACACTGAAAATTCTAGTTACAACATCCTCTGTTTATTGAAATCAGATTTTAACCACACACGGAGTGGAGGTCTTGATACTCTCATGTTCAGCTCGGGTAATGGAACCTTGAATTTTCTTGTCATCAGTGTGATATCTCAGCGTAGGGGGAAAGGGACTTTTTATTTTTGGTAATACTTACTCTGCTTATGATGCAATGAAAAATGGCGGCCATTTGGGTAATGATACTTTGTTGGAAATGTGGTCCACATTCTATAACTGATGGAGGTATTGCAGATGTAGGCACTAATCCATTGAGAAAGCATACCCAGAGACAGGGCTGCTTTGGGGGTGGTAATAAGGTTGGTGCTGTAGCAGTCAGCTTATGCATGTGTTTTCTGAAGTGGCAGAGAAGTTGTTAATAAATAAGGATTGTTGGTCTGAGATTTCAGGTGACGTATGTTTCATTGGTTGTTTTGGATGGTGTATTACAGCCGAGCTGTAGAGAGAGACTGTGCGTACGTTTCTGTATGTCAGTTCCTTATGTACATCATATTGTACATAAACCTTGACAAGTTTTTGAAGTAGACATGAAATTGTTCATTTTGCAACCTTATTATACATTTTCTTTGACAGTAACAGAAAAACCCCATCACCATCTCCTGACTCATGGTGTAGGCTGTTGATCAATGATCTGCATCTTAAACAATTTCCACTGCTCAATGACTGGTCATTCTTTCAATGTTACCATCACATAAAGAGGAAGTAAATATCTGCTGTTCCGTACGTCAAGCTCCACCTGTGAGTACAGTTGGCTTGATGTTTTCCCTGAAGAGGACCGTTACCTTCATGACTTATTATTCTTAATATTAAATTCCACCTCATGTATTTGTGGATCATATTTTCTTATATTTGCTTATGTTGTTATTCCTCTACAATTTAATTGTTTTTATAGATGTCCATTGGAGTGTGTCCACGCAGTCTGATTAATGTCATGGGACTGCAACTATTTACTTAAAGGTGTTTCCCAATCTTGATTATCTCCACGTCTAAATTGATAGTTTCATCGCAAGAACTGGTTCTGCAACCCTCATCCCTCTGACTGACCTCACGATTGAACTCTATATGAATGGCGAAAATATCAGAGATTAGGCCCTGCTTTTGTCAGTGCTTTCGTATGGGGTCGCGTGGCCGGCTTGCACAGAATCCAACAGAACCCATTCTTGATAAAGTGGCAGTCCCACCACTGGAAACCACCCTATTATCTATTCTTCTTCCATAACCTGTATACCGTACTCCTCGCCTTTCCCTGGGAATGCATGGAGTGGTCCCATGTACGTAACTCTGGATGCCACAGCTGCCATAGACATTGGATACTGTAACTAATATTAATTGACAAGTGAGAGAAAGATCAATGGGGTTCCCTTGCCATTCTAAGTCTGTAATCAGCTCATGGTAGGTAGGGGTGAGTGGTGAGTAGAAAAGTTGTCTCCTACATGTCAGTTTGGTTGTCAGATGTCCTAATTGTCTGGGCAGCCTGTTTCATCAGCAAGGTGGCAAGAGCCACACACAAGACAGAGGGGATGGTATTTTATTTTTGACTTATTTTTTCACATTTTTTGTAGGTTTTTTCACATTTTTTCCTGCGCTACATACACACCGGGTCTTGAGAAGTTGCCGCTGTGTGTCTGTTGCAGTTTCCCCTAATTTGGTTTCTGGCAAGACATGTTGCTTTGATTGCCCTTCTTCACCCCTTATTTTTGAGCATATTAGGAGGCAAATCGAAGTACACTCACTCCCTCATAAGAAAAAAACTGAGATACAACATGTGCGCCAGCAGAATAACTATAAATTATTCATATCCCCATTTTTTTGGAGAATCAGAGACGTGTGACCAAGGGCTACCTACAATGCGCCACAGGGGTGGGTAAAAACAGAAGGTGGAAAGCGATGATATGAATCACCAACAGGGGTACAGATTGTCACCACTCAGGGGCCTGTAGACTCACCTTGTAAACGAGAATCCCTGTCCATATCAATGTCCACCTGATGCCTAAATAGTGTGCCTGTGGAGACGTTGATATAAATGGTGAGAAACACTATTACAGCTTTTAATGCTTTTGCTACAGGCTTTGGACCTGTAACTGCTGCCTCGGCTCTCAGCAATAGAGATTAACAGACATTTTACCAGACTAGGCTAGACAGCCAGTGGATCCCATTCAACAATAGCATCTGAAGGTCCCGGTTAGTTGCTGACATTTTTAGGACACTGTCTAATTGAGAGAATAGGCCCTAACCTTGAGCTGTAAATGGGTCTTCTTCCACAGCAGAGAGACCCAAACTTTAGCATAGGATCACCGCAAGAAAAATGCAGTATTGGTGACTCCCTTCATAGGGCTAGGGCCATTCTGCTACTCGGGAAGGATGACAGAAGGTCATGACTTCTGATATGCAGGTGAATGGATTCCAGAACGGAACGACTCATGACATCACTTTATCTCTTTTTTAAATGGCCTCCCTTGATCTCTTCGATAAGAGGTGAAATCCTATTGAGACGGAGATGATGCAACGTTGGCGGGACTCTTAGAGAAATAAATAGAAGTTTTTTTATCCCATTGTCAAGATGTAGTCCCATCCCAGCCCCTATGCATCATATGAAAGATCATTCCCTGAGCCCCTTGGTTATAGAGACTATGCAGGAACCAAGGAACGCCTTTGCAAGCCCAAAAGCTTCCCTCCCCCTCTATTCCACGTGTGGACATCCTGTCAAGTACCTTTATATATGACAGCCCCCTGTGTTTGTATAACACATTTGTTGTACAGAGTCCCCTTTCCCCATTAACACTGATTTTTCTGGCTCTCCGTTTGTATGTGTTTCCTTGCCTGTATCTGTAACCTTGCTGCCTGACCTCTGGTTTGCCGGCTCCCTCTGCTTTATTATTGCATGTTTCACCACCTCCCCATTCTGTATGCTGTTGAAATTTTAAAAATGGGGGAACTGAACCCCTACAACACTGTGTCTAAAAATGTGTAACTTGTCGTATGCTCGCTGTTCTTCTTTTTTCCGGTTTTGTTGGCATACCTTCCCTCAGGACGTTTGAATTCTTTTTTCTAGTTCATCTTTTTCACTCAGAATTGCGCTGACGGTAACTCCGCACTGTGACATCCAGTATTAAAAACTTGAACTGTATAATCCGCCTCTTCCCGCATGTCAAGTAACTTCTACTGTTTTGTTATAAATAAGAGACTGTCCTAATCTGCACTTTGACGCCAGATTTTAGGAAAAGCCATGATAAATTTCCCCACGTAGCTCTTCTGGTTATGGAGAGACTATCTAACATTCCTATACTAACAGGGGGATAGTACCTCTCACAAGTTAAACTATTACAAGCAGCTTACCAATCACTAGTGTTCACATTTACTAGAAATTATTTTGACAAACTATATTTAAAAAATAAATGAATCCATAGCTTGTCACCAGCCTGTTTCCACCTTCCTGTTGTACAAAAAAAAAAACTGTAAAAAAACAAAAAAATGAAGGCAAACCCTAACTCTGGGTCTTTCCAGTGTCTCACTCTAAAATCTGGAGTACTAATTCTTAATAGTAAATAATAATCCAGTAAGGACGTGATGTATAAGGGCGAGCCGATCCTCACAACAGGTCATATGAGAACACTGAGGGCCTCCCCCTGTAGCCAGAGCCTTCCATTAAGACCTGTATGTTTTACCTTACCCATCCTGACATCACTGTGGATTTTAATATTGTGCTCAGCAGGCATAGAAGGTATGGTGGAGTACATGAGTCTGGGGGTAGTCATGGCTTAACCTTTCATTGGGTAAGCTGGTGCTCTGGTCCTTCCTAGAGCAGCTGGACTTATCCTTCTGAATCTTGGCATGCTGGTGAGGTAGAGCTCATTGGGTTCTCCTGACATTAGTGCAACACTCTGCCCTGAGCCGTCACCCCATCCATGCCACATAAGGGGAACTCCCGTGATAGGGGATGCGGGTTGCCGTATATTCCTCGAGCAAGTGTAACCTCTGAGCAGCGAAAAACCTGGAAGCGTTCCATTAGGGCAGAGCACATCCTCGAATGTGACCGGGCAACCAGGTCACATTCTTCCTGTATAATAACATCCAGCATCTGAGCAATCATCTAGCAGATTCTTCGGCGCAACCCTTTCACCTGTCCCCTGGTATTCACATCTGCTAAAATGTCAGAATGTGTTACTCAACTCGGGGGCTGCAAAACAGAACAAAGTTTACGTAAATAACAAACACCAGCAAACTAAACTATTACCTCCTGAAGATCTGTGTCACCAAGGAAACATTCAACCACATGCAGATGCTCTCACAAAGGGTCTTAGTTTCTTACCATATAAGGCTTCAAACTTAGTAAGGAGGAAACGGGGTATGTACAAGGTTTTATTAATAATAATCTCCTTTCCTTTTGCACAGAGCTTGCCAAACTGTAGTTTTGTTCTTATTAATTGTGTGCAACATTGACCATGTATGTTTTTTAACTGTAACTCCAGTTTTAAATTCAACATGACAATAGTAGTTTCCAAATTGTGAATTATACTGGGGAACAAGGAATAACAATAAAGCTTCATTACTGACACATATGATAGATAACTCTCACAGTTGATCATTGCAGCCTGGGTCAAATTTACATTAAAATAGCATCATAGAGAGAGCTTCACAAGAGGTAGCAGTGGGCATGGAGGGGTCATCTGTAAGTCGAGTGTTCTTAAAGGGAACCTGTCACTAGGGACCTAATTTTCAGTAATGACAGGTTACAGAAGCCCATCACAACTGCATTGCAAATCTGCCTTTCTGCTTTCTCTAAACATTTGCATTACAATATACACTCACCGGCCACTTTATTAGGTACACCTGTCCAACTGCTCGTTAACACTTAATTTCTAATCAGTCAATCACATGGAGGCAACTCAGTGCATTTAGGCATGTAGACAGTCAAGACAATCTCCTGCAGTTCAAACTGAGCATCAGTATAGGGAAGAAAGGTGATTTGAGTGCCTTTGAACGTGGCATGGTTGTTGGTGCCAGAAGGGCTGGTCTGAGTATTTCACAAACTGCTGATCTACTGGGATTTTCACGCACAACCATCTCTAGGGTTTACAGAGAATGGTCCGGAAAAGAAAAAACATCCAGTGAGCGGGAGTTCTGTGGGCGGAAATGCCTTGTTGATGCCAGATGAGAATGGGCAGACTGGTTCGAGCTGATAGAAAGGCAACAGTGACTCATATCGCCAACCGTTACAACCAAGGTAGGCAGAAGAGCATCTCTGAACGCACAGTACGTCCAACTTTGAGGCAGATGGGCTACAGCAGCAGAAGACCACACCGGGTGCCACTCCTTTCAGCTAAGAACAGGAAACTGAGGCTACAATTTGAACAAGCTCATCGAAATTGGACAGTAAAAGATTGGAAAAATGTTGCCTGGTCTGATGAGTCTCGATTTCTGCTGCGACATTCGGATGGTAGGGTCAGAATTTGGCGTCAACAACATGAAAGCATGGATCCATCCTGCCTTGTATCAACGGTTCAGGCTGGTGGTGGCGGTGTCATGGTGTGGGGAATATTTTCTTGGCACTCTTTGGGCCCCTTGGTACCAATTGAGCATCGTTGCAATGCCACAGCCTACCTGAGTATTGTTGCTGACCATGTACATCCCTTTATGACCACAATGTACCCAACATCTGATGGCTACTTTCAGCAGGATAATGCGCCATGTCATAAAGCTGGAATCATCTCAGACTGGTTTCTTGAACATGACAATGAGTTCACTGTACTCAAATGGCCTCCACAGTCACCAGATCTCAATCCAATAGAGCATCTTTGGGATGTGGTGGAACGGGAGATTCGCATCATGGATGTGCAGCCGACAAATCTGCGGCAACTGTGTGATGCCATCATGTCAGTATGGACCAAAATCTCTGAGGAATGCTTCCAGCACCTTGTTGAATCTATGCCACGAAGAATTGAGGCAGTTCTGAAGGCAAAAGGGGGTCCAACCCGTTACTAGCATGGTGTACCTAATAAAGTGGCCGGTGAGTGTATATAGAAAATACTGTTTCCCATGGAGCCCTATTAACTATGTGACCCCCTTCTCAGAGGTGGCATATCCCATGTACTCCTCCCCATGTATCATGCCTATTTTCAGCATTCAACATCATGTGAGTTCGTTAAGTTTGCTATATCTACCCCATGTATGTATCACATGAAATCAAAGCATGCCTCAATGGAATATGGGGAGTAGTAGAAGTCCTTGGTCACATGGCCAACGATGTAACATGGCTCTCTCTCAATGTTCCACACAGCAGCATGTTCTAGCAGTCAGACCTGTCAATCGGGGAAAAAAGAAGCAGGGCAGTGCAAGTAAAATTGACAATGCATGACTCACTTAGTAGGATGGACTCACATCAGGTGAGTTGCATATAAATTTACAAAATTATTTTATAACATTGCAGCCATGGAAATGAACCATTTAGGGATACAGCCAATGCTTTTTAATCATAGTTTTTAATTAAGTATTTATTTGGGGTGGATTAATTTAAATGGCAGATTCTCTTTAACAGCTGAGGTTATCTTTCTACAAAGTGAAATCCAATCTGGAGAAGATTTCCAAGCTGCAAACATCATTGTAGAAACTGGTCCATCCTGAAATCTGATACTAGTATCGTACCTATTGTAAAGGAATAGAAGTGAGGGATATGGGACTCCCCTTAATGTGACAATAATGTATTATGGATGAGAATGAGGGGATCTCACAAGCACTATATGAATAGGCGGTCTCTTACAATATCTGGGAACATTATCCTTTACTGGATTTGTCAGTGTGATTACTAACAATATATAGGGTGCTATATCTCTTTGTATGTGCTACCATGAACACTGTACACTTGCTTTACATTTGGTAAATTACCATACCATGAGTACATAGACTGACATCTACCTGATGACATAGGACAATCATTGGAAGACATGGAAGTCCGTGGAACTGAGATTTTTCTCTGCCTCTAAGCCCTCCCCCTGCATTCCAGGACGGAGCTCACACACCGATACACACCGGCACCATGCAACACAAATTAGGGGGCATTCTGGTGCTCAGTTGGACTGTGTGCCAGATTTAACATGCAAAGTCTGTTGCACTCCCTATGTTAAAGGTGCACCACAAAAAAGTTGGTGAACGCTGTTGAGCCAGTACAGGGCAGCGCCAGATTCATGATTACTGGCACACCCAGCATTATACACAGTTTCCTACATTCTTAGTAAATATGCTCCACTGAGTTCCTGTCGGCAGCAGCAGCATAAGGAATGTAAAAGTACAGACAGATAAGTTTAGATCTAGTGTGTTGTGGAATAGCAGAGATGTAAGAGAGCTAACTGTGTTATTGTGTGCAATAGGCATCTAATGGGTCTCATCTCATCATCTTTGATCTGTCTTATATCTCTTTCTATGTGTCAGTGTGTTAGTACAATGTTCAGGAGCTAAATGAAAGTGTAAATAAACCTGTACCCTGATAATCTACATTAGTTTCAGACAATGTACACCACATTTTCACCCCACAGAGCTAGATGTATAATAATCTGACTGTTAAGAGAGTCCCCGCCCACACCCTGGGATTTGGACCAAAATCTCTGAGGAATGCTTCCAGCACCTTGTTGAATCTATGCCACGAAGAATTGAGGCAGTTCTGAAGGCAAAAGGGGGGTCCAACCCGTTACTAGCATGGTGTACCTAATAAAGTGGCCGGTGAGTGTATATAGAAAATACTGTTTCCCATGGAGCCCTATTAACTATGTGACCCCCTTCTCAGAGGTGGCATATCCCATGTACTCCTCCCCATGTATCATGCCTATTTTCAGCATTCAACATCATGTGAGTTCGTTAAGTTTGCTATATCTACCCCATGTATGTATCACATGAAATCAAAGCATGCCTCAATGGAATATGGGGAATAGTAGAAGTCCTTGGTCACATGGCCAACGATGTAACATGGCTCTCTCTCAATGTTCCACACAGCAGCATGTTCTAGCAGTCAGACCTGTCAATCGGGAAAAAAGAAGCAGGGCAGTGCAAGTAAAATTGACAATGCATGACTCACTTAGTAGGATGGACTCACATCAGGTGAGTTGCATATACATTTACAAAATTATTTTATAACATTGCAGCCATGGAAATGAACCATTTAGGGATACAGCCAATGCTTTTTAATCATAGTTTTTAATTAAGTATTTATTTGGGGTGGATTAATTTAAATGGCAGATTCTCTTTAACAGCTGAGGTTATCTTTCTACAAAGTGAAATCCAATCTGGAGAAGATTTCCAAGCTGCAAACATCATTGTAGAAACTGGTCCATCCTGAAATCTGATACTAGTATCGTACCTATTGTAAAGGAATAGAAGTGAGGGATATGGGACTCCCCTTAATGTGACAATAATGTATTATGGATGAGAATGAGGGGATCTCACAAGCACTATATGAATAGGCGGTCTCTTACAATATCTGGGAACATTATCCTTTACTGGATTTGTCAGTGTGATTACTAACAATATATATGGTGCTATATCTCTTTGTATGTGCTACCATGAACACTGTACACTTGCTTTACATTTGGTAAATTAACATATCATGAGTACATAGACTGACATCTACCTGATGACATAGGACAATCATTGGAAGACATGGAAGTTATCTTTCTTTAAAGTCCGTGGAACTGAGATTTTTCTCTGCCTCTAAGCCCTCCCCCTGCATTCCAGGACGGAGCTCACACACCGATACACACCGGCACCATGCAACACAAATTAGGGGGCATTCTGGTGCTCAGTTGGACTGTGTGCCAGATTTAACATGCAAAGTCTGTTGCACTCCCTATGTTAAAGGTGCACCACAAAAAAGTTGGTGAACGCTGTTGAGCCAGTACAGGGCAGCGCCAGATTCATGATTACTGGCACACCCAGCATTATACACAGTTTCCTACATTCTTAGTAAATATGCTCCACTGAGTTCCTGTCGGCAGCAGCAGCATAAGGAATGTAAAAGTACAGACAGATAAGTTTAGATCTAGTGTGTTGTGGAATAGCAGAGATGTAAGAGAGCTAACTGTGTTATTGTGTGCAATAGGCATCTAATGGGTCTCATCTCATCATCTTTGATCTGTCTTATATCTCTTTCTATGTGTCAGTGTGTTAGTACAATGTTCAGGAGCTAAATGAAAGTGTAAATAAACCTGTACCCTGATAATCTACATCAGTTTGAGACAATGTACACCACATTTTCACCCCACAGAGCTAGATGGATAATAATCTGACTGTTAAGAGAGTCCCCGCCCACACCCTGGGATTTTTCACTGACCATCACTGAGTGATAGGAGCTAAAACAGGATTAAAAATGATCTTTATTGTGTTAACATCACTAGGGGATTGAAATTTGAGAATTTTCTTTCATGGGAAAACCCCTTTAAGGCTTGTCTTTACCCCATTCACCAAACATCAGTGACAGTCATAATGTACATATATAGCATTACTTAACTTGTAGATCGTGAGTTACATCTTGCATTGAACTCCTGAGCTGCAGTCACTATTCTGCTGATTTCATCTCCCTGTACATATGTTACTTAGCCAGTACTGATCCTGAATCACATACTGTATTGAACTCAAGACCAACACTCACTATTCTGCTGGTGGTGTTACTGTGTAGATCACAATACATAACTTGTAGTGTCCACAAATAAACTACAATAATCATAACAACATTATATATATATAATTCCATCACACTAATGTTGCATAAAGACTAAAATATATTTTACAAGAAATAAATACAAATAGACACTAAAGATGAACTAAACCCTAACCCCCCAGAAATGGTTCTAACATCCAAATTCTGCGTTAGCAGTGCAGATCACTTTCCCCTACAAACCTAACTCCTATACTACAAAAACACACAACATAAAAACAAGCAAATCAAAACTGGATTAATCAAATAAATTTAAACATAAAAAAACACAAAGCACATGGCATATAGAAAAGCACCATGTCAAAACACAACATATATAAATTTTAAACCGTTTCCATATCCTATTTCTTAACATATATGTACGTTAACAATAATAAAGTATCCATGATGGCATTTCATTATCAATGTCTACCTCTATAAACCAAAAGAGAATATTCCCCCAAAGGGATAGGTAAAAAGAAAAAGAAGAGAAAAAAAAGGTAAAAAGAAAATAGAGGGAAAAAGCATTATTTATTATTATAAATACAGGCAGTCCCCGGGTTACGTACAAGATAGGGACTGGGGGTTTGTTCTTAAGTTGAATTTGTATGTAAGTCGAAACTGTATATTTTATAATTGCCATTTTTTTTTTTTTGCCCCGGTGACAATTGGAGTTTCAAAATTTTTGCTGTAATTGGACCAAAGATTATCAATAAAGCTTCATTACAGACTCCTTACAGCTGATCATTGCAGTCTGGGACTACAGTAAAGCATCCAGAGAGCTTCATCAGAGGTCAGAGGGGTCTGTCTGTAACTATGGGTTGTCTGTAAGTCGGGTGTCCTTAAGTAGGGGACCGCCTGTATATCCCTCCAGAATTCCTGAACCAGTGCACATCCCCACCAAGAGTGTAGAAAATGTCCCACTAAACCGCAACCCTTCCAACACTGATTGTTTTCCTTACCACCGTTGAATTTATTTACCAATTCTGGACAGTAATGCCATCTATACTGAATTTTCTTTTCTAGTTCTATATAATTTATACAGATGGAGTATCCTACAATTGATTTTCAAGACCCTTCCCATTCTCTTAAACTAAAATTACTACCCAGATCCCTTTCCCATTTTTCTGGGACAGGTTCAACACCTGTGAGATCTACATTTCTATGTAGGTCAAAGAAGAGAGACCCTCTTGGTGTCCAACATCCAGATAACGCACTCGCCAGGTCACTGTGAATGCTCCTACCAACCTCATCTACTGGTAAGAATCGGCTATGTTGATGTCAAGCACCATGCACTCCATTTGTGGTACCTGACTTCTAAGCAGAATTAATATGCAGAGGTTCTCGCTGTCCCACTCTGCAAAGGAGAGACTGAGCAACCTAATAAATCACTACCAGAATGTTTCCAAGCAGCTGAACACCGTCCAGATCATGTTTATTTGGTGTTTCTTTCATGACCATTAAATCTACTTTGAAGTGAGATGTAAATTGGTTGCATAAAGTAAAACTCTCTCTTCCTCAGAAAGCCCCTTCATTGTAATTGATGGTCCTACATCCAGAGACATCACTAACCAGATCTCCTGAGGTCCTATGCACAATGTCAATCACAGAGGAGGAGGTATTCAGAGCTCCCCATCTTGACTTCAGTGTTAATCTCTCTGCCTCCTTGACTTTATACAACCAGTATACATCTCACTTCAAAGTTTATTTTCTGGATGATGTCACCACACTGGTCCATGAAAGAAACAAAAACCAGAAGGTGTTACACTGCCTGATAATAAACTAGTAGTGGTTTATTAGATTAATTGCTGATGACAGGTTCCCTTTAAGAGTTATACTTATTATTCTGCTGGTGAATTTACTGTGCTAACCTTACAAAAGTTATCAATTTATCTTGAGTTACTGTATGCATTGCACAAAACATCTCCCACCACACTCATCTTAAAGGAATGTAATCTACCATCAAAATCAAGCATGATAAGCCAGGGACACTTACTCATAGATTCAGGTACTGTGACTGTGGTAATGTTCTAAATTTGTTATCCATGGCCTCCTTTATTGTCAAATCCAATTTCTAAATTATGCTAATGAGCCGGAAAGGTTCTGGGGGGCATTACCAGAGCCCCTCCATGCTGGAGTTTCACAGGCTGTTACTCTCTCAGCACTTGCTGAGAGATTAAGGGGGAGTTTGAGACAATGTAACAGCCTGTAAAGAAACAGCATGAAGGGTCATGGAGGTCGTGGATAAGTGCCAGTGCCTGGATCAAAGATTAAGTGTGCTTGGTTTACATTCTTACAACCTGGTGGTAGATGTCCTTTAAAAGAGTTTGCCCAAGAAAGAAATTTCTCAAATGACATAGAGAAAGAGAGATGGAACAGATCAGATATGATGAGATCCATGATATTACACACAATGACGCTGTCAACACTGCTACATCTCTGCTCTATCACTCTATCAGATCTGATGTGCCTTCTTCCCCCTTCACTGGGATAAAGAACTTATCTGCCTGTAGCTTTCCTCAGGATGTGATGTGTCAGTGTGTATCTGTGTGTGCTCCTTCTGGAATTCAAAGGTGGGGGTCGCAGAGAGCAGAGAAGAGCTCAGCTCCACAGTGTTAAGACCCTAAACTCAGAAGATACAGGGTCTGAAACCAGGGACAACTGAAATTGTGTACACCAGGTCTGATAGAGACAGGTTGGAATGATATTTGTGAAATGCTGCATTTTTGTTAATAACAGTGAATTAGAGAATGTGTTATTTTGTTATCCTGAGTATATTTAAGAAATTGTTTTCATGGAAATACCCCTTTAAGTTGACCTATACTATAAAATGTATCTTTTGTCTTTTGAGCAGAACACCACACCTGTTTAGGGTATGGAGCTTAGCCCTTTTAACCTGACAGGCCTGCACAGAGTAGGAGCTAGTAGTATATACTGTATATACCTCAGACTGTATCCCCTAGGACACCTGCTGTCCACCCTGCCTAATCTTTATAGGTATGTGATGAGGCCAGCAGAAGAGAAGGCGCAGCTCATGAGTGTAGCACATACAGTAACAGCTGTTCTCATAGAAAATAGAAGGATATTATATTGGTGGTGGTGACAGATCTCCTTGAAATCTCTGTTGACAATCTTCTCATTGTAAATTTTATGTATTCTGTTACGTTCCGTTTTGCCAGATATCCTTTAATCATGAACGGATCCATGCCAAACTGACCATAATTGATGACATAAAATTTACATTGATGTCAATGGAATTTTTAATTGATACGTTAAACCCTATTCTTTACTTTTTTTTAATATATATAAGGAACAGAGGTGTGAACTTAGCCTTATGTAGGTAAGTGTTCACATTCAATGGGGCAGATGTATTATCGCTTATGCGGTAAAAAAGTGTCGGAAAATCACTTTTTTTTAGGTGCAAAAGTGTTATGGATCAGAAAGAACGGATGTTTTCGACTATCCCAACCCGTCCGTCTTTTTTTGGCGCACGTCGGCGTGGCCTATATTTTCCACATCATCCGCCACATTTATGTTGAGTTTGTCGCCTTTTTTAGGCGCAATTTTTGGCGCAGAACAGACCAGGAAAAAAATGGTCTGAAATCAAAAGAAAAAGAAAAACAGGCGCAACCCTTGTAAGATTTTGACGAACATCCCATTTGTGTCGGCATTTTTATGATGCCGGACTGATTAGTTCCATCTGCGCATTAATTACTTACAGCCGTGCGCCACTTTAATACATCAGGCTATGATGTACCGTGGTCGGATCTCAGATGCCGACTGTCGAGGTTGCTACAGATCATTTTTATGATCTGACTAGTTTAGATTTTGTTCTGAATGAATTGCTTGGATTTCTTTTGATGTGACAAGATTTCTTCTGACTGGACCAGTTAGACTTATGTTTTTTCTAATTATGTTTCTTTTTATTTGACCAGTTAGGTTCCTCTTATCTGACTGGTTAGGTTTCTTTGGGTCAGACTAGTCAGATTTTTCTTAGTTGGGCTCAATTTTCTCTGATTGGACTAGTAGTTAGATTTTTTTCGATCAGACTGGCATGGTACAAAGGATCAGGTCCATGTTAGTGAATATGAGGTGGCTAGCGCTGGTGTCCGAGCTGTGACATCACTGGTGACAGTGTGAGGTATGTGTAATGTCCCCTCATGCATATATTGGGTCACTGGGGCAGGTATATGTCCGCGGATGCTCCGTGCTCTGATCCCCCCGTGTTCCACAGACAGCGCCCCCTCCCCTCCCGGCTGTGACAGCTCCGTCCCTCCTCCTCTCCTCCCTCCCCTCTCCCCAGTCTGCAGTGCAGGCAGCAGGCAGGCAGATCGCTGCAGAGCCGCTGATCCTTCCCGATCATCGCTGTTGCAGATCCCCGCCGCCCGGCAGTGGCCGATGCCTTTCCCCGGAGCCCGCTGCCCTCCCCTGTGCCGGAGGATGAAGATGCTGGGCGCCTGCTGCTCTCCCTGGAGATGGGGCATCTGACTGCGGAGACTGACTGATCGGGGGCAATAGCGGGGAGGGGGCGTCTGATTTTCTGCCGGTACTGCACCCAAAATCTCAGGACACCTGCACCCCAACATCGGCGCAGCATGGAGGCGGTGGACAAGGAGTGCGGGGCACTGGGGGGGCTGTTCCAGGCCATCATCAATGACATGAAGGTAAGGGGGGAGCAGGGGAGCGGGGCCGCTTCTAGCACCCGGGGCTCTGTCATCTCCTGGCAGTGGGGGAGGGGCAGGGCTGGCATCTTTGTGTAAGTTGCAGGAGGCTGGGCTGCTGCAGAGTATTTCACTTCTGCATTACCAGGGTGTTACCAGGGATGTCACCCGCTGCCCCTACATCTGGCGGGCATCATGCGGCACTCGTCTCCGCTCATCTTCATGCAATCTGATGGGGAAGGTGTCCGCCGAGGAGCGCTGAATGCTGGTGATTATATGTCACTGGCATGGGAAATATCATAGCCCTCATACCCCTGCAAAATACCTGTCATTGAAGGTCAGCATAATGGCGAAAAAGGGATTGGATCACTGGTGGTCTGTAATAGAAGGGGCAGGGATTGGAGATATAAAAAGAAGGGGCTATGGGTCATTGATGTCCAAAGAGTCACCAGACTGGAGGTCAGATATCCCAGGAGATAGTAGGCAAAGGTCAGAGAACGTGCTGGGGGAGTGAAGGGAAGAGGGGTCTGGACATCAGAGTGATGTCCCAGGAATGAAGAGGTCAGAGTGATGTCCCAGGAATGAAGAGGTCAGAGTGATGTCCCAGGAATGAAGAGGTCAAAGTGATGTCCCAGGAAAAAGTGGTTAAATTGATGTCCTGTATGAGAAATCATTGTTGAGAACAGAAAAGTCCTAGATCAAAAAGGGTTGGGAATCATAATTATTCCCTGGAGTTAAGGACAAGGGGCGACATTATGGAGAAAAGGGGTCTAGAAATTAGAGTCATATTGTGGGAAAAAGGAGGCCATCCTGCTAAATAAGGAATCCCAGGAGAGAAGGGGCCAGAGGTCAAAATGATGTCCAGTGATGCCTTGGGAGAGATGCGGCTAAAAGTGAAGAAAAAGGAAAGGGTGAAAACTGATAGGGCCGCAGGTCAGAGTGAAAAAAAAAGGAACTGGTTACACTGCTTTTCTGGAAAGAATGGGGCACGGGATAGAGTAATGTCCTGCATTGGGATAGGGCACGGGTTACAGTAATGTTCTCCATGTGGGTCGGGCACGGGTTAGAGTAATGTCCTGCTTGGGGATGGGGCATGGGTTACAGTATTGCATGGTGATGGAGCACAGGTTATAGTAATGTCCTGCATGGGGATGGGGCACAGGTTAGAGCAGTGGGGTTGTCTGGTACAGCGCCACATCTCCTGTTCAATATGCAGCCTGGTTGGTATATATAGCTATTTTGCACGATGCACTTTATTTTGTCTTGTTTGGTTTATATGACCTCCTACCAGGTTCCATGTTATTTAGATTAGGTTTATGTTATAACCTCTTGTTTACACTTGTAACATATTATATTGATTGACTTGTGTGTTACATTGAAACCATATGTTTACACTTGTAATGTATTGACTGACTGTGGTTTACAATGTGATTGTACAGGATTGGCGGTGTACCTCTAGTCCAGTGATGGCGAACCTTTTAGAGTGCCCAAACTACAACCAAGACCCACTTATTTATCACAAAGTGCCAACACAGAAATTTAATTTGAGATTTTTACTCCCTTCTCTGTCACAGCTTTCATTGATACCAGTACCCTGAGGACACCAATAAAACATAAAATAGAAAAAAATTTGGATGATCATTGTAGCTTTGCTCCAGGGTCCCATAAACAGGAAGAATTGTCAGGGCCAGAGCAGGAGCTACAATGATAATCCAGATCTGTCCGTACCTTCCAACTCCTCCAGTAGTTCCAGGTAGAGCTGTCACTTTAAAATAGCTCCTTGCACAGCAAGTCCTGAGCTGTCTGGGACTGCAAAAGGTACCTGGAGTCATCTCTGGTGATGGCCTGAGTGCCCAAAGAAAGGGCTCTGAGTGCCACCTCTGGCACCAGTGCCATATGTTAGCCATCACTGCTCTAGTCCATCAGGGAATGATTTTATGGGTTGTTTTTATTGCAGTGATCATATGTGTATTATTATTTTGTTCAATAAAATTCAGTGTTTTCCATATTATGGTATTCATGCATATATTTTGTGTACTTTGTTGTACAAGGCCTTTATATAGGTACATATAGTTGGTGTTCATAGCAGTCCTTGCTTTCCACACATTTCCTGGATAATTGGTATTGACAGGTTAGAGTATTGTCCTGCATGGGGATGGGGCACGGGTTAGAGTAATATCCTGCATAGGGATGGGGCACAGTTTGGAGTAATGTCCTGCATGGGGATGGGGCACGGGCTAGAGTAATGTCCTGCATATCCTGGGTGGAGATGAAGCATGAATTATTGTAATGCCCAAAGAGATAAGGTGCAGGGTTTTGAGTAATGTCTGATGCAAAGAATACAGAACCCCAAGTCATAGTAATGTTTTTGGAGAGAAGAACCATGATCGGTAATATTCCAAGAAAAAGAGGACCTGGCCAAGCATTTGGAATGAGCATCACAGTTGGCAGCACTTCAGTAACAGCTCTAACTAAAATAAACTGATGAAGTGGGGTCATAGATTTATTCATGGGCCCCTTGGCCCTTTTTCCTTTGCCCTCTTACATACCCTCTATATTGGAAAGTAGATGCAGACCTGTTTTTAGATTCTGAAGCAGAAAACATATGGAGAGTCCAGTGTCAGAGCCTCATCTACAGATTGATAAACTACACTCCTGACTTCAGGTATTATAACTGTGCTTCTGAGATACTGAAAATCTTCCCTCTAAATACATTGCCAGCTGTTCATTGTTTTGTCACCATTAAAAAGGATTAGGACTGGTTATACTGGGGGATTTATCCTGTGCACATAGTTGAGGATAAGAGACCCTTGGTTTGATCATACCTCCATAGCTGATGGGGGATGGGGGGATTGTTTAGTCATCAGATGCATTACCTGCATTATACACAACGGTGAATACATTCTACTCTCCTGTATGTCTAGTATAATTCTCAGTGCCTGCTTGTATAGAGAGAGGGAGACTATGTGAGTGTAGACCTGCTGCACCATTTTTCAGGACACAGATGGAAATTATGTTTTCAAATGGCAACAACATTTATTGACACATGTGCTTATAAAAGAAACACCAATAAATAATAGCAAAATATATAAAAACTAATAATATAAAAACATGTGAGTCCTATGTTATTGATGAGAACAGTCCTGGTCACAGATATAGTTCCACAATGCAGGGGCCTTGCAGTGATCTTCTTGGTCTCAATTCACATGTGTGGAGCTTTGTAACACAGTGGTACAATGGTGATGTAAACAAACCTTTAGTATCCGAGTCTGATAAAGTTCCTAAATGTCTGGTATCCCTGCAAAATACCACACACTATTTATTTTATACTTAGCGCACGCTGTATGGTCACACACTCTCTCTGGTGGATCTATCTCTTTCTGGCTGCAGCTGATGAGGTGATACTTCTGCGCATGTGTCTTAGGAGTGAAAATGTCTGCTGGGTTTTGTAGTACTACAAGATATGTTTGTAGTGACAGAAGGTTTCTCCCACGTATGAGGTTAGATCGGGAGTCTCCAATATCTCTTCTCAATGCTTTCACATGATGTGTTGTGTCACATTTTTTGATGCGTTTTTGATGCATTCCACTGGCTTCAGCCCTGATTACATGCTAAGGTTACATTGCGTTTCCACTGCATCTGCTAAAACACAGTGTAACCTCAGCATGTTGTCAAGGCTAAAGCCGTTGGAATGCGTTGCAAACTCATCAAAAAACGAGACGCAACGCATCTTGTGAAAGAGCCCTCAGGGTGCTTCCTTGGTCAGTTCTTCAACCAATCTTGGTGTGTTTTTGCATGTTGCCGTGCATTTGACTGCTTTGAAAATATTTCTCTTCAATTCTGGAAGTGTAAGTAGCTTTGACAATTTCAATACAGCTTCTTGCACTCATCAAAAATGCATCAGTTGACTGCACCCTTAGGTTGGAGGTAGTTTAGGCTAAAGCAAAGCAGGAAGGTAGAAGTCGGTTCCGGATGGTCCGTTCTATATGTGAACCAGCTCTAAAAAAGAATAAGGATGTCAACTAAAGGCATTTTGGAACATGCACCTTAAAAGTACCTACTTATATACATACGTGGAAAAAATTGTTAGTACCCCTCGTTTAATGAACGAATAAATTATATTTCTATGAAAATGAACAAATGAAAGGCAGACATTGCTTTTCAACCATGCTCCAACAGGATTTTTAAGGCTTCGGTCACACGTATCACTAGCGCAGTGTATGTACGGGGGCAGGCCTTGGCCCGATCGCAAATCTGTAGTCAGAAATCAGTTTTAATGCAAGGCACCTGGTCCTAGTTACTGTTCACATGTGTTTTCATAGAACCGCATATGTGAACGGGCCTTTGGCCCACCCCCTAGTGTTAGCGCTGCGTACTGTACATGTGACTGCACCCAATAAGAATCAAACTCACGAAACAGTCCCTTACAGAAATGATGGTACTACTGAAAAAAGTGTGAGCCAAGGGGTGTATCCACAATTTTGTAGTCAGTCAGTGGGCCTGTTTACTGTGCTACTTACTGTGCTGTTTCGTGACATGGTGTGTACCACACTCAACATGGCCCAGAAGAAGCGAAGGAAAGAGTTGTCGCAGGAGCTTAGAAAAAACAATTATGGACAAGATTGTCATAGGTCAAGGTTATAAGACCATCTGCAGGCAGCTTCATGTCCCTCTGACTACATTTGCGCATATTATTCAGAAGTTAAAGATGGGACTGTAGACAACCTCCCTAGACATGGCTGCAGGAGGAAAATTGATGACAAATCAAAAAGATGAAAATACAAATGGTAACAAATGAACCCAGAAAAACTTCTAAAGGGATACTTCTCAAGGATCGTACCATCCGTCGTTGTTTGAGACAAAGTTGGCTTTATTGGACACGACCAAGGAGGGCACCATGTTGACAAGCCACAAAGCTTCTTGAAGAATGTCCTACAGATGAGACTAAAATCTAACTTTTTGGCAAGGCAGGTCATGATCTCAGATGGAAATTAAGCATGTCTTGGAAAGAACACAGTCCCTACTGTTAAACATGGAAAATGCTTTGTTATGTTCTTTGTTGCATCTGGCACAAGGTGCCTTGAATCTATGCAGGGTACAATGAAATCTCAAGACTATCAAGAGATTGGAGAGAGATGGCTAAGAGGCTAAAATGGCTAAGAGGAAATCATTGGACTACTCTGAAGTGGCCTTCTATGAGCCCTGAACTAAATCCTATTTAGCATCTATGGAAAGAGCTGAAACATGCCATCTGGAAAAGCCCCCCTTCAAGCCCAGACAACTGGAGCAGTTTCATGAGAAATGGCCCAAAATACCTGCAGAAGTCTCATTGAAAGTTATAGACATCGTTTGATTGCAGTGATTTCCTCAAGAGTTGTGCAACAAAATGTTACATTATGGCAACCATCATTTCTGTCCAGACTGTTTCATTATTACCGTATTGAAGCATGGCTGATAAGCAATGTATGCCTTTCATTTGTTAATTTTTGTGTATATATATATATATATATATATAATAATGCAACACTTGTCATGTCCTGTATACTGGGTGTATTTCTCAGTATCTCTTATTCTGTATATATGGACCCTGCACAGTACCACTTCCCCTGTCCTGTATACTGGGTGTAATTCTCAGTATCTGCTTTTATTCTGTATATATGGACACTGCACAGTACCACTTCTCTTGTCCTGTATACTGGGTGTAATTCTCAGTATCTGCTCTTATCCTGTATATATGGACACTGCACAGTACCACTTCTCTTGTCCTGTATACTGGGTGTAATTCTCAGTATCTGCTCTTATCCTGTATATATGGACACTGCACAGTACCACTTCTCTTGTCCTGTATACTGGATGTAATTCTCAGTATCTGCTCTTATTCTGTATGTATGGACACTGCACAGTACCACTTCTCCTGTCCTGTATACTGGGTGTAATTCTCAGTATCTGCTCTTATCCTGTATATATGGAAACTGCACGGTACCACTTCTCCTGACCTGTATACTGGATGTAATTCTCAGTATCTGATCTTATCCTGTGTATATGAACACTGCACAGTACCACTTCTCTTATCCTGTATACTGGGTGTAATTCTCAGAATCTGCTCTTATTCTGTATAACTCGTGTATAAGCCGAGTTTTTCAGCACAAAAAATGTGCTGAAAAACGTCCCCTCGGCTTATACACAAGTCAATACTTAAAAAAAATAATTAAAAATGGACTAAAAAAAAAAATAAACTTATTTACTCACCCTCTGGTGGCCCCGATGCGCAGTGCTGCTCCCCCGATGTCATCGCGGCTCTTCTTCTGGCTTCCCGGCTCCTCTTCTTGCTTCCGCGCCGTCTTCTGTCTTCTTTAACATCGTGCTGGACGCCGCCATTGTTCTTCTCCCGTGCGGCTCCCACAAGGGCATTATACTACGTATAGTAGGATATGGCAGGTTTTTTCCCCTTGGCCTCTATTTTAGCTTGTAAATTGTAATTAGTTCACATGCTTTAAAAGTTAAAAATTTTGCACATAAACCTGCTGGATAATTAAAATTTGGGCTGCTCCCTTTATTAACATATACATTTTTGATTTCACAGTTTTTTGAAATTTAGTGTGTGAGCGTAATCTTTAGCCCAGGATGCCTTGAATTCCATTCAGCTCCAAATCAGAATAGAACTAATCCTTAGTACGAGAAGCTCAGATAAATCAACATCACAGAGATGTTCTCTACGCCAAAGATCTCTAACTTTATTATTGAACTACAGGGTATTTTATTTATTTTAGGCGGGAGGAGCCCTCTTAGGTACTGTGCTTGGTTTACCCAAATTTGGTCTTGTTTCCGGATATGCACAGTTAAATAGATAAAATGAACAACATATCATGCGATTCAGTAAAGGCTCCTCACAGAGCTTAGAGGAGGAATGCGATGTACCCTCTTCAAAGCCACTTTGGAGACGATGTTTCTTGGAGGCCTATTTACTCACCCTCTGGTGGCCCCGATGCGCAGCGCTGCTCCCCCCGATGTCATCACGGCTCCTCTTCTGGCTTCCCGGCTCCTCTTCTTGCTTCCGTGCCGTCTTCTGCCTTCTTTAACATCGTGGCGGGCACCGCAACTGTTCTCTCCCGTGGGGCGCCTAGTATGATGCGCCGCTGCTGACGTCATACTAGGCGCCGCACGGGAGAAGAACAATGGTTGTAGCTTGTAATGTATTTTTATTTGTATATCTTAAACCTCAGTATAAGCCGACCGACCCGATAGTCCGAGACCCTAATTTTACAACCAAAAACTGGGAAAACCTACTTGACTCGAGGATAAGCCGAGGGTGGGAAATATTGGTCACAGACCCGCCAAGTATAGTAGCCAGCAGCCCCCTATAATTACACTTGCCCCCCAGTAGTATACAGCCTAACCCCCAGTAGTAATACCGACTGCCCAGCCTGCTCCAGTAGTATACAGCCACACCCATCCCACCAGTAGTATACACACCCCCACCGCCCCCCATAGTATAAGCCCATTCCCATTAGTATACAGAGCCTCAGCATGCCCCAGTAGTATCAGGCCTGACCCCGCATGCTCCAGTAGTATAAGGCCTGCCCAGCTCTGCTCCCAGTCTGATACAGCCAACCCAGCCAGCCCGCAGTAGTATAAGCCCACACCTCACTGCCCCCCAGTAGTACTAAGCCACCCCGACTGGCCCCCAGTAGTATAACAGCATTCCCCCAGTGTAAGTTATATACAGCCATCCAGCATTGCTCCCCCCAGTAGGATACAGCCACCCGCAGCACCTGGCCCCCTAGCCCAGTAGTGTACAGCGTTCCCCCAGTAGTATACAGCCGACCCCACTTTGCCCCCAAGTAGTATTCACAGCATGCACCCAGTAGGATACAGCGCCCCCCCTATATAGCAGGTCACGCCCAGAATTAGAAAAAAAAAACCTTATCCAGTACCACTTCTCTTGTCCTGTATACTGGGTGTAATTCTCAGTATTTGCTTTACAAATCATAAGGGGACATATACAATTATAATACTACATTACGGAGTAAAGTCATATGGAACAATAGGAGTTAGGGCCTTGCTCGCAAGAGTCTATGAGGATGAGGGGGTGAGACAAGAAATATAAAAGAGCCTGTATGGTTCAGCCGTTCTTTATAAGGGAACAGTATCTAATTAATAAATAAAAATGCTGCTTGAACCAGCCATCAGCTGTCATGTTATTTACAAGTCGAGTTCAAGGTCAGTGGGACTGCAGAGAAGCCTGTAGCTTGGTATATATCTGCTGTTTGCCAAATAACAGATTGGAGATAGGACATAGGATAGATTAGTAAAGGGAGAGTTGGCATTTCTTGCATTTAGCGAGTGTGATAGGATTTCCTAAAGAGTTTCGTTTTAAGAGCATGTTTGAATCTTTGGAGGGTGGGTATTAGTCTGAAAGTCCAGGGAAGGGCATTCCAAAGAATCGGAGAGACTCGGGAGAAGTCCTGGAGACGTGCATGAGAAATTCGAATTAAGGTGGAGATTAATCTAAGATCACTGGCAGATCGAAGAGCACAAGTTGGGCAATAGACTGAAATGAGAGAAAAGAGGTAGAGAGGTGCATCATTATGAAGAGCTTTGTGGATGGGGTTATTATGTTAAACTGTATTCAGAAGGAGACGGGCAGCCAGTGCAATTATTGGCACAAACTGGAGGCATCTGTCTAGTGTTTGGTCCC
This sequence comes from Engystomops pustulosus, assembly GCA_019512145.1. Taxonomy (NCBI): domain Eukaryota; kingdom Metazoa; phylum Chordata; class Amphibia; order Anura; family Leptodactylidae; genus Engystomops; species Engystomops pustulosus. The sequence goes on from CM033647.1 coordinate 68,764,899, forward strand.
TATCCCTATTTCTAGGTCTGGATCAGTGAGAATAGTGTGAGCAGCCATAAGACAAAGCAGCGAGGGAGTCAGAGTCCTCCTGCTGGCCATGTTTCAGTGATAGCCAACAGGTCAAAGGACCTAGAAAGAAAGAGGTCATGAACAGATTCTTGTTTATTGTACACAGTCCATGCATTACAGAGGGAACATTTAAAAAGGGTGATGGGTGGAAGAGAAGAATAATAGGGGATACAAGGAATCTTAATATGGTTAGCAGGGTTCTTGTGGAAGTGTTAAAATGAGCAGAAAGTGGGGCTGGATTAGGAGAGATGACCCCTGCAGCAAACAGGAAGAGACAAAAGCTGCTTCAGATTTATAAGTTATTTCTTGCTTCACAACAGAACACTGTAATAAGTCCGTATGGTTATATAAAGTATAGAGGTTATAGGTGAGTGAAGAAGTAATGCATTGATGTGGATAGTTGGTACTGGTGGAATAGATCTTAGAAACATCTCCAGAATCCGTCCATTTCTTACAACTGAAACATCTAAAATGTTAGACTAGACTACTGTAACTCCCTACTGTACCTAGACTAATCTTCCACTCACTAAACTCTCTCCTCTCCAACCTATTCTCCAGCATCTATGCTTGTTTGTAGACCAAACACGGATCCCTCCAGTTTGTGCCACTCATTGCACTGTTTGCCTGTTTAAAACAATGACCCTCATCCACAAAGGTCTGCATAATGATGCACCTCCCTATCACTCTTCTCTCATCTCAGTCTATTGTCCAACCTGTGTTCGTCGATCTACCAGTGATGTTAGAGTAATCTCCACCTTAATTTTAACCTCCTACGCACGACTTCAGGACTTCTCCCGAGCTGCACCAGGTCCCCGGTGACCTTTGAGAATAATACCCAACCAACAAAGTTTCAAACATGCTCTTAAAACCCATCTCTCTATACAAGTCTGTAACATTTGCTTACAGCATGAAATTTCAACTCTCTTTACTAAACTATCCTATGTCCTCTTCCCATCTGTTATCCAGCAAACACCAGATAGATACCAAGCTCCAGGCTTCTCTGCAGTCCCATTTATCATTGACTTTGTATATAAGATGGCAGCTGGTTTAATCAGCAGCATTTTTATTTATTAAGTTATTTTATTCTGCTCCCTTATAAAAAAAAATGGCTGGACCATTATGCAAGCTCTTATACCTACCCTGTTTCCCTGAAAATAAGACATCACCTGAATATTAGACGTATTACAATTTTTTATTAAGCTTAGAAATATAAGGCCTCCCCTGAAAATAAGGCCCAGCGGCAGCCATTGCTATAACTCCTCCCATGCTGTACATTAGTATTAGTAGTACATTTAGGTAGTTGTGAGACGGGTGAAGAACTCATGGGATAAAATCAGTGACTGTTGCATTTAATTTGCGCTACAAGAAGGGCTCATTTAAAGAAACTGCTATTGCAAAACATGAGCCAATGATTCTAATAAAAATGGAGTCACAACATGAAATTCTGAGTGTGGAGATTTATAAGGAGATGTTGGAGATGTTGTTCATGGGAAAATAAGACATCCTGGGAAAATTTGACGTAGTGCTTATTATAAAGAAAAAATTAATATAGGACACAGTCTTATTTTCGGGGAAACACGATATTGTGTCACCCCCTCATCCTCCTAGACTGTAAGCTCTTGTGAGCAGGGCCCTCACTCCTATTGTTCCATATGAATGTTTGTACTCTATAATCTAGTATTTTATTTGTATATGTCCCCTATGATTTGTAAAGCGCTAAGGAACATGATGGCACTGTATAAATAAAGATTATTATTATTGTTATTAGATAACCATGTAAAACGACCATAGCAAACATTCAAGAGAAAAAAGAAAAGATTTTAAACAAACATAATTGTTGCCTTTTCTCTGCCATCTTACCTGTCCCCTGGCCTGTCTAACTGCAATGTGCAACTGCAGCAGCATACTTGTCAGAATATTATACTACGCTAACAATCAAAAAATGCAAGCATCAAATACTACCACTAAATGTATACCCAGAAAAGACAAGACAGGCCCTATGTCATGTCAGAAAAAAACTGAAATGTAGGTATTTTTGCTTATTTATTAAATAAGAAAAACCGAATCACATAGTCATAAGTATTCAGACCCTTTGCTTTACACTCATATTTAACTCTGTCCACACACCTGTTTATATAAGACCTCACAGCTCACAGTGCTTCATTGACCTGGTCGCCCAGCCAAACTAAGCAGTCGTGGGAGAAGAGCCTTGGTGTGAGAGTTAAAGAAGATCCCCGGGATCACTGTCGCTGAGCTCCAGAGATGCACAAGGGAGATGGAAGAAAGTTCCACAAAGTCCACTATCACTGCAGTGAGCACTTCCTAAATCTGTTAGATTTACCTGGGTGTGTGTTAATTGTTATACATAGGTGGCCTTAGAATGTGTATGGCCAATTGCTCTGAGCTGTATAAGGTCAGCTTCAGTCATGGACTTCTTTCCTGGTGGGTTCCTCAGATGCAGATCTACATAATAGGCATAGAAAGGGTTACGTTGTAGTGTCTGCTCCATTGACTAGATTTCTTATTTTTGACAAATGTTAGATTTGCTGCTTGGCAGACAAGTAGTAAGACACATTCACACTCCGTCTGGCAGGAGTGGGAGACACATATGCTCAGACTGTAATGTGATAATAGATTCCCGAGCACTGAATATGGAACAAGGACTCAGAGGATCATTGTCACCGAGCCCCAGTTATCGTCCAGCACCATTTAATATTCTGCACAATGGGCTGTCAAGCTGGAAAAAATTTGGAATGTGCTGGAATTGGGAATTAGCACCATCTACCTGTGATTTTAATAAAATAGGCCTTTTCAGACACAGGGTGGCACATATACTAAGAATGTAGAAAACTGCACTAAAACTGTTCTGCCCGTGTATAATGCTTGATGCGCCAGATTCAATTACAACATGCGCCAGAAATCATGATTCTGTTGCTTCACAATAGAGTTCACCAACTTTTTTTTGATGCACCTTTAACATATATGGGGAGATTTACTTACTCGTCCGACTGAGTTCACCTAAAGTGCATTGTCCGACGATTCACTAAGATCGTGCGCCTGACATTGTGCATGTGTCGTTTCCCTGCTCAGGTCCAACAGAGTTCACCTTCTTCTTCCTGGTGTATGTAACTGCATTGTCTTGCGACGCAATTTGAACCTTAAATCCCACACTCAGTCCGAATTAGTTGGATTGTTCAACAGCACGCCCCCGATTTCTGTCATACGAGAGCCAGTGCAGTGTATCCACATACACACGGGAACACTCTCGTCACTGCTATCCACACACACATGGGAACACTCTCGTCACTGCTATCCACATACACACGGGAACACTATGCGTCACTCTGCGATAGCCACATACACATGGGAGCACCCCTGGCACTGCTATTTTTTTCGCAGCAACAACTGGGAACACTCTACGCACAGGACGAGATTCTATACCACATTACCAGGCGAAACTCTGTCACTGCGATCCACATAGCAACGGGGGAACACTCTCGTCACTGCTATCCACATACACACGGGAACACTCTCGTCACTGCTATCCACATACACATGGGCGCACCCCTGTCACTGCTATCCACATACACATGGGAACACTCTCGCCACTGCTATCCACATACACATGGGAGCACTCTCGTCACTGCTATCCACATACACATTGGAGCACTCTCGTCACTGCTATCCACATACACATGGGAGCACTCTCGTCACTGCTATCCACATACACATGGGAACACTCTTGGTGGTGTGATCCACACACATGGGACACATACTCAGTGTATCGATACAGCCCCGGGTGGTGGTTTGTATCTGGCCGATCTAAATACACATGTAGGGTTCACAAGTCCACTTTGGTGACATTATAGTCAATTACACTGCACAAGGAGGTGTATTCAAGAAAATTAAAAGAAAACCCTGGGATATTTTGAGGGATGATAAAGTGATAGGAGAACTTATCCCAAGTAAACCAACACTTATCTTCAAAAGAGCAAAAAAACATAGGCAACAAAAGTGGACTTTGTGAACAGTTCGGTCAGATACAAGCCACCGGCCTGGAATGTATCCATACAATCTAAGAGAATCCTGTGGACCCTATTTGGACTTGTACCTCAAGGAAACTTAAATAAAACCTCTAGCGGTCATCAGATCACCGAGCACGTGGACATTTGGATTTGGATACTATTAGATCGTGCGCCTGACATTGTGCATGTGTCGTTTCCCTGCTCAGGTCCGACAGAGTTCACCTTCTTCTTCCTGGTGTATGTAAGTGCATTGTCTTGTGACACAATTTGAAACTTAAATCCCGCACTGAGTCCGAATTAGTCGGATTGTTCAATGGCACGCCCCCGATTTCTGTCATACGAGAGCCAGTGCAGTGTATCCACATACACACGGGAACACTCTCGTCACTGCTATCCACACACACATGGGAACACTCTCGTCACTGCTATCCACATACACACGGGAACACTCTCCTGGTAACGGGGTGTAATTCTCATATCTCTGCTCTTATTTCTGTAGTATGGGACACTTGCACGTACCACTCTCTTGTCCTTTCCTGATTGTAATTCCAGTATCCGCGTCCTCGTATTCTTATATATGCGACACTGCACGCAGTACCACTTCTACTTGTCATCTATAGCCTGGGTGTAATTCCTCAGTTATTTGCTTTACAAATATAAGGGGAAATAATCCATTATAATCCTACATTACGGAGTTTAAGGCAAGTCATATGGAACACATAGGAGTGGGGCCCTTGCATCGCAAGAGTCTATGAGGATGAGGGGTTGAGACAAGAAATATAAAAGAGCCTGTATGGTTCAGCTGTTTTAGGACAGGTATACAGTATAACTTTTAAACTATTAATAATTTAAAAAATATAGCTGAGGAATCAGTCAATGCAAAAAAACTGTGTTGACCCTACCCGTGTCGTGATTTACAAGTCGAGTTCAAGGTCAGTTGGGACTGCAGAGAACCTGGTGCTGGTATGGATATATATGCCTGTCTGCCAGATAACGATGGGAGGATTAGGACATGGGATAGATTGTAATGAGATAAGGTGATTTTTGGCATTTCTGCTTAAGCGAGTGTTGAAGGCTTCCTAAGAGTTTTGTTTTTAAAGAAGCATGCTTTGAATCTTTGGAAGGTGGGTTGTGTATTAGTCGAGAGTCGGGGAAGGGCATTATCCACCAACAGAATCGGAGACGACTCCGGGAGCAAGTCCGGAGACGTGCATGATAGAAAATCGAATTAAGTGGAGATTAATCTAAATAATCACTGGCAGATCGACAGAGAACAAGTTGGCAATAGACTGAAATGATGACGAAGTGAGGTAGAGAAGATGTGCATCATTAGCAGAGCTTTTGGCTGAGGTTATTATGTTAAACTGTATTCAGAGGAGACGGGCAGCCACGTGTCACTTTGGTACAACGCGACGGCATCTGTCTATTGTTGGTCCCTATCCCTATTTCTAGGTCGTATCAGTGAGAATAGTGTGAAGCAGCCATAAGTACAAATCACGCGAGGGAGTCAGAGTCCTGCTGCTGGCCATGTTTTCAGTGATGAGCAACAGGCTCAAAAGGACTATAAAGAAAGCGGTCTGAACAGATCTCTTGTATTATTGTACACGGGTCCCAATGCCTAAAACCGGGAACATTGAATACAAAGGGTGATGGGGTGGACAAAGAGAAAATAAATAGGGGAAAGGTTAAGCGAGGGTTGTCTTGGGAAGGTTAAATGAGCAGAAGTGGCCGGTGATTAGGCAAGATGACTCCTGCAGCAAGACAGGTTAGAGAAAAAAGAGAGACAAAAAGGTCTGCCTTCCGATTTATAAGTTATGTCTTTGCTTCACATGAAGTAGCAACACTGTGATAAGTCCAATGGCTTATAAAACGTAAGAAGGTGTATGAGGTGAGTGAAGAAGGTAAGGACATTGATGATGAGTTGGTATGGGGGAAATAAGATTTAGAAACATCCTCCAGGAATCCGTCATCTTTCTATACTAACTGAAACATCTAAAATGTTATAGCATAGCACTGTAACTCCCTTACTGTACACCTAGACAATCTTCCACTCACTAAACTCTCTCCTCTCCAACCTATTCTCCCGCATCTATGCGTGTTTGTTAGACCAAACCCAGATCCCTCCAGTTTGTGCCACTCATTGCCTGTTTGCCTGTTTAAACAATAACCTCATCCAAAGTCTCTGCATAATTACTGCACCTCCCTCTCACTCTTCTTCTCTCATCTCAGTCTATTGTCCAACCGTGTTCGTCCAGATCGACCAGTGTTGTTAGATTATCTCCACCTTAATTTTAACCCTCCTACCGCACGACTTCAGGCTTCTTCCCGAGCTGCTACCAGGTCCCAGGTGACCTTGAAATAATACCCAACCAACAAGTTCAAACGTGCTCTTAAACCCCTCTCATAAGTCTGTAACCATTGCTTACAGCTGAAATTTCACTCTCTTTACAATTATCTATGTCCTCTTCATCCACAACACCAGATAGATCCCGCTCAGGCTTCTCTGCAGTCCCATTATCATTGACTTTGTATATAAGATGGCAGCTGTTTAATCAGCAGCATTTTTATATTTATTAAATTATTTTATTCTGGCCTTATAAAAAAAAATGGCTGACCATTTGCAGCTCTTATACCTACCGTTTCCCGAAATAAGACCTCACTGAATTAGACATTTAAACATTTACAATTTTTTTCCAAGCTTGAAATATAAGGCCTCCCTGAAAATAAGGCCCGGCGGCAGCCATTGCTACAACTCTCCCATGCTGTACATTAGTATTAAGTAGTACTTTAGGTAGTTGTGAACGGGTGAAAGACTCAGGGATAATCATGACGGTTGCTTAATTTTGCGCTACAAGGGCTCCATTTAAGAAACTGCTATTGCTAAACATGAGCCAATGATCTAAATAAAAATGGAGTCACAACATTCTGATATGGAGATTTATACGAGATAGTTGGAGATGTTGTTCATGGGGAAAAAGACATCCTGGGAAATTTGAACGTAGTGCCTATTATGAAGTAAAATTAATATAGGACACAGTCTTATTTTCGGGGGAAACACATCTGTGTCACCCTGTCATCCTCTTAGAGACTTAGGCCTCTTGTGAGCAGGGCCTCACATCCTATTGTTCCATATGAATTTTTGTACTCTGTAATGTAGTATTTTATTTGTATATCGTAGAACGCTCAGTATAAGCCGACCCGACGGATAATCCGAGACCCCTAATTTTACAACCAAAAACTGGGAAAACCTTTGACTCGAGTGATAAGCCGAGGGTGGGAAATGCATTGGTCACAGACCCGCCAAGTATATAGCCAGCAGCCCCCTATAATATACAGCTTGCCCCCAGTAGTATACAGCCTACCCCCAGTAGTATACCGCCTGCCCCAGCCTGCTCCCAGTAGTATACCAGCCACCCCAGTCCACCCAGAGACACCCCCCCACGCCCCCCAGTAGTATAAGCCCAGCTTCCATAGTATACAGACCCAGCCTGCCCCCAAGTAGTTACAGCCTGACCCGCCTGCTCCCAGTAGTATCAAGCCTGCCCCAGCCTGCTCCCAGTGATACAGCCACCCAGCCAGCCCCAGTAGATACAGCCACCCCTCCCACCAGTATATAAGCCACCCCACCTGCGCCCCCCAGTAGTATACAGCATTCCCCCATAGTATAACAGCCATCCAGCAGCTGCCCCCATAGTATACAGCCACCCAGCCTGACCCCCACCCATAGTATACAGCTTCCCCCATAGTATACAAGCCACCCCACCTGCCCCCCAGTAGTATACAGCATGCACCCAGTAGATACAGCGCCCCCCACATAGTATACAGTCAGCCCCCAGAATTAGAACAAAAAAACCCTTATTTACTCACCCCATCCGTGGCCCATGCGCAGCGCTGTCTCCCCCGATGTCATCGCGGTCTTTCTGGCTTCCCCGCTCCTCTTCTTGCTTCCGCGCCATCTCTTGCCTCTTTAACATCGCGTGGGCGCCGCAACGTTCTCTTCTGTGCGGCCTAGTATGATGCGCCGCTCTGACGTTCATACTAGGCGCCGCAACAGGAGAGAAGCAATGGCGTGCCCAGCAAGGATTTTAAAAACAGAAACGGCGACAGAAGCAAAAGAGGAGCCGGGAAGCCAGAAGAGGCGCCGCGATGACATCAGGGGAGCAGCGCTGCGCACGGGGCCACCGGGAGTGAGTAAACTAAGTTTTTTTTTTTAATACTCGCATTATACACGAGTATATACGGTATGTCCCCTATGATTTGTAAAGCGCTAAGGAACATGATGGCTCTATATAAATAAAGATTATTATTATTGTTATTAGATAACCATGTAAAACATTCGAGAGAAAAAAGAAAATATTTTAAACAAACATAATTGTTTTCTTTTTTCTGCCATCTATCTGTCCCCTGGCCTGTCCTAAACTGTGTGTAGACTGCAGCAGCATACTTGTCAAGAATATTATACCTATGCTAACAATCAAAAAATGCAAGCATCAAATACTACCAAAAAATGTATAGCATAAAAGACAAGATAGGCCTATTCATGTCAGAAGGAGAAACTGAAATGTAGCGTATTTTTTGCTTATTAATTAATAAGAAAAACCGAATTACATATCGTAGTATTCAGACCCTTGCTTTACACCATATTTAACTTGTCCACACACCTGTTTATAAGACCTCACAGCTCACAGTGCTTCATTGACCTGGTTCGCCCAGCCAAACTAGCATGCGTGGGGAGAAGAGCCTTGTGTGAGAGTTAAAGAGATCCCCGAGATCACTGTGGCTGAGCTGCCCAAGATGCACAAGGGAGATGGAAGAAAGTTCCACAAAGTCCACTATCACTTGCAGTGGCCTTCCAAATCTGTTAGATTTACCTGGGTTTGTTGTTAATTGTTATACAAGGTGGCCTTAGAATGTGTATGCCAATTGCTCTGAGCTGTATAAGGTTCAGCTTCAGTCATGGACTTCTTTCCTGGTGGGTTCCTACAGATGCAGAATCTAATAATAGTCATACGAAAGGTTCGTTGTAGTGTCTGCTCCATTGACTAGATTTTTTTATTTGACAAATGTTAGGATTGCTGCTTGGCAGACAATAGTTAAGACACATTCACACTCCGTCTGGCAGGAGGGAGACACATGACTCAGACTGTAATGTGATAATAGATTCCCGAGCACTGAATATGAACAGGAATCAGAGGATCATTGTCACCGAGCCCCAGTTATCCGTCCAGCGCCATTTAATATGCTGGCACAATGTGCTGTCAAGCTGGAAAAAGATTTGATAATGTGTGGAATTGGGAAAATGTACTAGCACCATCTTACCTTTGATTTTAATAAAATAGGCCTTTCAACAAGGGTTGGCATATACTAAGAATGTAGAAAACTGGCACTAAAACTGTTCTGCCCGTGTTGAATGCTTGGTGCGGCCAGAAATCATGATTCTGTTGCTTCCCCTGCACTGTCACAATAAGTTTTCACTCACCTTTTTTGTGAGGCGCCTTTAACATATAGGGGGAGATTTACTTACTCGTCCGACTGTAGTTCACCTCAAGTGCATTGTCCGACGATTCACTAAGATCGTGCGCCTGACATGTGCATGTGTCGTTCCGCCCCTGCTAGGTCCGACAGAGTTCACCTTCTTTCTCTGGTGTATGTAAGTGATGTCTTGTGACACACATTGAACTTTAAATCCCGCACTGATCCGAATTAGTCGGATTGTTCAATGGCACGCCCCCGATTTCGTCTACGAGAGCCAGTGCAGTTTATCCACATACACACGGAAACTCTCGTCACTGCTATCCACACACACATGGGAAGACTCTCGTCTCTGCTATCCACAACACACGAAACTTTCGTCACTGCTATCCACACACACAACGGGAACACTCTCGTCACTGCTATCTACACACACATCACGTGGAACACTCTCTGTCACTGCTATCCACATACACACGGGAACACTCTCGTCTGCATATCCACATACACATGGGCCACCCCTGTCACTGCTATCCACAACACATGGGAAACACTCTCCCACTGCTATCCACATACACATGGGAACCTCTCGTCACTGCTTCCACATACACCGGGAACACTCTCGTCCTGCTATCCACATACACACGGTGAACACTCTCGTCACTGCTATCCACATACACATGGGCGCACCCCTGTCACTGCTATCCACAATACACATGGGAACACTCTCGCCACTGCTATCCAATACACTGGAGCCTCTCGTCACTGCTATCCCATACAACATTGGAGCACCTCTTCACGCTATCCACATACACATGGGAGCCCTCTCGTCACTGCTATCCACTAACAATGGGAACACTCTTGGACTGTGATCCACCGCATGGGACACATCTCAGTGTTCGATATAGCCCCGGGTGGTGGTTTGTATCTGGCCGATCTAAATCCACATGTAGGGTCACAAGTCCACTTCGGTGCATTATAGTCAATTACACGCACAAGGAGGTGTATTCAAGAAAATTAAAGAAAACCCTGGGATTTTTGAGGGAAGATAAAGTGATAGGAGAACTTATCCCAAGAACACCACACTTTATCTTCAAAGAGCAAAAAAACATAGGCAACAAAAGTGGACTTTGTGAACAGATCGGTCGATACACCACTGGCCTGGAATGTATCCATACAATCTAAGAGAATCCTGTGGACCCTATTTGACGCTTACCTCAAGGAAACTTAAATAAAACCTCTAGCGGTCATCAGATCACCGAGCACGTGGACATTTGGATTTGGATACTATTAAGTTTTGGTAAAGCACAGAACGCAATCACAAAAATTATTCTTTAATATATTTATTTTTCTGTAGTACCAAGATAGGCGGTATGTGTATTGCTGCCAGCTTTAATGTATTTTAAGTTTAGAAGCTGCTCTCATACAGTAATGCTGCAAATTCAACAAATGGCCATTTTCAGTTCTTTACAACTTATAATATGCTTTAAAACTCTGCTGTGCATAATAATTTGGAACTGTGCATTTTGAGTTTTTTTTTACATTTTGAAGAATATACTGTTATCATTGGGAGGTTTGATCAATAAAATTCAAGTTATACTCTAACATGCAATGACTTTTATTATACTGATTGACCTTTTAGGAAAATCAGAGATAAATAACATCTGCATAATAATTTGAAACTTTGAATGCCGCCTAGCGTAATCCTTATCTACCCTAGTACTATGTCATCGGAGAAGAATTGGTAGGCTCCAAGCACATTAAGGATGGCTAACCATGTTCAGCGAACCATCTTTTGTGAATGGGAATTAACAGAAAAACGGATTTAAAGGGAATGCAGCGGCATTGCACGCCATGCCAGGAGCCACTGCACCACATTCACAAGTGATATGGATGCCCAAGGAGGTGGATCTGCAGGCTACTCGGGTCGTGGAGCAGTCTTAGCCCCAGGAGCTCAAAGAAGATACTCTATGTCCTGAGTAGCCTCTGCAGCTAATTTGCATATGAATAAAATACATGCACCAAACGGGCATAAGGATGATGTAGACATTGGGATTCTACCTCTGGATCTACTAGATTCCAGACAGTAGAGTTAATTTAAATATAGAGTGCCTTGTGAAAGTATTCCACCTCCCTTGAACTTTTCTACCTTTTGCCACATTCCAGGCTTAAAACATAAAGATATACAATTGTAATTTTTCAGTGAAGAATCAACAACTGGGACACACTTGTGAAGTACAACCAAATTTATTGGACATTTTAAACTTTTGTAAAAACTAAAAAATGGGGCATGCAAATGGGGCATTCAGCCCCCTTAAATTTATACTTTGTAGTGCCACCTTTTGCTGCGATTACAGCTGTAAGTGGTTTGGGGTATCAGTTTTGGTTTCTATCAGTTTTGCACATCGAGAGACTGAAATTGTTGTCCATTATTCCTTGGAAAACATCTGGATCTCAGTTTGGTTGGATGGAGAGAGTTTTCAGCGTGAACAGCAGTATTCAGCTCTTTCCACAGATTCTCGATTGGATTCATGTCTGGATTCTGACTTGGCCATTCTAACACCTGGATACGTTTATTCGTGAACCTTGCATTGTAGATTTTGCTTTATGTCCCAATCTCAGGTCTTTTGCAGACTCCAACAGGTTTTCTTCCAGAATGGTCCTGTATTTGGCTCCATCCATCTTCCCATCAATTTTAACCATCTTCCCTGTCCCTGCTGCAGAAAAGCAGGCCCAAACCATGATGAAGCCACCACCATGTTTGACAGTGGGGATGATGTGTTCAGGTGTATTCTCCTTGCCACTCTTCCATAAAGGCCACATTTGTGCAGTGTATGGGTAGCACGGTGGTCAAAATCTACAAAGGGTTTGTATGTTCTATCTGTGTTTGTGTGGTTTTCCTCCAGGTTCTCAGGCTTCCTCCCAAACTCCAAAGCATACTGCTAGGTTGATTAGATTAAGAGCCCCATGGGGATAGGGACCGATTTGGCAAGCTCTGTGCAGCGCTGCATAATCTATGTGCAGGGCCGGCGCTATGGGTAGGCAAAGGTGGCAATTGCCCAGGGCCCCTGGGAGAAAGGGGAGAATCTCTTCTTTCAAATGAATCTTGAATTTTGTTACTAGGTGCTATGGATCCAGAGATATTCAGGTTTAAATTGAGAATATCAGGTGCCATTTTTATATATAAAAATCACTCCCAACGGCAGTTTAACAGTTAATAGCTCCGTTTTCCTACATTTTAGAAACACAAATTTAGATTCATATAAAAGAGGAGACTATCTTCTTTCATAGGAAAAAGGAAGTAAGGTTCTATGTGTCACAGAGCCAGAGATACAGCCCCCTGAAATTAACCTCCCCCCAATCCAGATTCTTAGCCATCAGGCTGCAGGGAGCATTTGCTGCACACAGGAGCTGCTGCACCTCACAGATAATGGAAATATTCACTTTATATGTTACTACATTTTGAGAAGGGATAATATCAACTAATATTCATGTTTTTAACCCTTCTCTATGCAGAACTATCTAAGAACACACTTTGGGCCACATGTATCAATCGTTTTTTTCTGTTGTTTTTGCGCCTTTTCATTCAGGCGCACCGTTTTTGTGCCATTTTTGCGACTAAACGCCAAACTAGCTGCGCAGCAAAAATACCCAGCTTTCCCTCATTTATCCTAGCAATCCAGATGTTTTGCTGTGCCTAATGATATTCATCATTTGCGACTTTTAATTTAGGCGCAAAAACTGGCGCAAAAACACTCCAGCTCGAAGGTGGCGTTAACTGAGAAGAAAGCACTGAGCCCCTTTGCAGAGCAGCTCATTTCTAGCAGCAAAGATCAGCCAGACACTGGTACATATAATACAGACATTAGATACACTGCAGACACTAGAACAGATCATACAGACATGAGATACACTGCAGACACTAGAACATATAATACAGACATGAGATGCTCTGCAGACACTAGAACATATAATACAGACATGAGATACTCTGCAGACAGGAGCTGCAGACTCTATTTACAGTTCATCACCTTCTATTTACAAAACATTCTACAGAATCCTGAGCTCAAATCAAGAGAGAAGAGAACGTTACAGAATGTTGCACATAGTCAGGGCCGGATTAAAGGAGGGGCTCCTAGGGCTCTAGCCCCGGGGCCCCCACCACTTTCACTTGTTAAGGGGCCCCCACCAGTTTCTGACAGTCAGCTGCTCAGCTCAGCTGATTCGTTGACTCTCTGTGTGCAATGCACAGCAGCCGTGGCCGCCCGCATCGCACATAGGGGTCTAGGATGTCAGCTGTGTCAGTGAGACACAGCTGCCATCACTGGGGGAGTTCACTGATGCACTGTTTTGGTGGCAGCAGGTTGTGATGGGACGCCGCTGGCGATTAATGACATCATGCTGTCGGCATCCGATCACTACATGCTGCTGCCAAAACAGTGCATTGCCGATCTCCCCCAGCGATGGCAGCTGTGTCTTCAGTGGCCAGCGGCTGCCTAAAGAGCGAGGAAGAGCCTGCAGCATCATGGGATCACTGGAAGGGAAGGTGAGGGTAAGTATGAAGTTTATTATTTTGTGGCCATTTTCTACAGGGGACTGGCGGCTAAATTCTACAGGGAGCTGGTGGCTAAATTCTACAGGGAGCTGGTGGCTGTATTCTACAGGGAACTGGTGGCTGTATACTACAGGGGACTGGTGGCTGTATACTACAGGGGGCTGCAGGCTATAAACTACAGGGTCTGGCAGGCTATATACTACAGAGTCTGGCAGGCTATATACTACAGGGGGCTGGCAGGGTATATACTACAGGGGGCTGGCAGGCTATATACTTCCAAAAACATTGTTGGAAGGGCCCCCACCAGTTTTCGCCCAGGGGCCCCCACCATCCTTAATCCGGCCCTGATTACATTACAAAGGGCTTTGGGGACAGTAAAGCCACTGTAAAGACTTTGCGGAGGGGTGCTGTGGAGGACATTACAGGGGGCTTTGGAGACATTACTAAGGGCTGTGAAGACTTTGGGGGTAGGGGGGGGGCTGTTAGGGACATTACTGGGGCTGTGAAGACTTTGGGAGGGGATTGTGAGGAATATAACAGGGGGCTTTGGAGACATTACTAGGGGCTGTGAAGACATTGGAGTGGGATATAGGGCACATTACAAGGGGCTGCAAAGACATGGGGGGATGTGGAGGTCATTACAGGGGACTTTGGGAACATTACTAGTGGCTTGTGATGACATAGGGCGGTGAGGGACATTAATGGGCACTGTGGGGGACTTCTGGATTTTAGTCAGGGTGGGGGGGAACATTTACAGGGGGCTTCCTGGGGAAAACAGCTTAGGGGGGCTTGATGGGGGAAAATCGCAGCGTAGGTGTAATTAGGGTGAGGGGGAATATTATGTGGGGCACGATTAGGCTCGGCAATCTTTAGTTATGGGTCCACATTGAGAGGTAATTGTGGGGGGGCAACATTCTTATGTGTAAAGTTGGCATTTCTTATTTTTAGTTCAAAAGGATTAGAGAAAAACAATATTAGGTGGTGGTTAGACCAAAGGGGAGTAAAATGAAATATGGGGGCCTTATTTTTACTGTGGTGGGGGCAGGTAATTGTCAGCTTTATTGTGTTGTAAAACAGGCAATGTATTATATAAATAGATTACAACGGCGACGTACAAGGATAGGTTTCTGTAGGGGGGAATTGTTCTTAAGTTGAACATAGTATGTTAAGTCGGGAACCTGGGTAGATTAAATTTAATGTATCCTAAAGGGACAGGGAAATTTTTCTGGTCTCTTGTGCCAATGTTGGATTGTCTAAGAAAAACAGGATTTAACATAAAAGCTTTTCATTTTACAAGAGGCCTGTTGATAACGGTTACCAGGGGATATTGTTAGGGGTCTACGAGATAATACAGTAAAAAAATAACCAAAAATTAGGTCTTTTTGTCATAGGGGGTTTGTCTGTAGTCGGTTGTTATTAATAGGGGGACCGCCTGTATATAGGTTTAGGCTTTATAAAAAAAAAAACATTGTTATATTGGAAGCACCTCCTGGCACGTGCTGTAAAAACAGGTAGGGATTTTTCTCCTGTATTTTATTTTCTGTAGCTGGTATGTATTTGGTTTACAGGGGTGGGATTTACTGAAAAGTGTTATGTATATGCGTTGGGCCCGTTGCCCGGATGTTTTACCACCCCCTACCAAACGCCCCTTCGGCTGAGGGCATTCATGGGAATGATAAAAACAGGGCAGCACGAGATAAGGGGGAGAAAAATCGGGGGGACAGTCAGATGAGCCTGATTCACAGGCAAATTGAAGGCAAGGGGGCCACTTACGTGGTGGACTCCTTTTCTGTGTCTGATTATTTAAAACAACAAGTATTTTACATTACTAAAAAGAAGGTGTTGAGGCAATCAACGCAGCCTGAGGGGCAGAGAAGGAGGCATTTTTCAGGGCTGGGGAAGGTGAGGGAAGGGATGGCAATTTTTCCTGATGAGCCCTATTTGTAACCAAGGTCCCAATCTATTATCCATTGTTCCATGATTCTACGACCCACCGGGGAGATTGCCAAGCTATTATCCTTTCTTGGAATTTCCATTTTGCATTATGGAAAATGGGCGACTCATGCTCCATGCGCCTACGATCGATTCGCCACTTTCCTAGGAACCGGGTGAATTTCTTTCCCTCGTTTTACCTTTCAGCGAGTGGAAAAAACCTCATTAACCGACTTCTGCCGAATTCTTTCTTGTTGCTGCACCCCCGTCAATTTGCATGTAAAAGCAGGAAAATAAAGAAGATTCTGGTTGAGTGCGCTATCTATGTCTTTATGTATGGATCTTTATGGTTTTCCCGTTCCTTGTTATATAAAAAATCATGTACGGCTCTATTATTTTATTAAAAAGAAAAAATTAGTTAGCCGTCGGCTTTTCAGGGAGACTTCCCGAGTTGCCAGCAGGGAACCCAACCGTCGGCAAGGGGTGTTTTCTCTTTCCATAATGGCTCCTCAACTCCTTCATTTCCATTCCCTCAGGGAATGTTCTACTCAGGGAATGATGGCCAAAATGTTTTTCCATTTCAGCTTCCTTCATCCAATTTGGCCCAAATGTTCTGTCGAGGGGTGGACTCCGGAAAAGTGGGGAATTCTTGAGGAGGACCGGGAATGAGGGCAATGAGGAGACATTTATGTATCTGGATTTGTACATATTTTAGAGGAAATTTTGAATGTTAATTGCCAAATGCATCGCCTGGTTGTCTGCTTTCAAAATTCTGTTTTATTGATATATTTTGCAGGTTGTAACTGTCTAAAAATGTCTAGCTAAAAAGCAGATATCTAGTTATTACAGTGTTAGTGATATTATGTGGATTTATTTATGTGAACATATCAATAGGGCACATTTGTGAACTCTACAAATGTCCATGTATTACATTTAGGAGATGTGAAGGTAAACATTTTCTGTTTGGATCAAATTTTTTGCTACCAAAGTCAAATTTTAAGTATTTTTAATAAAATGTTTCAATTTGAATCAAAATTGCATGAAGGCGCCAATTTCTATAAAATCCTTGATGCAATTTTGAAAATGGGGCAAGTGTCTGCTTTCAGAAAATATAGGTCCCTCTCCCCAATGGGCCTCACAGTCTAATCAACCTACCAGTAATTTTTTGGAGTGTGGGAGGAGACACACGCATACAAAATCTTTGCAGATGTTGACCAGCACTGCAAGGCTGTAGTGCTAATCACGGAGACACCATGCTGCCCATAAATCTCCCTATCATTTATCTATCTCCTATAAAATTCTCCCATATTACAGTTTGTTTTACCATACTAAATGGAGCCTCTTGCTTACTGTGACTGGTCATAAAATAGTTTTATTTTGGGGCCCCACTTTTAGTTTTGCCCAGGGCCCCACTTTGTTTAGAACCGGCCCTGGTAGAGTTAATTTAAATATAGAGTGCCTTGTGAAAGTATTCCACCTCTTTTCTACCTTTTGCCACATTTCAGGCTTAAAACATAAAGATATACAATTGTAATTTTTCAGTGAAGAATCAACAACTGGGACACACTTGTGAAGTACAACCAAATTTATTGGACATTTTAAACTTTTGTAAATACTAATAAACTAAAAAATGGGACATGCAATATTATTCAGCCCCCTTAAATTTATACTTTGTAGTCCCACCTTTTGCTGCGATTACAGCTGTAAGTGGTTTGGGGTATCAGTTTTGGTTTCTATCAGTTTTGCACATCTAGACTGAAATTGTTGTCCATTATTCCTTGGAAAACATCTGGATCTCAGTTTGGTTGGATGGAGAGCGTTTTCAGCGTGAACAGCAGTATTCAGCTCTTTCCACAGATTCTCGATTGGATTCATGTGTGGATTCTGACTTGGCCATTCTAACATCTGGATATGTTTGTTCGTGGACCTTGCATTGTAGATTTTGCTTTATGTTTGGGATCATTGTCTTGTTGAAATATAAATCTCCGTCCCAATCTCAGGTCTTTTGCAGACTCCAACAGGTTTTCTTCCAGAATGGTCCTGTATTTTTCTCCATCCATCTTCCCATCAATTTTAACCATCTTGCCTGTCCCTGCTGCAGAAAAGCAGGCCCAAACCATGATGAAGCCACCACTATGTTTGACAGTGGGGATGATGTGTTCAGGTGTATTCTCCTTGCCACTCTTCCATAAAGGCCACATTTGTGCAGTGTATGGGTAGCACGGTGGCTTATTGGTTAGCATTGCAGCCTTGCAGCGCTAGGGACCTGGGTTCAAGTCCCAGGGTCAACATCTACAAAGGGTTTGTATGTTCTATCTGTGTTTTTGTGGTTTCCCTCCCCATGGGGATAGGGACCGATTTGGCAAGCTCTGTGCAGCGCTGCATAATCTATGTGTGCTATATAAATAAAGGAATTAGTGTACAACTGATTGTTGTCGTATGGACAGACTCTCCCACCTCGGCTGTAGATCTCTGCAGTTCATCCAGAGTGATCATGGGCCTCTTGGGTGCATCTCTGATCAGTCTTCTTGTTTAAGACGAAAGTTATAGACAGAACTTGGTAGATTTGCAGTGGTCTGATACTACTTCCATTTCAATATGATCACAATGCTCCTTGGGAGGTTTAAAGTTTGTGAAATCTTTTTGTATCCAAATCCAGCTTTAAACTTCTCCTCAACAGTATCAGGGACCTGCCTGGTGTGTCCATTGGTCTTCATGATGCAGAACCCTAAGACTATCACAGAGCAGATGTATTTATAAGGAGACCTGATTACACACAGGTGGATTATATTTATCATCATCAGTCATTAGGACAAGATTGGATCATTCAGAGATCCTCACTGAACCTCTAGAGTGAGTTTGCTGCACTAAAAGTAAAGGGGCCAAATAATATAGCACGTCCAAATTTTCAGTTTATTGTTTGTTACAAAATATCCAATAAATTTCGTTCCAATTCACAATTGTGTCCCACTTGTTATTGATTCTTCATTAAAATATTACAATTTTATATTTTTATGTTTGAAGCCTGAAACATGGCAAAAGTTCAAGGGGATCGAACACATTCGAAAGGCCTGTACTTAAAAAGAGAAACTCTATTAAAGAGTTAGTTTCCTCACTGTATAATTAAAGTTCAAATTCTTAATCATTTATGAAATATCTGATGTCATTCAGGTCCTAGCCTTATCCTAGTCTCAGAGCTGAGAATTTGTTAAACGCCAATACAAGGTTTTTGCCTACTAGAATATCCATCTGAAAGATTGCTGAAAATGCAGCACTGTGCTGGAAGTAGCAATACTGGAAGATGTGTGGTTACTCTCTGCAGGGACAGTACATGTATGAAAACTGATTATTCTACTTTATATCTTTTCATTGCAGAGTTCTTACCCGATCTGGGAGGACTTCAGCTCTAAAGCCACTAAACTCCACTCCCAGCTCAGGTAAGTGACCCCATGGTGGATCTTGTGATATTCTGTGATCTTATATGGTTTACTACTCGCCAAGTGCAAAGACACAGCAGGGCTGATTGATTAATCTCCCATTATTTTCCATGTTAATTGACTAGGTTAATTTTTAGTTTTTTCCGTTAATACCTTCTACAAACTATAACTTAGCACATCTATGGGTTTTATATATCTTACTGGTGAACTTTTAGTAACTCTTTCTGTGCCACATATTTAAAAAAGAACGCAAATGTGACATTGTTTTTTCTAATGTAAATTTTCTACTTTTTATCATCAAACCTAAGTAAGATATAAAATGTGCAGGGATTGCAAATTTATAGGGTTTTGTTTAAAAAATAACCTTCCTTGGCATAATTAAATACTTTTGGGAGGAAAAAAATTTGCATCGCCACCTTCCAAAGCCCATAACTTCGTCAATATGCCTGTTTGAGGGCTTATTTTTTAGGATAAATACTATAATAGTTTTTTTTAGCCTGGGCTGGAATGGGTGTGGAGGTACAAAATGATTGCCTTTTTGTTTTGTTTTTTTGTTTTGTTTTTTTTTAAGGGTCAAGTTTTGTGTGTTGGTGGGGGGGTTTTTTACATTTTTTTCCAGAGTTTGTTTTTTTTATAATACTGAAGTGTACTTATGTAATGCGGTGCATTATATGTCCCTCACAGTACTTCATATAAGACCCTTTGTCTAACCTTTCACCACCTATTGGTTGGCTTAAAACATTTGGTACACATGAGACCACAATAAGGCACACTCAATTTCTTCAAGGATCTGATATTGAAGATTCTGCAGCATTTATCAAAATATTGAGGTCTCTTTATACAAGGGAATTGTCCCAATGACCAATATGATATTGCCGGTCTATCTTAAGGCGGCTGCAACGTCTGTCACGTCACAACCTTCTGCACCTCAAGGGGCGCTCCAGTGCAGAGTCAGACCATGCACCACATTTAATACAACAACTGGACAGAATTGTGTTGCACGCTCTATGTTAAAGGTGCACCAAAAAAAAGTTGGTGCGCACCTCCTAAGCAATGATGCGTCAGATTAATGAATACCGTACCGTGTTGATGAATCTTGAGCACTCTGCACATTCCGCAAGCAAATTGCAATCCTCTATTATTGTCCTAGGTGCGTGAGCAGTGATGTTGCTTGCAGCCCAAGACCTGCACACGTTAGGGTGCTGCCCCAATTTAGCAGTTTGAGTGCGTTTTGTAACAGAATCAAAATGCACTGGCGAGGCCCACAGCCGATCGTATATATGTGTTTGTATGCAAATGCATGCCATCGACCAATCGTATATATGTGTTTGTATGCAAATGCATGCCATCGGCAATCAGCACCCAGTGTCTTGCATTTACAACATATAAGACACCGGGTGCTGATTGTCAATCACATGCGTTTGTGGGCCGCCCCAGTACTTTTTGATTCAGTTACAAAATGGATGGCGTACTTATGAAGTACGAGCGCCACAAATCCTGAAGCAGTTTGCACTGTTTTTAGATTTGAGAAGTGGATACAGTGCCCCATAATACAAATATAATACAGTGCCCACACTAAACAGCTAATATAGAAGATTTTACACAACTGTCTGTTTGTAAGCAGTCAGTTATAGAGCAGGAGAATGTGAGCAGATTGTAGTGGCCTGCATGCAGGGAGAACATTATAGAACAGGAATTGCTTAATGTCCTATCTGAAAGTAGCATGTTATGGAGCAGGAGTAATTGAGCAGCTAGTGCATTATGTCCTGTCTTTTAATGCTTATAAGCAGTCATCTAGTCGTGAGGGGGAGTTAACACAATGACGTTTTGTAAACGCAAATGTTAACAGCAATGTCATTGGTCAAATCTCCTCTCCTGAGCCGTTGTATTGAGTTCCAAAACGCAATGTAAACGCCACATGTGAACACAGCCTACTGAAATAGAACGCCTCTTTGACGCACAGATATATATGAATACATGACACGATTATACAGAATCTCTTGCCACTAAACTGTGTAAAAGTGTAAAATTTGAATACAGTACACACATAATACAGGCATATAGCCGTAGTTTGATATACAACTATGTAGATTTAGGCTACGCTGTGTTTGTGTCCCTAGGACCACAGTGCTGGCTGCTGTTGCTTTCCTTGATGCTTTTCAAAAAGTGGCAGACATGGCGACCAATACCCGAGGTAAGCAGCTGGTGCAGTCATGTCTATGCATTATTGTCTCATCATCTTAACAAATTTAATGTGACTGACCTTTGGTTTTCCAGGAGCCACACGTGACATCGGATCTGCCCTCACCCGCATGTGTATGAGGCATCGCAGCATTGAGAGCAAACTCAGACACTTTACCAAGTAAGAGCCTGTAGGTCGTAGAACAAAGCTGCTAACTGAAACATTAGAAATATAGTTAAAATGTGATCAAATCTACTGACTGGAGGTATTAGCAGACGGAGCCTGGGAATGAAGGAGGAGCCCATTACAGTGTCCATTTTAGAACATGGTCAGAGTCATAGATCATATAATGGCATATTTGATACCTTACACTGACACCTGAGTCTGACACCTGAGACTCATATGTGACTGTCTTCAGAGATCAGTCAGACTATGTGTATTGGATACACTATATCCACTTCCTGCCTAGCAAACATGCTCAAGTGATGAGGCTGATATCTGACAGTCTTCAGACTCAGAGATCAGTGTCAAAGTATATGTACTGTATACATTGTATATTCTTGCTAGCTTAGAAACTGAGAGCCAATAAGAAAGAGAGCAGGGGGAGGGGGAAAAGAAGCAGATATCAAGTGTATTAGTTGCCACACTTGCATACAGTTGCTTCTACAGACTTCTTAGCTAAAGGCAGGTATTTACCATATGTACTCGAGTATACGCCAACCCGAGTATAAGCCGAGATCCCTAATTTTACCACAAATAACTGGGAAAACGTATTGACTTGAGTATAAGTCTAGGGTGGAAAATGCATTGGTCACAGCCTCCCCCAGTAATGTAATGCCACGCGCTGCAGCTTCCCCCATAATGAAATGCTCTGTGTTGCTGCCTCCCCCGTGATGAAATGCTTCGTGTTGCTGCTTCCCCCGTGATGAAATGCTTCGTGTTGTGGCCTTCCCCGTGATGAAATGCTCCATGCTGCGGCCTCCCCCCTAATGAAATGCCTCTTGCGGCAGCCTCACCCGTAATGAAATGCTCCGCAGCCCCTTAATGTATATATAAAAAAAACCTTTACATACTCATCTTCCGAGGAGGAAGAGATGCGTCCATGCGCTCCGCCCGTGGAGCAGACTATGACTTCAGTAGCGGTTGCTGCTACCGATGTCGTAGTGTGCACCGCGGGCTGAGCACATGGCAGTGCCTCTGCCCACTCTGTTCTACATGAACGGGAGAAGGAAGAGGAGTCGGTCATCATCGGGGTGCATCAGTAGGTAGGTGAGCATGTAAGATAATTTTCTTATAAACTCCTGTATAAATCAAGTTGGGGTTTTTCAGCACATTTTTTGTGCTGAAAAACTCGACTTATACACAAGTATATACGGTAATAAATTGCTTACTGTATATGTTTATCATTTGCACACATCTCTTATCACTAGAAATCCGTATAACTTGGTTCAATTCACATAACATATACATTACTAGTATTATAACTGTTAACTATGTAATAAAGTACAGATCTAGTTTATAAAGTGGATTTTTGTGTTACATTCTGCACAGTATATACGTGTGTGCAAATGTCTGTAACTAGAAGGTCCTCTATTTAGACACAAAGTTCATTTTTTTAAAAAGCAAAATAAGCTTCTGTATGTCTTATTGAGCTGTACTGTGGAACTTTGTAGTCTGTTTCATACAAAATCATGCAATACGATGCAATGTATGAATTATATTACAGGTAGGTTTATCTTTGAGGTCTGTTATATTTATACACAAAGTAAATGCAGTGTATACAATACACATACTCTGACTGATCTCTGAAGGAAGCCATATATCAAAGTCAGGTGTCAGTCTCAGGTGTCACAGTCAGGTATCAAATATGCCATTATATGATCTATGACTCTGACTTTCTGACCATGTCCAGAAATGGACACTGCAGCCCATAGCACGTTACCTCATCTGTCATACCTTGATAACTGGAGACTGCATTCACACGTGGCGTTTGAATTGCAATTTAAAGCACAAATCAAATGCTAGGTGTGAATGTGCATGGAGGGTCCTACACTATGTACAGCTCTCTGTCAACCCATTTTGTAGATGGGAAGAATCTGCCATATATGTGCCAGTTGATAGACATTAAAGAAAACCTACCATTTGAAAATGGTCATTCTGTCCCAAACATACCTTTACATAGAGGTAGGTAAACTGATGCTGGAGGTTGTCTTGTTTAGGCACAGAAATCAGCAGCATCGTCCAAAAATCTATTTATACAATAGACAAATAACCCATTTGGCGATCCTGTGCCCCTGGCTCTCGGGAGCGAGTGGCTGCACAGGCTCTCAGGGGCACAGGAGTGCCCAATGGGTCATTTGCCTATTGTATAAATAGATTTTTGGATGAAGCTTCTGATTTCTGTGCCTAAACAGGACAACCTCCAGCATAAGCTCACCTACCCCTATGTAAATGTATGTTGGGTCAAAATGACCACTTTCAAAATGGTAGATTACCTTTAAGCCACCTGATGTTGGTTCCCTTGTTGCACAGCCATACTCTGGATATAAATACTCTGGCTTATATGCTCCAACTCCCTTTACCTGACACTTTGCAGGCCTCATTACCAAAAAATACTGTTAAATTCTTATGTTTACTATGGAGTTTTTTCTCTTTGCAGCGCCCTTATGGAGAGTTTAATAACTCCTCTGCAGGAAAGGATTGAAGACTGGAAGAAAACCGCTAACACATTGGACAAAGAGCATGCACGAGGTGAAGAGTGATCCATACTGTGTCCCACACAGCTGCAAACCCCACATCTCTCAGCCACACAGGACCTGCCACCACACATACCTCAACCACAACGTGCACCACAAATGTCATCCCAAGATGTCCAAGCATCCCAAATACTTCATTCTTGCATCTTTGCATTTATAATAATAAACTAGATAACAGAAGTCACAAACTCTATAATCTGCTTCTCCTTTCAGAATACAAGCGAGCAAGACATGAGATTAAGAAGAAATCCTCTGATACTCTGAAACTGCAGAAGAAAGCTCGGAAAGGTACATGTATTCAGTAACACATCCATCACCAGCACAACCCATCAGACATAAGCTCTTCCATATGATTTGTTGCAATGTATGGGTCTGTCTTTAACCATTTCTTTCCTGAGGCTTTGCTGCTTTGATACTTGGGATAAATCTGCAGTGTTCTCTCTTTGTGATCTCTCTTTGCATGTCTGTTTCTCACTAACCTTCCTTTCCTTTTTTCTTGCATTGCCTTCCCTTCCCTCCTGTAGAAGTTTTAGGTAAGTGATCATCTTCTGAACTGGGGGTTGGAGTGGGGTGCTGGAGCACATTTAGACAATACTAGATACTAGCAGGTTTTGTGGGGGAGAAATATTTGAGCTCACTAAACACATCTCCCGGAAGCCTTCTCTATTGTTTGCTGTAGAAGATCTACTCCATCATCTGAAAACACTGGAAGGATCTTTAGAGGAGAGGAAATCTGAGGGTGGGAAAAGAGGGACAATTTCTAGAGTGGGGTGGGTGAGATGAAGTTTTAGGGCAAAGAGGGCCTTCGACAGTGTTAATGTATTTTTAGATATTCCATTTGAAACTGCATGTATAACAGTTGTTCCAAAGTTGATTCCAAATACAAGGTGTGAACTTCTTTCTGGCAACACGTGTTTGTCATGTAAAGTGGGAAATGGGCCATTTTTTTTTAAGTATTTTTTTATTTATTTTAACAAAACAATAAGGTTACATACAGAGGCCTGCTTGTTCTGTGCATAGTAACATTCTGGTTTACATCCAGAGCTTTACCAATTTTAGATACTGACACCAAGCTGAGCCCTTTTATTATATATATATAACATCATTTACAGAGGTGATGACATTTTCATTTCACATCACATACTCATCACTAAGATGTAACACTAATATGACTTGATATTTGTGATCCCCGCTGATAACTAGAACAAGGTGACCCTAGGGAAGGGTTGTCTTCTGTTTCTAGTTACCAGTAATGTGGCCTGGTGTAGATGGCAGGAGGTTTATAGTCTAGTGGTGGCAGCAAGTTCCCCATTTTCCTGTGACTCAGTTTCTTCTGTCCATCCTGCAGGGAAGGGAGATCTGCAGCCACAGTTGGATCACGCACTGCAAGATGTGAACGACATGTACCTACTTCTAGAGGAGACAGAGAAGCAGGCAGTGCGTAGGGCTCTGATTGAGGAGCGCGGGCGCTTCTGTACCTTCATTGCGCTGTTACAGCCAGTGGTGGTAAGTACAGGCACATGATAAACGCTAAGGTATCACTACATAGAATACACTGCCTTCATGTCTTATGTATTTCTGTTTTCAGAATGGAGAGATTCACATGCTGGGGGAAGTGACGCATCTGCAGGCAATAATCGATGACTTGATGCTACTGAGTGAAGAACCTCACAAACTGCCTGCAGCTAGCGAACAGGTCAGAGCTCCATTGGATGCATTTACCATAGAAACATTTTTTATACAATTTTATTTTACAGACATGTGAACTAAATCCATTTCACAGGTATAAAAATGCATTTGCCATTATTGATGTGACTTTAAGGGGAACCTGTCACCAGGAGACCCATTTTTAGCACTCCTCAAGTCCCCGCAGAGCACAGTACATACACTGCCAAAGTGTTTTTGTATTAAAAATTGGTTTTACAGAAAAAAAGATATGTTATATTGTACCTATCTGCTGTGTGACTAGGCAGTTGCCAAATGGGAGGGGCTGGAAAGGAGCAGTCCCCCCCTCCCCCCCAACCTTGGGGAACAGCTACTCCATGTGACCTTTTCAAATATATGAATAACTCCCCTCACTGGGCTTAGCGACGCCCCCTGCTACAGCCCTCTACAGCCAATCCCGAGTGTGGGGAGTTATTCATATATTTGAAAAGGTCACATGTTTCCCAAGGGTGTTGGGGAACTGCTCCTTTACAGCCCCTCCCATTTGGCAACTGCCTAGTCACACAGCAGATGCTAATGAAAGGTACAATATAACATATCTTTTTTTCTGTAAAACCAATTTTTTATACAAAAACGCTTTGGCAGAGTATGTACTATGCTCTGTGGGGACTGGGGGAGTGCTAAAAATGGCTCTCCTGGTGACAGGTTCCCTTTAACCTCATCGAACCGCTTTGTAGATAAACCTTCATGCAGTCGTGCCTTGCATGACAGTTCAATGCATCTCAGCCCTGATGCACAAATACGTTGTTTCCTTTTGGGATGTGTTTTTTACAACTGTCCCACAGCTCCATATATTTCTATGGCCTCATGCACACAGCCATGATTTCCACAGCCCTGTGCATAAACTAACTGCCCGGGCCTTAAATTATAGAGCAAGTCCTATTCTCACATAATGCATGGACGGGAGACTTTTCATTGAGAAATATGATGCAAGGACTTCCATCCACTGCACTAAAAAATGGGGGGGGGGGAGATTTAGCATCACTTTGACTGTTTCTTCTAATACTTTTTGAGACTTTTTTTTTGTCTCGGCTAAGGCAGCAGAGCCGTGGGCTCAAATAGGGCTGCAGCCCAAGTCCAACGCTCTTCAACATCTACATCCATGAACTCACTGGAGGTGAGGTGAAATTTCTGCTATATGCAGATTACCTTCTGATATTGTCATCTACTTAGAGAAGTCTCCAGGACTGGAGATATGGAAATCCTGGATAAATTTTCCAACACCTTTTTATTTAATCTAAATAAAACCAATATCATGGTGTTCCAGAGGAGAAATGCAAGTGCACACTGAGCACTGCCCATGACAGTGACTGACAGGTATCTACCTGGGCCTGGAAGTACCCCAATCGGGAAGCTTCAGCCATCCAGGTGCTCAGAGATAAGTCCTGAAGAACCTTCTACGCAATCAGGAGAATTTGACATTTGTCAGTTGAGACAAAAAAAAAGTCTCAAAAAGTTGTAGAAGAAGCCAAAGTGGTGATAAATCCCCAAATGGAGTGAGGTTCAAGATGTGAACTTAAATGCGCAACTGGCCTTAGCCTGAGCTTTTGCAAGGTGATCAAATGCAAGGATGTTTATTCTTTGTGGAAAGCCGTTTTTTGGGGTCCTATTATTGCAAAATATGCAAATAGGTTTTCTTAGTTTGGAAAAGGAAAACCAGGCCTCTTTTGCTATCCTATAAGACAGCCCCCTTACCATCTCACATGGCTTTCAGGAAGCCTAATGACATGATATAGGATTAAAGCCAAACCAGTATAGGCAGTCTCCGGGCTACGTACAAGATAGGTTCCATAATTTTGTTCTTAAGTTAAATTTGTATATAAGTTGAAACTGTATATTTCATTATTGTAGATCCAGACAATTTTTTGTCCCACTGCCAATTGAAATTTCTAATTTTTTTGCTGTGATGGGACCAAAGATTATCAATAACGCTTCATTACAGACACTTTACAGCTGATTATTGCAGTCTGGTACTATAGTAAAGCATACAGAGAGCTTCACCAAAGGTCACAGTGGGCAGAGGGGTCGGTCTTTAACTAGGGGTTGTCTGTAAGTTGGGTGTCCTTAAGTATCTATTTCAGAAGGAACAGATATACAACTATAGACAGCACTGTTTCTATGTGACTGTGTTTCTTCGGTACAGTGGGAACTGGTTTATCTGAGTGAGAGACTTTTGACTAAGGTCAGGGACTACGAGTTCTCCTTATGGAAATTGCTAATTAAGGCCACCTTGCAGGCTTGTGGAGACTTAAAGCCAATTATGCTCCACTAGGAGATTCTGTGAAATATGCAAATCGGTTTTCCTAGATGGGACAGGGAAAACCACCATTCTTTTGCTACCTTTGAAGGAGGCCCCCGTACCATCAAGCTTGACTTTCAGAAAGTCTAATGAAGCATGATATTTCCCAACTGTAAAAAATGCACATTTATGTTCAGGAAGCCCAAAGTTGGATTTTCATGCTGATTGTTTTCTGCATTTTCTCCTCCATGTCTACCTGTTTCTCTAAGTTATATCCAGAATTCCTGTTGGCTTCCTTTGGGCACTCCTTATGTTTGTCATATCAATAGAGTTGATACTGTACTGACATTGTTACTAGTGAAATAAACTTCACTTGATTGTGGCTGCAGAATGTGCCCAGAATCACAGCTGATTTATTCTTAAATAGGGTTCATGGAGTTGTTGGATGCAGCTGATGTTAGAGATGAATAAGAGGCTGTGCCAAGGAAGTGATTGTGGTAGCCATGTTTCCTTCATCTCGTCATCTTATTCGATTGTTTTATCCAGTGGCTTTCTTTGTACTGCTGCTACATCTTCCCAGTAACAGCTTCCCAAAAATTCTCATCTCTTGCAGGTTATTAAGGATTTGAAGGGATCTGACTACTCCTGGTCCTATCAGACACCTCCATCTTCCCCCAGCAGCTCTGGATCTCGCAAGTCCAGCATGTGCAGGTAAGTGATTCTGGTAGATAAAAGGAGAGGCAGTCCCCTTCATAGCTTTTCACTAGATCCCATCACACTCCGGTATATGTGAGAGGTGTCCATAGTAATGTCCCAGTGTCTTACATCATCAATGCTCTGACCATTTACCACAGTACAAAAACTGTCCCCTCCTGGCAAGCTGCCTCGCACCCCCACTCACCGGGTTCCGCGTGTCGCTATCGCAGCCTCCCGCAATCCACTGGAGGAGCCCAGCGGCTGGTGAGTGCCTCTTCCCAGGACTCTGGATGCAGTTCCCATGAAGCAACCTATTCCAAGCCGCCATCACCTATGCCCTCGGATATCACAAGCCAGGTCGGTGCTGAGCCAGTTGTGCAGGTGATGTGCAGAATGATGGCACCTTCCTGTCTAATATATTCTTCCTTCCAACAGAAGTCCTCGAGCTCTGCATCCTCTGAAGCCTCTGAAACTTGCCAGTCAGTGAGTGAGTGCAGCTCCCCCACATCAGTGAGTATTATTTTGATAAGTGCACATAATGGTAAAGGGCCAGTGCACTCCTTTGTGTGCTTCAAGTAATCTTTGTTTGCTGTCAGTATATGGAAACAGTTTTATTTACCTTCCAATAACGCTAACACCACTGCGGAGTACAGTACTAACGCCGGACCGTTTTCAAAGCGCCCACATTGTGTGAAAGCGCCCTCACGGTAGCCACTCGCTTTAAAGACTCATTGACCCCTTCCCTACTGCACATTCTCTTTTTGGGTTAAATGCCGAAAGTGAATAACAGAAGAAAAAGCCTCCTAGTCTCTCTTGTCTGACCATCTTAAGATTAGTTTATATCAATGCTACAGGCTTTCTTTATGCTCTTTCCTTCGAGAAGAAAATAAATAATGAAGATAAATAGTAGGTCTTCCATTGCACAAAGGGTTACATGTGCAGCAGGTTATGTTATTCCTCTGCTGTGGCTCTATTTTTGGCATAATCATGGCCTTAGCACTGATGTGAACTTAGTCTTACAATGTATCGAATCAAGAAATCCTCTGAGATCCTGGACTGATTCATTTTAACAAACAAGTCAATAGCTTAGACACAATTGCAACATACCTAGTGAAACACATGAGATGTGTACAAGTTTTTAATTTCTCAATGTAATCAAGAGTGTTCCTCCTTACCAACAGCAAGTATAATCTTAAGACTAGCTACCAAAACCTAAAGCAACCTATCAACCAATTTATTTCTAATGAATATTTCTGCAGGATTGGTCACGGTCCGGTCCATATGAAACGCCACCTGCAAGTTCTATTCAACGCAGAAAGGATCGTGTGGAACATCTGAGGGAAGCAGAGCTGGGCTCTGGCTATCAGGGTTTAGAAGACCCTTACCGGCCCAGAATGTCTCCCGCTGTTATTGCTGCCAAGGTAAACCTTTCTTAAAGATATATAATGTATAAACACTCAAAGCTTTATCTTATAACCTAATGTACACTACTCTCAGATCCTCCATATGTGTTGTAATAAAATAAACCACCCCACTCCCCATATAAAATTATATAATCCCCATCTTCCCCTCCAAGGACTTCAATTTATCTAATAACATAATATATATATCCTATCGGTAAAATATTGCAAAATACCCTGAACATCCTCCCCTCGGACCCCCACGATATAGTGTATAACCCCTTTTTCTACCCATACCCATATGCATATATCTGGTATTACAAAGTAACTCCTTCCACCAGGAATCCCACATACATATAGGGGGTCATTTACTAAGGGTCCGATTCGCGTTTTCCAGACGTGTTACCCGAATATTTCCGATTAGCGCCGATTGTACCTGAATTGCCCCGGGATTGTGGCGCACCGCGCCGGCATGCGCGCGACGGAAATCGGGGGCGTGGCCGAACGAAAACCCGACGTATTCGGAAAAACCGCCGCATTTAAGAACGGAAAATCTGTTGCTTGGGACGCACTTACCTTCACACAGCCCGAGCCGGTGAACTCCAGCGCGGTCAGATGCTTTTCAGCGCAGCAGCGCCACCTGGTGGACGGCGGAGGAACTACCTTATTAAATCCCGGTCGGACCCGAATCCAGCGCAGAGAACGCGCCGCTGGATCGCGAAGGACCGGGTATTTTTTTTTATTGTCATCTGCACCTAGTCTTCTTCTCCCCTGCCCTGGTTCATGTTCTTGCAACCCAGCATTATATTCCTTTACCTTATTGTTACAGCACGGGGAAGAGGTGTCCCCTGCGGCCAGTGACCTTGCCATGGTTTTGACCCGTGGTTTAAGTCTGGAACATCAAAAGAGCAGCCGTGACTCTCTGCAGTATTCCAGTGGTTACAGCACCCAAACTACGACACCTTCATGCTCTGAGGACACAATTCCTTCACAAGGTAAGTCAAGCAATCCACCACCAAAGGGTTAACGGTGGTTAACGGTAAGTATTTGATACACAGCAAGTTTTTTCTTTTGCAAAGAATGGAAAGGTCTGTAATTTTTTCATAGATATACTTCAACTGTGAGAAACAGTATCTAAAAAAGTCCTGAAAAACACTTTGGGGGACCTTTACAAAGAACAGTGCAGTCTTTACTATGTGCACTTTTCCTGTGTAGTGTGCAGAGGGCGCCAGATTCAGGATTTCTGGCCCCCTCTGCTCTGCTCCGAAAGAATGCACCACATTTTTGGTGTACCTTTAACACCATGGGGCAGATTTATCAAGCTGTCTGAAAGTTAGAATATTTCTAGTTGCCCATGGCAACCAATCACAGCTCCCCTTTAAAATATTCATGAGCAATGGTAAAATGATTGCTGCACTGTGATTGATTGCCATGGGCAACTAGAAATATTCTGACTTTCAGACAGCTTGATAAATCTGCCCTCATGTTCCAAATGAACACCAGAACGCCCCCTTCAGTGCAGAAATTTGTGTCGCATGATGACTAGTGCAGCTGTACCACATAAGGGTCTCATGCGACACAAATATGGTGCAGACACATTGAACGTGCCTTTAGCAAATGTGTCCCATTGTATGATTTTTAAATAATTAATTCATATTTTATTGCATTAAAAGGGGATTTAATACAATGGAAAAGAAGAACTTAATATTTGGTATAGATATTTCCTGTGGTTCTTGACCAAGTTTGCACTCACTGCAGTAGGGATTTTAGCCAACTTCTTCATATTTAGATTTATTGCAGATCTTTATTCAGTACTGTTGTTGGGCAACATTGAGTTTCATCTCCCTTCAGATTTATAATTGGGTTCAGGTCTGGAGCCTGGCTAGAAAGAGCTTCACTCCAGAACCTTGACATGCTTCTTATAGAGCCATTCCTTAGTTGCCCTGGCTGTGTGTTTTGGGTCATTGTCATGCTGGAAGATCTCGCCACTATCCGTCTTCAGTGCTCTTAATGAAGTAAGAAGGTTGTTGGCCTAAATCTCATGATACATGACCCAATCCATCCATCCTTTAATAAGGTGCGGTCATCCTGTCCCCTTTGCAAAAAAGCACCCCCAAATTATGATGTTTTTGCTTCAATACATCATGGTTGGAATGGTGATTTTGAGGTTGTAATCATCCTTATTCATCCTCCAGACACAGCAAATGGAGTTGATACCAAAAGGTTTCATTTTGGTCTCATTTGACAACATGATTTTTTTCCATGCCACATCTGGATCTAGATTTTCATTGGCGGACTTCAAACGGGCCTGGACTTATGAGCAGGGGGACCTTGCATACCCCGCAGGATTCGACCCATAATGGTGTAGTGTGCTACCACCAGAATGAAGGATTATAAACCAAGCACCCTTACTTTCTGGTGTGTGCCCCCTCTGGCAGGATCTACTTTTCTTTTAGCTTCTTATGCCCTGGTTTTTGCAAAAAAAAAAAGTTTTTTGAAAATATGCAAATTAGCATGGGGGGTCCTGGGCTCCATTTTAGACCTTTTTTTCTTCAAAATAAAGGCATAAGAAGATAAAACAAAAGTGGAACCTGCCAGAGGGGGCACTCACCAGTACGTAAGTGTGTTTAGTTTACAATCCTTCAACCTGGTGGTAGATGTCCTTTCAGATAATCTTTGAGACTGTGCTCCCAGCTCATTTTAGGTCAATGACCACATCCTCCTGTGTAGTTCTGGGCTGATTCCTGACTTTCTCAGTATCATCCTTGCCTCAAGAGGCGAGATCTTGCAAGGAGCTCCAGACTGTGAAGGATTGACGGTCATCTTGTATCTCTTCTATTTTATCATAATTACACTTTTCACCAAGCTGCTTGTCTATTGTCCTGTAGCTCATCCCAGCCTTGTGTCACTGGTGTCTTTAGACAGCTCTTTGGTCTTGCCTATGGTGTAGAGGTTGGAGTGTGATTGAGTGTGTGGTCAGGTATCTTTTCAACAGGAAACAAGTTCAAACAGGTGCAATTAATTCAGGTAATGAGTGCAGAGTAGGAGGAGCTGAGAGAGCCAGAATTCTTGCTGGTTGTAGGGGATCAAATACTTATTTCATGCAATAAAATTCAAAATAATTATTTCATACAATGTGTTTTGCTTTTTTAGATTTAATCTCTCACAGATGAAATGTGTGATAAATACATATTTCCAGACCTCTCCATTCTCCGTGCAAGTTTTCCTACCCACAATCTGCAGTGTATCAAATACTTATTTTCACCTCTGCAAGTCAGGATTAGAGCACTGGTACAGACCTCTGTATATAAGATGAAACAATGTACTGTATAACGGAAACTTGTAGATACTGAAGCCCGATTCTTACTTCTCATGGCTGAAGGTTTAATGTGACAGTTGTAGACAATCTTCTGGATACTTTTAGCTGTACTGATCCATAGGACAGGAGATGTATTGTGTTAAGCTTAGGCTACATTCACACTAACGTATGGAGGACGTATATACGGCCGACATACGTCCTCCATACACGTCAATGGGCGCACTGCGCCCTACGGGAGCGGTACGGTGCCGCACCGTACCCGGAAAAAGATAGGACCTGTCCTATCTTTTGCCGTAATACGGCGCCGTGCCGTAATACTGTGCTCACCTCCTCCTCCTCTCCCCGTGCACTGACGTTGCCCGCTACTGTACGGTACGGGCGGGCAACGGCAGTGTGAATGTAGCCTTATAGTGGCTTCTCTAGATTGGATAAAATAATAGCAAACTATCAAATATTTGGAAATGGAAATGGAAAATGTCAATGAAATACATTCTATTAGAAAGTTGGCGAACGTTGCATGATCCAGTTATTTACATGGGACTGTGTCTCTCTGTAATGTAGACATTACCTGCTTTAATTTCTTCTGACTTGTCATTTACACCTGCACAGGTTCTGACTATGACTGTTACTCAGTGAATGGAGATGCAGATGGCGAGAGCTCTGGGGACTTTGACCGTTCCTCCACGGTTCCCCGAAGCAGCAGTTTGGCACAAAATTATCGGCGCATGCTACAAACCAAGAGGCCAGCCTCTACAGCCGGTCTACCCACCAACATGCCTCCCTCTGGATCTGCACCTCCCCCGCCACAATCAGGATCAACGCCAGGTGTGGCCACCATAAGACGCACTCCTTCCACAAAACCGACTGTCAGACGTACTTTATCTAATGCCGGACCCATTCCTTGTCGCCCCCCTATTGTGCCAGTAAGAACACCTACTGTGCCCGACTCTCCTGGCGCAGGACTAGGGGGGCGCTCTCGTGTTGGAAGTGAAGAGTGCGTTTTCTATTTAGGAGCAGATGATGGGAGCCCCCTAGACTATGCCAAGTGCTCCCCCAAGCGCCTCAGTCTCCCTAATGCAGCTTGGGGGGGTGCAGGAGAAATGTCTGTGTATGGAGGGGGAGGAGCAGATGAGGAAGACATGGGAGGAGGTCTCTTGGCTGCAAATCGTCACAGTCTAGTGGAAAAGATAGGGGAACTTGTAGCGGGAGCACATGCTTTGGGGGATGGGCAGTTCCCTTTTCCTTCTGCTCCAGACAAGAGTCAGATTCCTGCCCCAACAGGTGGAGGGAACGGGTCAGAACCACCAGCAGGTGATATGCTTGCATCCATACGGAGAGGAGTACGGTTACGCCGAACCCTGACTAACGATCGTTCTGCACCCCGGATCTTGTGATCTTGATTCGAGGTTTTATAGGATTGAGGATTGGTGCTCTGGGGGAGGGGAGTGAAATATACTGTGACGCAAGCAAATCCAGAAACCAAGGGGTGCTTAATCCTTTCTGTCCAGGGCTAGAAGGGTTAAGTTTGGTGACTGACTTAAACATTTTTACCATTCCATGCATCAGTGGTACTGTACCATTCCATACAATGGTGGTTACTGTACAGACCATTGCTGATGAAGTAGAGTTAGGATGAAATGATTGGTCTGTAATAACACGAGCCCCCCCTTCCCCACAGGAGCAGCTCACCTACGCAGTGGCATACAGTGCTGCAATGAACATAGTGTCAGTAGATGTTGCTGCTGCATCACAAAGAGGAGTAGGATGGGCTGCACTGGTTTCCTTATTCTGTACACTATAGTGGCTGCTCTATAGGACCCGGTATCTGCTGAAGCACATCTCATGGCTTTATCTTCATTGCAGCCAAGTGACCGAAGGACCACGCCACCTGACGAAGCTACAAGAATTGTCTGGTTCTGGACTTTATAACTAAAAGTCACACTGGTCGGGGCTGTGAGGGGCGGTGGATGCAATGTTTCCACTACACAAAAAGCATTGCAGGACTCTGGATGACCCACCGTGGTGCCCCACAGCCCCCCAAAAACTCAACCGTTCTTACTGTACACTTTGTGCCAAGTGTTTGTTTTGGACACTGAGCGGCCGCCGCGTTTGTGGCAGATTTTCGCTCAAACAATAGGTGGAAGAGTCCCTCTGGCTCAGTAATGGACTTGGGCTGGAACATTCTTCCATTTCTTGGCCTCGTGGTAGTGGGGGAATAGCTGATCTCACAGGGATCCTGCCTTTATCGATCACAGAGGCCTCTCTTCTAGTGCCATTCAGAACAAGCCTTGTGCCACCACTGTGCCCAGCCATAGGGAGGAGCAGTTCCCAGTGTCACCTGTGCCTGAGCACCATATGGTGGGCAATATGCAGCAGGCACGCATAGTGGGTTCTGCAGTAATAAGGCACCGCACTGATGACCTGTAGAAATAGCACTTAGGATTTATAGATTTTACACCATTAATTTATGAGTCCTGTAGATTGTATGAATCTTACCTGTTTGAAAGACATTTCCTTAAATGGGTTTCCTCACTAATTTTCTTTTTTTCTAATGGCCCTCAATGCTCTGAATATGAACACAACAAAACCTGTATGTGCACGGCTTTTCCCCATTAATGACGTGCCATAAACAGGCCACCTCATATGGCACATCATCGCTGGTAACAGCGGCACAACTTTCCTGCGCCATAACATTTATTGCCCATGGAAAACAACTATTTAAATTCAGTTTATTTAGTGTTATTTCAGTGCATTTAAAGGGCCATTAAAAATTAAAGATTTGATGGGGCCACCTCTTTAAAGTGAACTCATTCCTGAACACAGTTTATAGGCTTGTCTGAAGAACTGCTGACAGATACAAGGCACATGTCTTGGTTGTACAGACTGTATGCAGGGGTCACTTGATGGAAATGTCATCCCAGTTAAAGGCCTTTTGAGGGAAATGCAGCCCCTTGGCCAGGAGATGTGGCCCCTGTAGAGGGCCGTTACTATAGAGCTGTATTTTTTCAGAGATTAATAACAGGATAATGTTATCTCCTCAGAAGGAAGTGCGGAGAATTAGATCTAATGAGACAGAGAATATTTTTAGCAGCTGCTGGCGGAGCCAGGGTCACAGATCAATATTAAAATATGTAGCGATATTGTATCACCACCTGCTGGCCAGGTTGAGAACTGCAATGAGTTCCCTTGTAGCAGAAACCTAAATTCTCCTGCAGTAACAATGAGATTAGGACACCTGCAGGAATATGTCACCAGATTTTGCAGGAATAATATAATACCTCGATGAATCATAGGTAAAAAAAAGATTATAACTGGTGAAAATTTAGAAAAGAAATTATAATAAGTCCCTTTAATTAACTCAAAAATGTGAAAACTGATCCCTAGATGCCTGAGGCTGCACCACTGAGAAATTCTAGTTACAACAATCCTCTGTTATTGTAAATCATAATTTATAACCACACAAGGAGTGGAGTCTTGATACTTCTCAATGTTGCAGCCTCTGGTAATGGACATTGAATTTCTTGTCATCAGATGTGATATCTCAGCGTAGGGGGAAGGGACTTTTATTTTTGTAATACTTTACTTCTGCTGTATATACACATGAAAATGCGGCCATTTGGGTGAAGGATAATTTGTGGAAATGTGGTCCACTTCTATAACTGATGGAGGTATTGCAGATGTATGCACTAATCCATTGAGAAAGCAGACACATGGAGACAGGGCTGCTTTGGGTGTGGTAATAGGTTGTGCTTGTGAGCAGCAGCTTATGCAGGTGTTTTCTGAAGGGTGCAGGAAGTTGTTAAGAAATAAGGATTTTTGGTCTGAGATTTGAAGGTTGACGTAGGTTCATTGGTTGTTTTGGATGGTTGTATGACAGCACTGATCTGTAGAGAGAGACTGTGAGTACGTTGCTGTATGTCCAGTTCATTATGTACATCATATTGTACATAAAACCCTTGACAGTTTGAAGTGAAGACAATGAAATGTGTCATTTTGCAACCTTATTACATTTCTTTGACAGTAACAGAAAAACCCCATAACCATCTCCTGACATCATGGGTGGAGACTGTGATCAAATGATCTGCATCTTAAACCAATTTGCCACTGCTCAGATGACTGTCATTCTGTTCAATGTTAACCATCACATAAAGAGGAAGTAAAATATCTGCTGTGATCAGTACTTCAAAGCCTCCACCTGTGAGATCAGTTGGCTTGATTTTCCTTATGAAGAGGACCTGTTACCTGTCATGACTTATTATTCTTAAATAATTGAATTCCTCATGTATTGTGGATCATATTTTCTTATATTTGCATTATGGTGTTATTCATCCTACAAATTTATATTTGGTTTTATAGATGTCCCAATTTGGGAGTATGTCCACGCAGTCTGATTATGTCATGGGGAATGCAACTATTTACTTAAAGTGGTTTCCCATCTTGATTATATCCACGTCATAAATATATGATAGTTTCTATCGCAAGAACTGGTTCTGCTAACCCTCTCCCTCTGACTGACCTCAACTGATTGAACTCTATATGAATGGCGAAAATATCAGACAGTATAGGCCCTGCTTTTTTCAGCCCTTTCGTATGGCGAGTGGCCAGGCATGCACAGAATCCAACAGAACCCATTCTTGAGAAAGGTGCAGGTCCCACCACTGGAACCCACCTCTATTATCTATTCTTCTTTCATAACACTGTTACCGTACTTCCTCGCCTTGCCCTGGTAAGTGCATGGAGTGGTCCCATGTAAGTAACTCTGGATGCCACAGCTGGCCATAGACATTGGATGCTGTAACTAATCATTTATTGGCAAAGTGAGAGAAAGATCAGGGGGTTCCTACATGTCAGTTTGGTTGTCAGATGTCTAATGTGTCTGGGCAGCCTGTTTCATCAGCAAAGGTGGCAAGAAGCCACACACAAGACAGATGGGGATGTGTATCTTTATTTTGACTTATTTTTTCACATTTTTTATTTTTTGCACATTTTTCTGCGCTTACACCAGGGTCTTGAGAAGTTTGCCGCTGTGTGTCTGTTGCAGTGTTCCTAATGTGTCTGCGCAAGACAGATATTTTCTTTGATTTGCACCTTCTTCACCCCTTATTTTTGAGCAAATTAGAGAGCAAATAGAAGTACAACTCACACCACTAATAAGAAAAAAAACTGAGATACAAAAGTGTGCCAGCAGAAGAACTATAATTATACATATGCCCCAGTGAATCAGAGACGTGTGACCAAGGACTACCCTACAAGCGGCCACAGGGGTGAGGTAAAAAGACAAGAGAGGTGGAAAGCGAGTGATATGAATAACCACCAGGGGATACAGATTGTCACCATCTCAGGGGCCTG
This sequence comes from Engystomops pustulosus, assembly GCA_019512145.1. Lineage (NCBI taxonomy): Eukaryota > Metazoa > Chordata > Amphibia > Anura > Leptodactylidae > Engystomops > Engystomops pustulosus. Next base: position 68,804,046 of record CM033647.1, read on the forward strand.
TAGACTTCACCTTGTAATCGAGATCCCTGTCCATATCAATGTCCACATGATGCCTAAATAGTGTGCCATGTGGAGACGTTGATATAAATGGTGAGAAGACACTATTATATGCTTTATGCTTTGCAACAGGCTTTGGACCTGTAACTTTTGCTGCTCGGATCTCAGCAGAGTAGAGATTACAGAGCATTTTAATGCAGAAATTAGATGTTCTTTAGTTTCTTATGCTCCGTCTTCTTTTGGTGAACTGAATGACCTATGGTACCAGATAACAGACAGGAGCGGTGGATCCCATACAACAAAGGATCATCTGAAGGTCCCTGTTAGTTGCTGACATTTTAGGACACGGTCTATATTGAGGAATAGGCCTAACCTTGAGCTGTAATGGTTCTTCCACAGCAGAGAGACCCAAACTTTAGCAATAGGATCAACCGGCAATAAAAATGCAGTATTGGTGACTCCCTTCATAGGGCTAAGGGCCATTCTGCTACTGGAGGATGACAGAAGGCAATGACTTCTGATAATGCAGGTGATGGATCAAGGACGGAACGACTCATGACATCACATTTATCGCTTGTTTTATGGCTCCCTTTGATCTCTTCGATAAGAGGATGAATCCTATTGGAGCCGGAGATGATGCACGTTGGTGTGACTCTTATAGAATAAATAGAATTTTTTTTTATCCCAGTGTAAAGATGTAGTCCCATCCCAGCAGCTATGCATCACATGAAAGATCAGTCCTGAGGCCCCTTGGTTATAGAGAATATGCAGGAGACCAAGGAAAAGCATTTGCAAGCACAAAGCTTCCCTCCCCCTCTATGTTCCACGTGTGGACAGCCTGGTCAGTACCTTTATATATGAAGCCCCCTGTGTTTGTATAACACATTGTTGTACAGAGTCCCCCTTCCCCATTACACTGGATTTCTGTGTCTCCGTTTGTATGTGTGTTCACTGGCCTGTATCTGTAACCTTGCTGCCTGACCTCTGGGTGCCGGACCCTCTGCTTTATTGCCATGTTTCACCCCATTCTGTATGATGTTAGAAATATTGGGGGGAACTGAACCCCTAACACTGTGTCTTAAAAATGTGTAACTGTCTTATGCTCGCTGTTCTTCCGGTTTTGTTGCATCCTTCCCTCATGACTTTTATTCTTTTTTCTAGTTCATCTTTTTCACTCAGAATTGCGCTGACGGTAACTCCGCACTGTGACGATCCAGTATTAATAAAACTTGTACTGTATAAATCGCCTCTGCCATGCATGGTCAAGTAACTTCTACTGGTATTTGTATAAAATAAGAGACTGTCCTATTCTGCGACTTTGAAGCCAGAATTTTGTAGGAAAAGCATGATAAATGTCCCCACGTAGCTCTTCTGGTTATGGAGAGACTATATAACATTCCTATATAAAAGGGGGATAGTACCTCTCAAAAGTTGAAACTATTTACAAGCAGCTTACCAGATGCACTGAGTGTTAACAATTTACTAGAAAATTATTTTGACACCTAATATATATTAGAAAAATAAATGAATCCAATAGCTGTCCAGCCTGTTCCACCTTCCTGTGTTACAAAAAAACTGTAAAAAAAAAAAAAAGGAAAGGCAAACCTTAAACTCTGGGTCTTTCCAGTGTTCCCACGTCTAAAATCTGGAGTACTAATTCTTAATAGTAAATTAATCCAGTAAGGACAGATGTATAAGGGCGAGCAGATCCTTCACAACAGGTCATATGAGAACACTGAGGTCTCCCTCCTGTAGCCAGAGCTCTTCCATTAGACATGTAATGTTATTACCTGACCTCATACTGGACATCACTGTGGATTTATATTGTGCATCAGCAGGCAGAGAGGGATGGTGGAGTACATGAGTGCTGGGGGTAAGTCAGTGGCTTAACCTTTGCATTGGGTAAGGAGTGGTCTCTTGGTCCATATCCACAGAGCAGCTGAGCTTATCCTTCTGAATCTTGGCAGGCTGGGTGAGGTAGAGCTCATTGGGTTCTCCTGACATTAGTGCACACTCTGCCCTGAGCCGTTCACCCATCTCATTGCACATAAGGGGACTCCAGTGATAGGGTGAATGCGGGTTGCCGCTATATCCTCTAGCAGGGTAACCTCTGAGCAGCAGAAAAACCTGGAACCGTTCCATTAGGGCAGAGCACATCCTCTGAATGTGACCTGGGCAAACACAGGTCACATTCTTCCTGGTATAAGACATCCAGCAATCTGAAGCAATCATCTAGCAGATTCTTCGGAGCAACACCTTTCACTCTGTCCCCTGGTATCAACAATCTTGCTAAAATATCATTAATGGTGTTACTCAACTCGGGCTGCAAAAACAGAACAAAGTTTTAAGTAAAATGAACAAACACCACAAACTACAAACAGATACACATTCCTGAAGATCTGTGTCACCAAGGAACATTCAACCACATGCAGAGCTGCTCTCACAGGGTTACTTAGTGTCTATACTCATAATAATGCTTCAAACTTAGTAAAGGAAGGAACTGGGGTATGTACAAGGTTTTATAATAATAATAATTCCTTTCCTTTATGCACAGAGCTTGCCAAACTGTAGGTTTGTTCTTATGTTGAATGTGTGTGCAACTTGGAACAGGTATGTTTTTTAACTGTAACTCCAGTTTTTAAAATCAACATGACAATAGTATTTTCCAAATTTTGGATTATAATGGGAACAAGGAATAACAATAAAGCTTCATTACTGACACATAGGATAACTCTCACAGTTGATCATTGCAGCCTGGGTCAAATTTACATTAAAATGGCATCATAGAGAGAGCTTCACAAGAGGTAGCATGGGCCATGGAGGGGTCATCTGTAAGTCGAGTGTTCTTAAAGGGAACCTGTCACTAGGGACCTAATTTTCAGTAATGACAGTTACAGAAGCCCATCACAACTGCATTGCAAATCTGCCTTCTGCTTTCTCTAAACATTGCATTACAAATACACTCACGGCCCACTTTATTAGGTACACCTGTCCAACTGCTCGTTAACACTTAATTTCTAATCAGTCAATCACATGGAGGCAACTCAGTGCATTTAGGCATGTAGACAGTCAAGCAATCTCCTGCAGTTCAAACTGAGCATCAGTATAGGGAAGAAAGGTGATTTGAGTGCTTTGAACGTGCAGGTTGTTGGTGCCAGAAGGCTGGTCTGAGTATTTCACAAAACTGCTGATCTACTGGGATTTTCACCCCACAACCATCTCTAGGGTTACAGAATGGTCCGGAAAAGAAAAACATCCAGTGAGCGGGAGTTCGTGGGCGGAAATGCCTTGTTGATCCAGATGAGAATGGGCAGACTGGTTCGAGCTGATAGAAAGGCAACAGTGACTCATATCGCCAACCGTTACAACCAGTAGGCAGAAGAGCATCTCGAACGCACAGTACGTCCAACTTTGAGGCAGATGGGCTACAGCACAGAAGACCACACCGGGTGCCACTCTCTTCAGCTAAGAACAGGAAACTGAGAGGCTACAATTTGAACAAGCTCATCGAAATTGGACATTAAAATTGGAAAAATGTTGCCTGGTCTATAGATCTCGATTTCTCGCGACATGGGGTGGTCAGAATTTGGCGTCAACCAACATGAAAGCATGGATCCTCCTGCCTTGTATCAACGGTTCAGGCTGGTGGTGGCGGTGTCTGGGTGTGGGGAATTTTCTTGGCACTCTTTGGGCCCCTTGGTACCAATTGAGCATCGTTGCAATGCCACAGCCTACCTGAGTATTGTTTGCGACCATGTCATCCCTTTATGACCACAATGTACCACAACATCTGATGGCTACTTCAGCAGGATAATGCGCCATGTCATAAAGCTGGAATCATCTCAGACTGGTTTCTTGAACATGACAATGAGGTCACTGTACTCAAATGGCCCTCCACATCACCAGATCTCAATCCAAATGAGCATCTTTGGGATTGTGGTGGAACGGGAAATTTCGCATCATGGATGTGCAGCCGACAAATCTGCGGCAACTGTATGATGCCATCATGTCAATATGGACCAAAATCTCTGAGGAATGCTTCCAGCAACTTGTTGAATCTATGCCACGAAGAATTGAGAGGGGGTCCAACCCGTTACTAGCATGGTGTACCTAATAAAGCGGCCGGTGAGTGTAATTGTGTGTTTTAACTTACCTTTCACCCTGACAGAATCCTCTGTGTAGTCCCAGGGGTTGCACTTTTTTTTAAATACATTTTAAAAACAACATGTGACTTCTCTGCAGACTTCTCAGCTCTTAGCCCCCAGGACAGGAGCATAAAGGTGGAGGCTGAGAGCTGAGCAGTCTTCAGCACAGTCAAGTCAAATGTTGTTTTTTGAAACGCATCCAAACCAAAGCCCAACCCCTGGGACTACACAGAGGATTGCGTGCAAGCTAAGTTATAACACACAATTATATTGCAATCCAAATGCTTAGAGAAAGCAGAAAGGCATATTTGCAATGCAGCTGTGATGGACTTTTGCAACCTGTCTTTAGTGAAAATGAGGTCCCTGGTGACGGCAGATGGGCTACAGCAGCAGAAGACCACACCGGGTGCCACTCCTTCAGCTAAGAACAGGAAAACTGAGGTAGCTACAATTTGAACAAGCTCATCGAAATTGGACAGTAAAAGATTGGAAAAAATGTTGCTGGTCTGATGAGTCTCGATTTTGCTCGCGACATCGGATGGTAGGGTCAGGAATTTGGCGTCTCAACAACATGAAAGCATGGATCCATCCTGCCTTGTATCAAAAGGTTCGGAGGGTGGGGTGGCGGTGTCATGGTGTGGGGATATTTCTTGGCACTCTTTGGGCCCCTTGGTACCAATTGAGCATCGTTGCAATGCCACAGCCTACCTGAGTATTGTTTGCTGACCATGTACATCCCTTTATGACCACAATGTACCCAACACTGATGGCTACCTCAGCAGGATAATGCGCCATGTCATAAAGTGGAATCATCTCAGACTGGTTTCTTGAACATGACAATGAGGTCACTGTACTCAAATGGCCTCCACAGTCACCAGATCTCAATCCAATAGAGCATCTTTGGGATGTGGTGGAACGGGAGATTCGCATCATGGATGTGCAGCCGACAATCTGCGGCAACTGTGTGATGGCATCATGTCAGTATGGACCAAAATCTCGAGGAATGCTTCCAGCACCTTGTTGAATCTAGCCACGAAGAATTGAGGCAGGCAGTTCTGAAGGCAAAAGGGGGTCCAAACCCGTTACTAGCATGGTGTGTCCAAATAAAGTGGCCGTCGGTGAGTGTAATTGTGTGTTTTAACTTACCTTTAACCCTGACAGAATCCTCTGTGTAGTCCCAGGGGTTGCGCTTTTTTTTTTTTTTTTTAATTTTAAAAACAACATGTGACTTCTCTGCAGACTTCTCAGCTCTTAGCCCCCAGGACGGGAGCATAAAGGTGGAGGCTGAGAGCTGAGCAGTCTGCAGCACAGTCAAGTCAAATGTTGTTTTTTGAAACGCATCCAAACCAAAGCCCAACCCCTGGGACTACACAGAGGATTGTGTGCAAGCGAAGTTATAACACACAATTATATTGCAATCCAAATGCTTAGAGAAAGCAGAAAGGCATATTTGCAATGCAGCTGTGATGGACTTTTGCAACCTGTCTTTAGTGAAAATGAGGTCCCTGGTGACAGATTCCCTTTTATATAGGAACTGCCTGATGATTAAAGGGGATGGCCACTTTACCTCATGTTTTGTTTTTTTTTTGTAATGTGAGGGTCAGGATATTAAGTAATTTACCAATATACATCTATTAAAAGTTCTTCTTCGCTTTCAAAGGGTCATGAGAAGATTAGATCTGGATATGACTGGGGTAGAATGTGAAAATGGGACAGCTGTAACGAAATGCTGCAGTTGGTGCTGGCAGATGCCATTTCCTGCTTTTCCTGTTTCTCACTGGGGTGAGAAAGTATTTTTGGCAAATGTATCTACAGTGAGATAGAGTTGTACAATTATTGTTCCATCGCAGTACCTGATCAATGAGCCATGAAGGGAAGGGTATCCTTCCTTCCACTACTGATGCCCAAATAACATGCAAGACAGAGCATACAACAATGAGCAAGTGAGAGCTGCAGGATCATAAGTCCCAAGCTAATTGCAACAATATAGTAGAAGCAGCATCTAATATGCTTAGGAGTGTCCTTCTTATTCATCCATAGAAGCAATAAAAGCAATATTTCAGTTTTTCATTTTAGCTATTTTCAGGGTAAAGAAAAATTGCAGGTATTGATACATTGGGAGAATACATTGTTGTATACAATGACCAGAGTAAAATACACAATTATAGGATGACCTCACCTTATTAAAAACATGGTGGAATCTGTGAGCCGGGGAAGTGGTAAGTGGTTGTTAGTGAGCCATGCATGAGCCACAAAAAGATCAAATCAGCTGCCAGTTAATAAGACAAAAAATTAGAATAATTAAATGTAACAGGAGAGGATGTTTTTGCATGTAGCAGATTTTAAAGGGAAACTCTAACCATCAAACATCAACTTCAAATTATTTCCTTTTTTTTTTTTATTGGCGCTACGGGACAAGAGCTACAGCCAGAACATTGATAATAATTCTGACATTACATAGTCTTATACTTCAGACACAGCCAGAGCTGCATGTCAAAAGAAGAAGAGACCCAGGAAGGATGTACGTGGGCAATCTCTAGTTGCAGCTCATGTCACTAACATAGCAGCACTGCATTATACTCTACAGCTGGATGAACAAATGTTAGGTGGCATCTTGGGAGCTTCTGCAACATGTCTTACCTGAATGCCATTGTGTAGCTTCTTAAATATGTTCTTCAAGTCGTTGATATAGGAGCGAGAAGGGTGTCTCTCCGGTAGTGCGCGCAACATACTGAGCAAAATGTTCTCATTGACTATGCCCCATAGAAAACGCAGCTCATCCACTGTGATCCCATCGCTAAACTGCAAGAAAGGGATTTAGACAGAAACAATAATGTAGCACTACCAAAGTCTCTATGAAACAGGTAAATTGATGACAGATGTACATTATAAGCCAGGGGAGACTTAGGGTCCTTTCACACAAATGTTTTCCACACACAATCCCCACACAAGTTTGTGACTAAAATTGCATCGGACACTGACCCATTATATTCCATGTGTCAGAAATGCGTATTTTCATGAATGTGCTGCAGCATAAAACTTCCAGCATGCCACATTTGTGAGAGACACATGAAAAATGCCCCTTCATTTTTTACTTAACTGTTCCTTGCGCGATCCCCGCTGTGCATTGTCCGATGATAATGGACTCCAGCGCGATTCACTAAGATTGTGCACCCGATTTCCTGCTTGTGTTGCTTACCCGCTCAGGTCCGCCGGAGTTCACCATCTTCTTCGCGGTGCATGTAAGTGCATGGCTTGCGACACAAATTCAAATGTTACATCCCGTGCTCAGTCCGAATCCATCAGATTGTTCGACGACCCGCCCCCCGATTCGTGACGCATGAAAGCCGGCGCGTCAGAGCCAAAATCCGATTGCGGGCACCACAATCCCCTTTTAAATGCGGTGTAAAACGGTAATCAGCTGAATATCCGACGTTTGTGTGGTCCGTGGACCCTTAGTAAATGAGCCCCAATGTGAGTGCATTGCATCTTTCACTGATCCATATAGGAAATGTATTTATTTACATTTATAATTTTTGTTAAGCATGTGAAAAACACATTACACTCCTTTGTTAAATTAGAAGACATAGAACAAATACCAAGAAACATGAGAAAATAAATGTATGGTATTTTGTGGTGAGGTCATGATAACTTAAGTATTTATCGATGTGTTGGTCCTTTGTGAACTTATCGCACTTTGCTTTCTGCTAATCTTTCCCATGATGGTCCTCCTGCCTGTGTACCCTATCCAGACACCCATGTACAAAGTTTTTTTCTCTAGAAAAATCATATAGATGTATGCCACCAGGATGGAGAGGATGGAAAGCCTTCCCTCTACTGGAGCACTTGAGGGATAACAATTTTCTTGTTGGCTGCTTTGCAAAGTGTTAGAGTTCTGAAACCATTGCTGGGCTTTTAATTTTCAGTATCCGTGCAATTGATGCATGTAACGCACAATATCCTGCATGATGAACAGGAGACATATATCATCCACCCATGGTTATATAATAAACTGTGGAGGACACCCTGAGAGGAGCTCTGAGAGAAAGAAAAGTCAATCATATTCCAGGGATCTGAGGCTTTCCTAGGCACTTTAGAGTTAACTGCCTTCCATTGAATGTACAGGATTTCAACTATAATCTAAGATAAATTCATCCATTACTTCAGGGGTGCACTGCACCCAGTTGCTGAGATCAGGGATCTTGTCCAGCTCCTTAATATCCTCCTCCATCATTGCAGCCTTAGGTCTTGGCAGCAGTATTCCCTTGAAAACGGTCAAGAGAGGACAATCTTGCCCTCAAAACTAGATAATCCATCAAAATGTATAACAGCTGCTCTGACCCCACCGTGGGTGACAAGTCTTCATAATGTGCAGATAAAACATAATAAAAGAGGACACACAATGTCTACATATGACAATACACACAGCTGTTTATACCAAGCTAGTGATGTTCTGACATTGAAGGATTTCTTCATACTTCACAGGCAGTTTATAATCGATGGGAAAGTAGTCGTGCTGCAAGGAGAAACCACAAAATTAATATCAAGAGGTACTGAAATTTTATGGATCTCAGAGACAATCGATATGAAAGATCAGCTAACAAAAACATTGCGCCACATTTATTAAAGGTTTGTGCCAGTTTACTGTCTGACTTTGCAACCTACTTGCACATGTACTTATAAAGAGTATTTATAGAGTACTGCACCTAAAGGGGCGTGCTGGTGCCGATTCAGACTGTGCATTTATTATAGCAACTCAACCTAATAGTGTTGCATGCTGTATGTGCAGCAAAAAAAAGTTGGTGCACACTTCTCGAGCAGTGCAGGGTTAGCCAGATTAATGAAGAACGTACACCAATATTCAATAATCTGGAGCACCCTGCACATTAGTGAGGCAAACTGCACATAGTACAGTTTGCACTGCTTTTGATAAATATGGGCCATTCTGTTAGAATCTCATATCTAATGTTGCCCTCCAAGATCCTATGACTATGTTACAGTTAAAATATTAGTGCGGCAAAGTAATTAAGAAGCGGTGATAGATGTATCCTACCATATCTTACCATGGTTCAGACCTGGAACAACATTAAAACTGAGGCAGGTAGACACACACCAACATACTAGCATAATAACAAGTCTGAAATAAGATAACCCCCATGAGGTAGAAGCCAATTTTAATTGTCTTGGGAAAATAATTCCCAACTTCCGAGCAGATAATCTATGAATCAATTACCCATTTCCATAAAACTTGTTACCTACCTAGTGGTGGATTTATACTCACCATATATAAAATGCGGTTTTCATAACTTAGCATAAGACTTATCAGTTCTATAATTTGACACTTCTCGCGAATCACTGCAGTCCTTGCCAGAATCAGAATACCTGCAAAATACAAGCTCTGGCTGTTACATCTGTACAGAGACAAAAATGCTATCCTCAGGACATTTAGCATGCCTCCCAACATTTGTGAAAGGGAAAGAGCCACACCCCCCAATCACTCCCTGGCCACGCCCCAAATTTTAGCCATATTATAATAATAAAAGTCATCTCAATTAAAAAAAAAAAATTATCCTCATTGGGATTTGAACCCAGAGCCTGCAGTGTCCATGTACTATAATGACACAGTGCCTCAACCAACTGAGCTATAACCTCTGTGATTATCTAGGTGTAGAATTTTGGTAACTAAGAACTATGACTACTGTTACACTGTGACACAGATTTAATGCCTTGGTATATAGGGAGGGATCTTCTCAGAAATTATTGTAATTATTGAGACTATTATTATTATTATTATTATTGAGATGATTATTATTTTTACTATTATTAATAATCATCTCCATAATAATAAAAATAATAAAATTTATAATAATAATAATAGTCTCAATAATTACAATAATAACCTCTGAGAAGATCCCTCTCTATATATCAGTGCAGTAAGTCTGTCACAGTGTAACAGTGGCAGATAACACTTCTTAGTTACCAGAAGGCTTCTGTCTACAGTGCAGAGGGTCCCAGGTTCGAATCTCAGCCTGGGCAAAACTCTATTTAATTTAATTAAATAAAGAGCTTGTGTCTGGGGAAGCCCTGGAGACCATATATGGACAGATGCTGATCTGAGCCTGATGACGTGGTCCCTGCTCTCTCCGCTAACCCGACACTTCTCTGAAAAGGATTCCCTGCCCGATGTCTGCTCTGGGGAACCCTAGGAGATGCAGTGACCATAAATGGACAGATGCTGATCTGAACCTGATGACATGGTCCCTGCTCTCCGCTAAGCCGACACTTCTCTGAAAAGGATTCCCTGCCCGATGTCTGTAGAAGCCATTCTGTACTATCAGTTCTGGCTTTCAAAGTATTTACTATGGGGACACAGCGCCGGGACACAGCGTGACAATCTCATAGCTGCCTGTGACGTGGGGCAGAGGTAAGAAAAACGGGACTTTCTCGGCAAAATCGGGACGGTTGGGAGCTATGCATTTAGTTCTGTAGGTTGTGTCTTATCTTTGGTCTCTTAGAGATCTCAATAATTGCCTTGCTCCTGTTCTCCTTATGCTTTCAGGCAGTTTCCCCTGCAGATTTGGGAAAAAACTTGCAAACACGTTTTCCAGGGCAGACAGAGTTTCAATGTTATCTCATGAGTAGAATGTAGGAAACTGTTTGGGCCAAGTGAGAGGCCATAGATGTAAGTCAGGCAGAAATTCAGACCATCTTTTCAAGCATACCTGAATATTATCGATGATACTAAACTGTGAAAAGTCATTATAGCGTAACTGCAAAGTTATTTGACAAAAAATAGTTTTAGCACAGCTGGAGAGAGCCTTTGACAACAATTCCCACGATACCTGAAGCATGCTTCTGTCTTCTTTCTATCCTGAGATATAGGACTAATAGTTATATGAGACTATCTGTAATATCCTCTCAGCTTTTTTTTCCTCAGTGAGCGGGACTTCCTGGATGCAGATAGCTAGTAATATTGTGTAAATTACAGAAGTGCTTATTTTAGGTTAGTGCAGAGTTAGGCAAAACTCTACTTTACAGTAGCATAGCTCCCAACCATCCCGGATTTGGCGGGATAGTCCCGGTTTTTCACTTCTGGGAGAATGTCCATATTATTCCCTTTCTGTCCCACACTACCTGGGGTTGTCCCGCCTTCATCCTTGTCACAATGTGAAGCCAGGAGGCGGGGTAGAGCTTTCTCCTGCTATCTCCACCTTCACCTGGCACCTCCCTTATCAACTCCCTCAGCCCAGCGGTGGCCAACATGCAGAGCCCTGTGTCCTCATGCTGCCATCCCACACGGCTGTTTTAGCAATAGATCTCCTGCCAGGCATAGATGCTGCCACATGCTGAGAGCTACATTGATTCCTGGGCAGCCCTCGGAGGATCATCTGCAGTTGACCTGTTCTGCTATCACTTGTGAAGCAACAGCAGGTCCCTGCTTCCTTGCTCCCTCTTCCTCCTCACTGAGCTTCAGCCTGGGAAGACAGAGGCGGGGAGTGCACAGCTGCTGCAGTATAATGTCAGGTACTCTGTGAATGCTGTCTGTATAGGCAAGCAGCAACTAAAGAGTTAATTACCACACTTCCTATAGACCTCCTGCCAAATAGGATTCCCCAATCCCCTCAGTCCTATTCTGATGGATGTGACTTAACCCACTAACAACCAGGGCCTTTTCTTTTTCTGAGACCAAGTTTTTTCTACTCCAGTGTACGGAGCTGTTTAAAGTTTAATTTTTGCAGTATAAGATGACATTTACATTAATACCAATTTGGGTTCTGTACAACTAGTTGTTCGATTTCTACAAAAATTTTTCTGTGTTGCAAAATGGCAAAAGAGTGGCATTTCTGACATGTGGCCACTATTTTCCATTACAGAGTTCGTCGATAGGAATAAGCGGTTTTAAATATTTATAGATCGGGCCTTTTGGGACTTGAAGATGCCTAACGTGTTTATGAGATTTATTGTTTATTTTTATATCAGTTCTAGAGAAAAGAGAGGGGGTGATTTGAACTTTTAGGGTTTTTTAAAAAAAATTTTAGACTGTAGGGTACTTTCACCCTAGAGTGTCTAATTGAATCTACCATATATTACAATATAGTAGTAAATAGAAATTTTGCACATGATCTGTCACAATGTGCCACTGGCACATTGTATCAGATATTCATAGTAACTTAGCATCATAGTTTGTATGGTTGAAAATAGACACATGTCCATCAAGACATCCTTTCCTTCCTTTAATAATTCCTTTATTTTTTATTTTGCCAAATCAATCCCTATCCCCAATGGGGTTCACAATCCTGTCAACCTACCAGTGTATTTTGGAGTGTGAGAGGAAACCCTGGCAAACACAGAGAGAACATACAAACAAGTGCCATCAAATGCTTAGTACCCACCTCCGCATCCCGTGGTGCTGTGTAAGGACTACCTGTCTGCCGGCTGAACTGCAGAGCTCACACTGTAATCATGATGCTTACTGCTGCAGTGCGGCCTGTGGTTTGGGGCGTGGCCAGGGCATTGCTTAGGGGGTTAAAAATTGCAGTCCCTTTTTCTCATCCAGAAAAGTTGGGAGGTATGACAGTTGTACTTTAACTTAAAAAGTGTGGCGTTTCGTAACAGTATACTTTATAATAAGCGTCATTTAGTATTCAAGCTTCTCTGTGCCATTTTCCCTAAATTCCTGAGAATGGTTTATAAAGCTGGTTTATAAACATGAATAAAGTAAGACAGGGAGGGAAACTTTTATCATCTGTACTATTCATTTATGATATTTGCTGTAAAGTTTAGTTAAACACTGATAAATGTAAGGTTATATGGCAAAATTACACTTCAAGAATATTTTCTTATAGGGAAACTTTGCTGAAAATGCAGTATAAACTGCAGGTTATGTTGTACAGAAAATGAGACGCTAAGTAGATTGATTTATAGCTGACAAGAGAAGTCACTGTACAATGGGTTATTTACTCATATAAATCCCTCCGTTTTCCTCAGTGGACAAGCCATTAGCAGATTTGGGTTTTCATATCATCTTTATGCCCCGAAAATAATATTGGTCGACCTTACTACAGAACATTGTCTGTCTGCTGTCTCTAACATCATGTCCTCTCTCTACCTGAAACTTAATCCTTCTAAAACTGAACTTCAGTTTTCTTCCATCTACTAAGTGAACATCTCACATTTCTGTCTGTGGTCTTATCATAACTCCCGGGCAACAGGCAGCTGTCTTGGGGTTGTGCTAGACTCTAATCTCTAATTTATACCCTATGTTCAACCACTGGCTACATGCACCCCAACACCAATTCCAGGATTCACCCCTTTGCTGACTTGGAAACCTGTAATACCCTGTCACACTGATTTACTTGATTACTGTAATTTCCTATTAATTGGTCCTTCACTTGTTAATCTCTGTCATCTACAATCTTACATTAATGCAGAAAGCCACACTTATCAGAGATGCCTCCAGTCTGTGCCAGTCACTGCCAGTCCCTCAGTCTCCTAGCATACCTGTTCTCTTCGGTCAGCAATTCAAAACTGCACTAAAGACACCTTCACCTCCAGTGTTTCCTCTTGTTTCATAGATTGTAAGCTCTTGTAAGCAATGTGTTAACTCCTTCCATTCCATAGTCATCCTTGAAGATGACAAAAATACTCACATAAAAAGATGACCCCTCTCTCCATGATCTTCTGCCCGCACGTGTCCAGATAACTGGCTAACCTGATCTTCTACTAAAAGAAAAAGTGAAAGTAAATGATCCATGCACCCAACCTTCACATTTTTTTCCTTGGATTATACTCCCTAGAAATCCCAGTGGTGCAATTTACTTCTTCCCAGATATTCCAGCTGTTACATCTGCTGTATTACAAGGCCGGAAACGTGCATATTGGTTCAAAGCCTTAAATAAGTCAACAATCATACCAGAAACTCAGTACCATAAGGTGCCATGGTGCAAAGCAACTAGGATAAAACATGTATGAAGGACATTAGGGGGATGGGGAGTGAAACCGAACATCTTCCAATATCATAAGTGTCAGGCAAGTTCCAGCAAGCTCAGACTGTACCAGCGACTGACGAGACCAATAAAACCAGTGACCTCAAAAAAAGCAACTACTGCAGGTGTCCATAGCAGGCAAAGCTCATCTTATATCAGCTGTACATATATATAACTCAGATTAGACCAGCGCTGTCCACTTCACTATCCGCAAGAAGATTTGTATCTTATACCAACTTCATATGTACAATAATGAACAGATAACGCACAATCTAAGCCAGTCAATAAGTCAATAAAACTATACACAAGAGAATGGAGAACTAAAATCAACTTTCCATATATATTCTTATATAGAAGATATCCCGGTTATACCACGATTGGTCAACATCACAATTTACAAGAACATGCAAAACTTAAACCAGCTACACAATAGATACCTAGGTTATATCGCTATATAGAAGATGATGTATAACCTATACCACCTGTACACATATAATTATATATCAGAAGATGCCCATGTTATTCGTGTATGGCACTATATTACTATATACAGGATTATGTGTAACCTATACCAGCTGCGCATATATAATTATATACCAGAAGAGGCACAGGTTATACCTGTATCGTCTTTATTTCTATATACAGGAATATGTATAACCTATACCACCTGTATACATATAATTATATACCAGAAGATGCCCAGGTTATAGATGTATGGTGTATATTACTATATACAAGAATATGTGTAACCTATACCACCTGTACACATATAATTATATACCGGAAGAATGCACAGGTTATACCTGTATGGTCTATAGTACTATATACAAGAATATATATATAACCTATACCACCTGTACATATATAATTATATAACAGAAGATGCACAGGTTATAACTGTATGATCTTTATTTCTATATACAGGAATATGTATAACCTATATCCCCTGTACATATATAATTATATACCAGAGGATGCACAGGTTATACCTGTATGGTCTTTATTTCTATATACAGGAATATGTATAACCTATGCCAGCTGTGAATATATAATTATATACCAGAGGATGCACAGGTTATACCTAGATGGTCTATATTACTATATACAGGAATATGTATAACCTATACCAGCTGTACACATATAATTATATACCAGAAGATGCACAGGTTATACCTATATGGTCCACAAGAAGATGCGTGACTTAAACCTGCTGGATGTATATCATCTTATACATAAGATACACAGAATATCCCATCACAATCTACATCGTGGTCTATAATAGTTTACACTGAATTCTGTAGAAGGGAAGATAATTGATAGATATGATTTTCCAGCATCATATCGCAATCATCAGGGAATTATTTGGGTTGGGCAGGCTTCTACGTAATAGCAGCATAAGATGCCAGGTTAATATTAAGCTGCAAGAACAGATCTACTGTCCAGGATCCTATAAAAGCTTTGTAGCAAATTCTGCGGTACCTGCAATACTGCTGCCCACAGAAACCACTTTCTTCTAGGTCTTGCAACATGTAAGGGGATGCTACACCTGCTATCCACACCTTATTTTAATGTTCTGAACAGGGGGCTCCAAATTATTGCTCTCTGTTATCAGCCATATCCTGACATCATCTCTATCACATGTGCAGCATGGCTCTGTCTTCTAGATGTGTACTTACCAGGGTCTGGTCTTCTGCTGTGAAGGTGGCGTGCGTCTCTGAGCTCAGCTGTATATGAGTTCCTGTCTGGATCACTCTGACTGTGGGTTACATCTGGGGTCAGGGAAGAGGAGGGGGCGTGGCTGTTCCCTCCCTTCTAAGTAACAGATGTAAAGTGCAGACTCCTAGCAGCTCAGTCTACTGCCCAGTAAACACTGCAAAGTCACCCGCAGCTGGACATGCGTATACAACCATAGAAAGCATATCCACCGTTCCCTATAAATACTATACTGATAACCAAATCATACGGAAAAGTATATATACAAATATAGTTGTGTATAACTAAGCTGTAAATTCAGCAGCCGTAAAGGGGTATCCGCATCAAGCATTCACTTTTAACTTAATTAATTTGCCATGTATAAACATTTATTCAATTGGATGTTATTAAAAAATAAGTTCCTGTGTGAAGATAATTTCTGATAAATGTAGTCATGTTGTGCCTGGAAACGCATGTGCGTTTGGGCCGAGGACCTCCCCCTGTGCGCTAGCATCGCCTAGCGGTACGTGTGACCGAGGCCTTAGAAATTAGATGAGTTTCCTCGGATACGACCACCCTGCACTCTGGCAGTGGTGGCCAGACATTCGTTATCGAGACCTGCCTGACCACCTGGCTTCAGCAATCATTACCACAGGACGGCTATGGGACCTGCAGTAACTGCCAGACATTTCATAAACAAAAACTTTTCATATACATGTACATTTCATATACAAAAAACAGCACAGGTGGTCATATCCAAGGACATGGTCTTGTTTCTTAAGGACGATATCACTACATTTATGATAAATTATCTTCACAGGTAATTTTTTTTTTTAATAACATAATTGAAGAAATGTTTATATATGGTAGATTAATGAAATTGAATATAAATACCCAGACGACAATTCCCCTTTAAGGCTAAATTCACACATGGGGGACATATATATGGCCACAAGCTTGCAGTCGTATATACGTCCCACATAGGCCACCAATGGGTGCATGGAGCAGAACAGTGCAGCACACGTGCCGCTCCGTACCTGGGGAAAAGATACCACATGTCCTATCTTTCCCCGTATTATGGCGCCATGTGCCATGCATCGCTATGGAAAGGGAAGGGGTCACCCCTCCTCCTCTCCATTGCCGTGAACATATGCCCGCCGTGCTACAACCCAGCGGGCATACGTTAGTGTGCATGTAGCCAGATTTTTGCGGGATGTCAATTTATTGCTGCCTATTCAAGATTATAAATGTAAATTGCAACACAAAGGTTAAGGCCTGGCCCCTGTTGCAGCAAAAGTATGACATAAAATGAAGTCAAGTCATGCTGCTGCTGCAAAATGACCGCTGTGTAAATTCTGCAGCCTTAGGGCATATTATCTGTGGATTTACAGTAGTGGCGTGTTGCATGGGATGTATAATCTGCGGCATGTCATTTAACTTCTGTAGAGCTTGGAACAGAATTCAACCTTTGCAATGCTGATGCACCCTTGACAGGTCAAAATCTTTGCATAAAACGCATCGGCTAGGTTTGTTTTGGATGCCTGCTGGATGGCTGTGGAATTAACACTGGCACCCATTGGAAAAGACCAAGAGCCAGCATTTCTTAATTTATTATTATTTTATTATGATTGTTTAACATTATTTAATTTAATTATTTATTAATATTTTTCTGACTTACATGACTATACTACCTTACATACACCAGTCTACCAGCACTACACAAGATTTACCCACTGTTTTACACCTCTCCATGTGACTGGAGTATAATATTTGGTGATATTGGGTACAATAAGGTTTAGCATTTGCTGAACAATATAAGAGTTTGATCCTCTGAGCCTTATTCTCCATGTGGTGGGTGGAGTAGTCTGGATAAGGATTCATTGTGCATGTGTCATTTTTGGCATTCACCATACCTAATGGATTTGGAATATTTAGTGACTGGTGAACAATGGTGTGGAGTCCTATGAGTAGTCGGTTCCTGGCAGTAACATATTCAGGGCATCAGTCATCAATATGTCAGAGAAATTGTAACAAATTCTCTCAGTGTCAGGATCTTAGATTATGACAGTTCTAGACAGGAAATGTGACTCTCCTGAGAGGGTGGACATGGAAACATGGAAGGTATTTTGTTGTCTGCCGATGATGTCTCTGCTACTCACTGGAAGCTCAGCTCTTTGTCATCTCAAGAATTTATAATCATAATGGTCACAGGGGACACCTACTTCAGAATAGGCAAAAGCAATCTAGTCTTTATCAGTCAGTAAGAAACTGTTCTTTGTGTCTTTGGTGCTGCTGGAGGAGTTTTAAATCCTGGAATCCTCCAAACTTCTTAAAGGAAACCTACCACTTCGGATAGGGCTTATAAGCAGGACATGCCGTGCACCAGCTCAGGGTGAGCTGGTGCCGGCGCTTATCTTCTTTATATTTTTAAACAGTTTTAAAGCATTTAATCACTTTATTAATGTTTATATCGGAACTAGCTTCCCCACACCGGGGTCCGTGCTCGGTGCACCATGCGCATGACCGTGTGTGCGCCTGAATAGGAAGTGGTAGCGCGCATGGTGTGCCGAGCGTGGACTCCAGTGCGGGGAAGTTAGTTCCGATATAAACATTAATAAAGTGATTAAATTATATTATCTTACCAGTATTTCATGTGTATAAACTGTGATCTTTACACTGTGAATTTACTAACCAATTTCTCTGGACAAGACCTTTGGTATGGAATGATCATGCACTCATCCTCTGGTAAGTAATGAGCATGGACTCAGCCTCTGTAAGTAATGAATATGCGCTCAGCCTCTGATATCTAATGAGCATGCGATCAGCCTCTGGTAGGTAATGAGCATGCGCTCAGCCACTGGTATGGAATGAGCATGCACTCAGCCTCTGGTAAGGAAAGAGCATGTGTTTATACACTGTACCCACGGCCTCTATCTGGTGAAATGTGCAGACTGATACCAGAATCTCTAAGTTCTGCTTATATGTATGTTCTCCATAGTCTCCTTTAGATGAATGGCATTGGAGAGTGATCCTCTCATATCCAGGCAGCAGAACTCCTCATACAGTGATGTTGGCTGAACATGGCTTGTCTGTACACATCTTTACCTCATACTAATGTGTTCTTTGTGTTTTCACTAGACATCCTCTCCTGAGCGGCTGTCACAGATCCCTAGGAGAGGTGTAAAGAAGAGGAAAACTGGGCAGAGGTTATGTCCTTACCCATTGCCTATTGAGAATGAGTCTAATATCTATTCTCCTGTGTTTACCCCAGGATACAGATGCAGAGATCCACACAGATCCCAGGCTGAAGCCTTCCTTTCATGGATCATCTTCGTTTCTTCTAGATCTCTAGACATCCTCTACTGCCGATTCTAGTTTACAGAAATATTAAATCTCACAGAGATTAAATCTGGTTACCCAGATCAGATATTCCTTCTGAGGAAGGAGAATGTTTAGGGCCCCCTGGAACATTTGTGAAGGGGACGCATGGTGACATAACCCCCTTATATTACATTTTATTCATAGGGTATTGGTTTATGTGGTGGTACTTAAGTGGTTAATCGGGAAGTCTATATTTCCCGCTTTTGCCCGGTTACTGCTCACTTGTTCAGGTTCTGAGGGCCTGAGGTAAGCTCAGCTTTGATTGGTTATGGGCTGGAGCAATGAAATCGTTGTTACTATACTCGCTGGGTACGCTCAGCCCGGATTGGCTATGGGCTGGAGCAATGAAATTATTGATGCTGGAGTAGTTTGAGTAGGCGTATTTCTAATTGGCTAATAGTTCTGTAGCCTCACCTTTAAAAGAAGCAGTCGCCGGTGATCTTGGCCAGTCTTCAAGAAGAAATAGTTTGAAGCGCCCCGCCCAGCCCGCCCTATTATTAATTTTATGCTATTATCATCGCGGTGTTTATTAGTGGGAGTTATGTCTCCCAGCCATTGCCATTGGTTTAGTTTATTAAATACTTGTGATTTTAGATATTGATGTATGTAAAATATTATGTAATGTATTGTTAGAATTATTTATGGAGTTATTTAATTATTAAATATTTTATGGTTACCTTTAATAAACATCGCGGCCAATTTATTCCACTAAATTTAAGGTGTCGTGTCTATTTATTTTTATTGTTTTTAGTGGATGTTTGAGTGGGGCTTTTGTCACCATGTAACCACCAGTGGAATCCACTAAAGATACTGAAGGGAAACAACAGGGAAAGTATGATTCTACTTTCCAGTCACTGATGATGACGTCTTTCCCACTCACCCAGTCCTGTCTATATATTTTCAGCGTGGATGGACCACACCTGAAAACGGCATTAGAGGTCCAGTGACCAAGGGATGAAATCCTACAGTCTTTTCCGCTACTGGCCATGTAATCTGTCACAATACCTATTTGATGCTTCTATTACCAGCATTAAGGATTCCTCTTAAGTCCTGGTTGCTTTGGCTGTGGCAAAAAGAGCTGTATGGACAAAGCCCTGGAATATGGACGCTCCAGCAAAAGGATTATTTGAATTTTCAATGTTTTTTGCCAGTCTAAAGTAATTATTGCAAGATCCTGGCTTTGTCATTGTACCTGGCCCTGTCATTTTCAAGATATAAAAACTCAAAAATCCAGAAAGAACGGGAAGAGATTGTTGTTCTATCACATCCACTTAGTAAACAGGGTCGGTTCAGACACAGGCAACACCTTCCATGAGTAGGTAAAAAGCCACTTAACTCAAACCGGGGGAGTTAGTGCATCTGGCCTGGTGTAATATCAACAATAAGAAGAAGGAGGTACTTCTCTTCAGATTGGCCAAAGTCTTTATCAGACGCCTGGTGTCCTCAACAATACATTGAGTATACACTTCTGTAACCTTCCCACCTGACTGATTTTGACCAGTTGTTCTGCTAGTTGTATGTCTCTACTTCAGAGGTATCACTGCGCGGCATCAACTGTCCTATCAGATGTTCATATTAAGAAAGATACTGAAGGGAAACAACAGGGAAAATAATTCTACTTTCCAGTCACTGATGATGACGTCTTTCCCACTCACCCAGTCCTGTCTATATATTTTCAGCGTGGATGGACCCCACCTGAAACGGCCATTAGATGTCCAGTGACCAAGGGATGATCCTACAGTCTTTTCCGCTACTGGCCATGTTGTAATCTGTCACAATACCTATTTGATGCTTCTATTACCAGCATTAAGGATTCCTCTTAAGTCCTGGTTGCTTTGGCTGTGGCAAAAAGAGCTGTATGGACAAAGCTCTGGAATAAGGACGCTCCAGCAAAAGGATTATTTAAATTTTCAATGTTTTTTGCCAGTCTAAAGTAATTATTGCAAGATCCTGGCTTCAGGTCCTGTCATTTTCAAGATATAAAAACTCAAAAATCCAGAAAGAACAGGAACAGTTTGTTGTTCTATCACATCGACTTAGTAAACAGGGTCGGTTCAGACACAGGCAACACCTTCCATGAGTAGGTAAAAAGCCACTTAACTCAAACCGGGGGAGTTAGTGCATCTGGCCTGGTGTAATATCAACAATAAGAAGAAGGAGGTACTTCTCTTCAGATTGGCCAAAGTCCTGGTGTCCTCAACAATACATTGAATATACACTTCTATAACCTTCCCACCTGACTGATTCTGACCAGTTGTTCTGCTAGTTGTATGTCTCTACCTCAGAGGTATCACTGCGCGGCATCAACTGTCCTATCAGATCTTCATATTCCCATCCTGCCTCCACATCGGGAGAATGGATCAGACTCCAGCGCACTGCATTGCCAGTCGCGTCATTAAAGGATCCCTACCTGGAGGCCTTGTTACTTCCATGGACTTCTGAATATTCTACTTTACATTTGAAGAAGAATAATGAAAGTCTATAATGTATTTTTGGAAATATTTCCCCTGACTTCAGCTAACAAAAGTTAGTGAGTGACAAGAGCATTGGCCAAATGCCTGTTACCATAGATGTGATTCAATGAGCAAAGCCCATATCTGAAGTGAAGGAACCAGTCCCATTAATTCATAGCAAGGAAATGCCAGATTCTTCATCCTCACACATTAAGTATAAAACTTAGTTTTTATTTCATCCTTTTAAAAAATAGGTTTAAAAGGTACCATGGTAGTGACAGAAACTGACGCGTTTCGAACTAAATGCTGTTCTTAATCATAGTCAATCCACTGGCAGTCCACTGGTAACAAGCTTGGTTTAATGAATGTCGATTACGATTGCAGCATGTAAATCTTTAGCAGATAATGATTCATCATTGATCATATATTGGATATGTATTACTCAAAAAAAACCTAGATTTTGTTTGGTCTCGAAAAGAGACGACTAAGAGGGGACATGATTCATTTATATAAATATATGAATGGCCCATACAAAACGACTAAAGGAAAATGGAAAAAATTTGCAAAGTAAGAAAAATTCCCCTTATAAAAAAAAAATATAATTTATATGCAAAATAAAAATAGGAAAGAGTTGCTACATGTGTAAAACCTTATGAATTATATTTAAAAAAAGAAGACATGGCAGTCCACTGGTAACAAAGCTGGTTTAATGAATGTCGATTAGATTTGCAGCTATGTAAATCTTTTAGCAGATAATGATTCATCATTGAAATTCTCCATTTCTACTGATCATAAATTGGAAATGTATTACTCAAATTTCCCGTCAGTGCTGGACTCTGCTGTAGAGTATTAGCGTGAGATTTTCGTTACCTGAAACTTTCTCATTCAAATATTTCTTTGAGGTGTGAAAAACATGTATGAAGTTGGCTGAGGGAAGAAGAAGAAGGAAATGCATCCTTTTAGTACAGAGATAGATATAGTCAATCTAAATAAATTAAAAACAAAGGACACAACGTATTAAACAGAATTGTGAATGTATCTATTCTACATTGAAATAAGTTTATCTGAATTGTAATATTGTGGCTACATCGTCCTGCTGTCTGTAAAGTATGGCTGAAAAAAAATTATGGGTTTTTAAGGGGGTATATTACCAGTAAGGGTATAAGTTATGAGGAAAAAAGATTAAAAAAAATGAAAAATAAAACTCTTACCTAGTTATTCCGCTCCTCTTCGCGCTCTCTCTCTCTTCTAAAGATCGGCGCAAGCGACGGCTGATGACATGTCTGCCAGGTCAGGTGCCGGGTCATAGACCTCAGCAGACCCGGCAGAGGCAGGCGCGTCATTAAGCCTGTGTCGGCGTCGATGGATGCGGTGTGCGGGGATGGCCGATGAGGTGGGTGGGAAGGTGGGCGGATCGGGGGCCCGTTCAAATTTTGAATTGTGACAGCTCAGGGCCCCCCTGATCCAGCGCACGGACCAGATGCAGAACAGTGCGTGCGCTGTAAGGAGAAGGCCCGCGGCTCTCACAATTCAAAACATCTGCCCGCTGTGCTGCACTAAGTTATCAGCGCAGCGCAGGGGTCAGGTGCGGGCCTCTGACTGGCAACGGGCCCGGTCGCGACCCCTGCGACCGCGATCGGTACGCCACTGCAGATAGGCCCACCCAAATGTCCCCTTTAACTCAGCCAAAAAAGACCGCAGACACGTTTTGACCTTTAACTTTGTGGTATGACGACTAGAGAGTCAGCCACAACTTTATTTAGACAAAAAGAGAAAAAGTTTTTTTCAGCTCACCCATTTCTTGTAGCCACGTGTTGAGAGCCGGTGCTCGGACAAACTAAGCCGATTCAGTGCATATTCAGAGGAAAAGTAGGTGAATCCAGCAACCAGGCAAAAAATATATTAAATCATAAGTATAAAACTTAGTATAAAGTATAAAACTTAGTCAAGGCTATGATTAAGAACAGCATTTAGTTCGAAACGCGCCAGTTTCTGTCACTACCATGGTACCTTTTTAACCTATTTTTTAAAAGGATGAAATAAAAACTAAGTTTTATATTTAATCCTTTTAAAAAATAGGTCAAGAATGCTCGATGCACCTACTTTTCCTCTGAATCCACAGCTTTATTTAACTTATAACAAGTAACTCCTACTCGTAGAGTAGTACTGTTAAATATAACAAAGAAACCCGGGCACCTGTGAGCCCGCCTTTCAGAGGGCATGTAGGTCACAGACCCGAAAAACCGCCAGCTGTGACATTAGATATAATTACAAATAGGGAAGGGAGGGTGGGAAGATTCGCAGGAAAAAGGGTGATTTCACACTTGCAGTCTGCTTTATCACTTTTGCCCACCCCTTGATACCACCCACACCTGTAGCCCACGTACCCGGGGGGATAAACAAACTTTCTTAAAGGGACCATGCTGCACCTGCTAAAACCTAGCTAACTTTCATGCCTGAACCTGCAGGCAGTCATTAGCCCCACGGCTAAGCGCCTATGGGCTATCAATAATTCTATCTTTTCGTTTTCTACTTTATTATTCTAACATGTTTATCTCATCTGCAGCAATCACAATGTGCTGCTGCCTACATAAGTAATTTACTGTAAAGAGGTTCCTGAAGTCCCAACTTACAAGAGAATGCAAAACCCTGCCCTAAGCAGAGGCAAATCTTCAGCCATTGACATTTGATATCCTTAGAGAGTATTCTGGATGTCAGAAATATGACCGTGGCATTACTACCGATGTAGCAACTGTAGCAATGATGCTAATGGGCCAGCCCAGGACACATCCCGGCCAGCGCTGAGTGCGGGTTAAGGGCGCCTACTCACAAAGGCGACATCTTCTGGCTCCAGTAAAAGCCTAGGTCCAGTAGAATCCTCAAACCAGCCTATCATGTTCATGCTTGATGGCCACGATATTGTCCATTTAGACTGCAGAACTCCAAGCACTGTCCTTCAAGGATTCCTCATTTCTGTCTGAAAGCATCATATCACTTTCCTGTCCAGCCTTCATCCAACAGTCTTCAGAGCAATTCTTTCAAACAATACAATTTCAAAGAAGGGGCAAATTGTCCACATGGATCATGGACTCCATGAGATGCTGTTGAGTCTCTCCGGTCATGAAGCTCCAGACCAGCTGAGAGCCAACTCTACATCAGCTTTTTTAGCTGCGCTCTATCAGTTCTACAGAGCAGCCACGTGGTCCTCTCCATCCTCATATATAGATCTCTTGAAGATGCACTTCTCTGCCTCCTAAGGTTTCAGGCTTACACATTGTGGTACTGCAACAGGCGACTAAGATCCCACCCCAAGACACTAATTATTTAATTGTCTACTACTGCTTTTTAACCTGTTCTCTTCTGAGTTGTACCTAGGGGAAGAATCCCATATGTGTGCTGCCTCACCGACTAAAGGAAATGGAAATTGCAGTAAGAAAATTTCCTCCTTATAAAAAAAAATATAATTATATGCAAAATAAAAATAGGAAGAGTTGCTACATGTGTAAAACTTATGAATTATATTTAAAAAAGAAGACATGGCAGTCCACTGGTAACAAGTGGTTTAAGTGAATGTCGATTCGATTGAGCATTGTAACATATCTGTTAGCAGATAATGATTCATCATTGAAAATTCTCCATTTCTACTGATCATAAATTGGAAATGTATTACTCAAATTTCCCGTCAGTGCTGACTCTGCTGTAGAGTATTAGCGTGAGATTTTCTTACCTGAAACTTTCTCATTCAAATTCTCTTTGAGTGTGAAACATGTATGAAGTTGGCTGAGGAAGAAAGGAAATGCATCATTTTAGTACAGAGATAGATATAGCTCAATCTATAAATTAAAACAAAGGACACACGTATTAACAGAATTGTGAATGTATCTATTCTACATTGAAAATAAGTTTATCTGAATGTAATATTTGTGGCTACATCGTCCTCTGTCTGTAAAGTATGGCTGAAAAATTATAAGGGGTATTAAGGGTCTAAGTTATGAGGAAAGATAAAAAAAACTAGATTTTGTTTGGTCTTGAAAAGAGACAACTAAGAGGGGACATGATTCATTTATACAAATATATGAATGGCCCATACAAAATAAAAACCAGTGGAAAGTTGTTCCAGGTTAAATCACATCAAAAGACAAGGGGCACTGTCTGTGTCTGGAGAAAACCAGGTTTAGTTACAAGTTGTTTCAGATTAAATCAAAAGACGAGGGGGCACTGCCTCCATGGAGAAATCAAGGTTTGATCACCAGAGGCAACAGGGCTTCTTTACTATGAGAACTGTCAATCTGTGGAATAGCCTGCCTCGGACTCTGGTCACAGCAGGGACAGCGGAGAGCTTCAAGAAGGGTCTAGATGCCTTTTTATTCCTAAATAACATTGACGGTTAAGTTATATAGAATTGTTCCCCAAAATCCCTTCCTCATCCAATCCCTTCCCTTCCTTGGTTGAACTTGATGGACATGGGTCTTCTTTCAAGCGTATGAACTATGAAGATGCGCTGATAAAATAATTTTGTTCCATCCTATCCTTGCTAGTCTAAACACTGGTGTTCTATTTCCTCGCATCCTTGATTGATTTTCATCTCACTCGGTCTCCTGTGAACTGTGATCTGGTTTACTAACAGTTAATTTGCTGTGATGGACAGAGTCTCTTCCCACTCTCATTGCTGTCATGGCTGATGTAAGAGTACTGATCCAAAAACCTTTGGTCCTGAGCACTGGCATCTCATAAAAGGTTTGGTGGACTATTTCTCTTTGCTTGCTACAGTCTTGTACTCAGCTATCTGGTGTTCATTCTGTATTCTGTTATCATTTACCCATTGCCTAACTCTCTGACTATCTGTTTAGTGTGCTACTCCGATGTAGTACAACACTCACCCATAACCTGAAAGGCTGAGAAACCGTTTTCATTGGCTGTAGTGAAATATAGTTTATTCAGCCTGACGCCAGTAAAATATAAGCCTGGTCTGAAATAAGATTACATTGAGCCAGCCCAGGTATCATGATCTATTAGACCAAGAACATGTGCATGTGGATTGAGATTGAACATGTGCATGTGGATTGAGATTGAGATAAAAGAACAATTCAATATTTCATTGCCTTAAGGGCACACTAAACAAACGCAATACACACAAGAGTAAGATATATGTACAGTGGAAAGAGTTGCAAGAAACAGGTGAAGTACAACACACCACAAAGGGTTTCAAAGAGAACCTTTCAAGGAAATTTGCAGTGGTAGGACCCGAACAGTTTGAGTGAGTCCGTTATTAGAATTACTGTATGACCAGGACAAGAAGCTTGATGATCCAGCTCCCACCCCTTGCCTTCATCTGCAGCTCATGTTATCATTCAGCTCCAGTGCTTCGCTGCTCTCCCTACAGCACACAGGCCCCAGCACCGCAGCCTGTGATGGTGGTGACCACATGCCCCATGCTTCGCAGATCGGCAATCAAGTTGCAAGAAGAAGAACAAGGTAAGTGTGGTTTATATATATAACATTGACTACTGGGGGTATCACTGTGACTGCTGGCCACTGGGGACCTCACTGGGACAACTGGCTACAGGGGGCATAATTGTCAATACAAGGAACATCACTGTAACTAATAGCTACTGTGAATGCATTACCGTGACTCCTGCCTACTAGGGGCATCATTGTGGCTACAGGGGCATCACTGTGACTACTGGCTACTGTGACTGCTGGTTGCTGTGGAAGAGGCACAGCGTCTATTGGCTACTGCTGACTGGCACTGTGACTAATGTCGACCAAAGGCTGCTGGTGTCAGAGTTGGTTCTGTGTATACTGAGGATAACTGTCACTGTTGGCTTCTTTGTGGGGGCACTGTAACTAGATTATCTACTGTGCTTGGGCACTGTTACTATGTTGGCTACAGTGTGAGGGTAAATTATTATTTTGATGACTGTGGTGGCACTGTTACTATATTGGCTACTGTGTGGTGGGGACTGTGAATATATTGGTTAGTGTGGTGGGATTGTCACTATATTAGTAAATGGGGGGACATAATAATGATCTTTAGGGGAACAAAAGAACACTATAAAGTTTGTGATAAGAAGATCAAGGAGGTGATGATTAAGTGATAAACCTAAAATTTTGTGTTGCTAACTCCTCCAATCAAACATCATCGGATTTACAGTAAGAGCTGGCATCACACATGAGATTACAATTCTCACATTTTTTTTACATTTGTTCTATTTTTATGTACTTTGCTGGGTTGTGGTGCTGCATTTATTTACTGAACTGGGTTAAGGTGCTGTGAGACACTGAAGGGGTTAACTGTGGATGGGGCGATATGTTTCCCCTGGGTTTTCCTATTATGCAGGGTCTTAACACAGAGGTAGTTTTTGTCCAGCTGCAAACACTGTAAATCTGGGAAGATTAGTTATTTGTTGGAGCAACTGTCCTGCGCCAGATTTATATGGAATGGATTCGCAGGATGGTAGTGGGGCGCAGGTGGTGGGAGCAGCCTAATCAGGCTGCATAAAGCTGCTGAGCAGAGCTGAGAGAGTTGGCTCACACAGCCCTGACTTCCATGACTAGAACAAGCAATGTCCTTGCAGGTGACTTTAAATGTTAGTGGTGAGTTAGGGTAACTTTCTGTTTAGCTAACACCCAGACAGGTAGGATTTTGTTTATTTTTGATGCCTGAACGTGGAGGCTGTTTTATTTTGTACTTGCTACTTGAATAAACGCAGGTGAGACCTGTTTTGGACTGTACTTTTTCACTGTTGTGAACAGCATCACAAAGCCATTGTACAGTATACACAAAAAGTTCATATAAATAGTGAATAAATATAATATGCATTTTAAGTATTGGAACTGTTGATAAGAGTAGGTATAATTTTTTTGTGGGCCGTGCAATGAGAGTAGAGAGGTTGTTTGCAGGCCCATCCACCCCATAGGAGGGTGCTAGAAAATCTCCTACCAATGTCCAGTGTACTTGTAAGCTTAGGACCCTCTTCTATATAGGCGATCATAGAGTAATGGTTCTGGTACCATTGGATCTGGCTGGACCTACAGTTAATTTGGACATCAAATATGAGCTTTCTAATATGCTTCCATTTAAAATCTAAGGGCCCCAGAGCAGTCTGAGACACAGGAGGGTCCTAGAGAATCTTTTAAGTTTTGGCTGTGTCTGTAGGAAAACTTTCAGTTCTGTCTAGTCTGACCAAGGTGTTGCATCAATCCTCTACCTTTTAGTCCAGACGCCTTTGGTTAAACAGCTTGCTTAAGGGAAATCTACATATAGTACATATAGTCACCTCCTCTTTATCTTGACCCTGGCTTCATCTTGCCTTCTCTAAGGGTACATTCACACGAACTTAAAGGGGACTGATATCCAGCAGCACCATTTGGGGCCAGATATTGGTCCCCATTGATACCTATGACACCTGGTCACTGTGCAGTGAGCACTGGTTGTCTCACAGCACTGCGACTGTGCACGGCAAAATAAAGGACATGTGACGTCACCTTCCTCTGCCACCAGGGCCGGTGTCAGAGCTCCACAGGGGCCCACCACAACCATGGATCAAAAAATGTAATTACATCAGCGACGGCATCCGTGTCGCTGATGTAATTGAAAGATACGCTGCCGCTATCTTACTGCGTCTGACAGGGCTTGACAGGGGGCAGCGCGGTTTATCGTGGGAGAAATCGACTCGGCAGCAGCGCGTAGATGAGCCTGAGCGCTCAGTGTGATGGCTTCACTGCGCATGCGTCCCTGCTGGACACTGCGCTGAAGAGATTGTGGCAAAAGGAAAGAGAAGAGTGGAGCAGACGGATCGAACATCGCTAGACCTGCATTCTCGTGGTAAGTTTACATTTTATTATTTTTTTTAGTAGCCGAGGTTTTACAGTAATACATGGGAGCCACATTATAATTAATATAGGCTGCAGTCTTGGCCTCATAATTAACAGAGGCTGCGGCCTGGCCTGGGCAGAGCTGGGCATATTAATTAATAGAAGTTGCAGACTGGGCCTTATAATTAATAGAGGTTGCAGCCTGGGCCTTATAATTAATAGAGGCTGCAGCCTAGGCCTAATAATTAATAGAGGCTACAGGCTGGCCTGAGCGGGGCTAGGCATAATAATCATTAGAGGCTGCAGCCTGGGCCTTATAATTAATAGAGGCTGCAGCCTGGGCCTTATAAATAATAGAGGCTGCAACCTGGGCCTTATAATTAATAGTGGCTGTAGCCTGGGCCTTATAAACAATAGAGGCTGCAACCTGGGCCTTATAATTAATAGTGGCTGTAGCCTGGCATGGACATAACAATTAATAGAGGCTACAGCCTGGGTCTTATAATTAATAGAGGCTGCAGCCTGGAACTTATAATTAATAGAGGCTGTAGCATGGGCATTATCATTAATGGAAGCTTCATCCTGGGCCTTATAATTAATAAAGGCTGTAGCCTGGGCTGGGCATAACAACTAATAGAGGCTGCAGCCTGGGCCTGATAATTGATAGAGGCTGCAGCCTGGGCCTGATAATTGATAGAGGCTGCAGACTGGGCCTGATAATTGATAGAGACTGGATCCTGGGCCTGATAATTAATAGAGGCTGCAGCCTGGGCCTAATAGCTGATAGAGGCTGCAGCCTGGGCCTGATAATTAAAGGGCACCTACCACCACGATTCTACCTATAAAGGTAGAACGGGTGGTATGTGGATGAATGGGACGTGAGGATAGCCCTTTTTTGGGCTAATCCTCACATCCCGGCTATCCTTTAGTAAACTTTAATCTGTGGGTATGCAAATTTTTTTAAGCGACTACTGGGGCGTGGAGTAGCCGGACATGAGGCTACCATTGCGGCTACTCCGCACCCCAGTAGCCTCTTTCCTCCGCCTAACATGTCATCTTCCGCGCGCAGCTACATCATCCGAATACCCGGCGTTCTGCGCATGCGCAGAACGCAGGCCTGCGGGTGCACGGCCACAGCTCTGAGGCCGGAGCTACTGCGCATGCGCAGAACGCCAGGTATTCGGACGAGGTGACATGACGAAGGTGACATGGTAGGCGGAGGAAAGAGGCTACTGGGGCGTGGAGTAGCCGTGACTGTAGCCTCATGTCCGGCTACTCCACGCCCCACGCTTAAAACAATTTGCATACCCACGGATTAAAGTTTACTAAAGGATAGCCGGGACGTGAAGATTAGCCCAAAAAAGGGCTATCCTCACGTCCCATTCATCCACCTACCACCCGTTCTACCTTTATAGGTAGAATCGTGGTGGTAGGTGCCCTTTAATAGAGGCTGCAGACTGGGCCTAATAATTGATAGAGGCTGCAGACTGGGCCTGATAATTAATAGAGGCTGCAGCCTGGGCCTGATAATTAATAGAGGCTGCAGCCTGGGCCTAATAATTAATAGTGGCTGCAGCCTGGGCCTAATAATTGATAGAGACTGCAGCCTGGGCCTAATAATTGATTTAATGCAAAACACTGGCGGCTCGTTCCCGATCGCAGGTGTTTCCATAGAAACGCCGATGCGATCGGGCCGAGGGCCTCCCCAGTGGGCGTGGCTTTGTTTGCGTTTTCAAACGCAGACAAAGCGGTGCGCGTGGCACCGGCCTAACCCTGAAGGTTTTGTCGCAGACACGTTGGTGTGCTTGTCTTGAAGCTGTGAGAGCCATTTTATTACAGTTTCCCGAACTAGTTGAAGCCTTGGAAGTATTCACACATGGAAACAAATTTTCTAGTGACACATACAGGCAAGATACAGGCAAAAATTATCTTAGATTCAATTTGTCAAAATATCCGTTTGTTGTCTTGTTGTGTATATGGTATCATATTAGCCTTGCTTTCCAATCACAATCAATGAACCTTTCTCATGTTATTCCACTTGTTGAGTCTGTTACTACTGCTTTTACCGAATACTTTCTGTCGGGTTTTAGCAAAGCTGAGGGTAAAGCTGCAGATATTTGTGAGAAGCTGCATATACCTACAGAGTACCCAACACACAGAGTTAGAAACAAAAAGATTGCCAAGAGCCAGCATGCCAGCAGGTAAGTGGATCGTCATTTTCAAAGCCAAGGACAGAATTTGAAGAAACCTATTTCAAGCCTCTACTGAACACTGTCCTTCAGGAAATAAGAACAAGATTTGTTTTTTTTTGCAAAAAATCCCTGCCAAGTTTGGATTTCTCAATGACCTCAAGGAAGCAGCCATTGCTTTGCCTGTGTTACAGCAACATTGTTTAGGGTTCTCGGATCCAGGGGTTGAAGAAGAGGCTATACTAGAGGAGCTGAAGACACTGGCTAGGATGCTGCCTGATCATCTAGTACCACAGGAGACTTTACAGTATATTGTATCTCACTCACTCATTCCAGGATTTCCAAATCTTGTTTTAGCATTGCGACTGTTGTTAACAATACCTGTATCAATCGCATCAGCTAAAACCAGCTTTAGCAAACTAAAGCTAATTAAAAACTAGCTAAGGCCCCAGATGTTGCAAGACAGGTTAAATGCCTTGGCAGTACTTTCAATTGAGTCAAAAGAAGCACAATGTGTAGATTTGAATCAGGTAATACACCGTTTTGCAGCTGAGAAAACAAGAAGAATAAATATACATTGCACTTTTACAAATGTTTTGCAATAATGTTCTTTTAAAATTTACCTCTTTACAATGCATCTAAATAAAATGTTTCAGACATTAAACACCACCTTTAGAGGAGGAGGAGTACCGCCTATCGGGGAAAATTATAAAGTTCTTTTCAACTAATACCTCGGCCGACTAAGCCTTCCCTGTCACTTGGGTTGCGCAGAAAATGGCGGTCAGAGGAGAGTTTATCTCCTTAGGGACATATGTTAAAAAACGGCGTACTCCCCTCCTAAATTCTATGCTAGCTCATATCACTAAGCTGGAGAGTAAACTTTAGCACAGTAAAGCACAATTAGCCTTAGATGAATTTACCAAGCTTAGGAACAAAGTACCGAATTTACTTAATGTTTGGTCAGCCAAACTGCTACAGCTATGTAAATTCAGACAGTACATGCATGGGGATAGGGGAAATAAACTGATGTCACTTTTGCTCAAGAAACAGAAGGAGAAGACATTCATACACTCCCTCAAAACCACGGAAGGCACCATAACTTCGGACACACACAGGTTAGCTAAAACATTCATGACTTTTTACTTGAAATTATATAACATTACACCACACCAGACGCACACAAAACATAACAATAGTGCTTTCCTTGACATCTCTGCTTACCGATGCTCACGCACATAGTAAAAGCTTCCCTCCTCACCCCTTTTACAGAAGATGAGCTCAAGAAGGTGCTATCCCATCTGGAAAGTGCCCAGGCCCCGAAGGACTTCCAATAGCGTATTATAAGAAATTTGCTGAGTGTCTTTTGTCACACTTCACCACTGTTTGCAACAACCTGCTAGCTGGGGCCTCATTACACTCACAAGCATTGATGGCAAATATAACTCATTCACAAAGTGTGGGAGTTACCGCCCTATATCCCTTTTGAACACAGAGGTGAAGTGGTGGGCAAAAGCATTGACAAATCGTATATGCAGCTTATTACCGAAATTGATCTCCCCTGAGCAATCAGGATTTGTTATGGGTAGGCAGAGAAAGGACAATACATGTAGAGTACTAAGACTCATAGAATACGCTAGAACCACCAAACCCCCACTAGTCCTTCTTGGCACTGACGCCGAGAACGCATTTGATAGGGTAAGCTGGCTCTTTATGCAAAGCACCCTCACAAAATTTGGAGTCCGGGTGAATGGCACTCCCCCCCCCCCCTTTTCAGTAACTAACGGAACGAGGCAAGGATGCCCCCTCTCCCTGTAGTTATATATATTATTCATGGAAACCCTGCTACAAGCAATAAGGCAGAACCCAAATATTCAAGGCATAAAAGTAAAAGATTTTACACACACTACTGCGGCCTTCACTTACCTCCAAGTCATGACTACAAATCCCAAGGAATCCATCCCTATAATCCAGGCCTGGCGCCAGCACCCGGCTAACATAGGCAAATGCCAGGGCCCCAGAGTGCTAATTGTACCAGTGTCGCTTTAAGACTCTGGTACAAATGATCACCTTCCGGCTCTTTGATTTTTCTGTACTTTTTTTCTTTCCAGAGAAGGGGCAGTGTGACTACAGGGGGTAGAGGGCGGGGGAGGGAGATCCAGAATGGCTACAGGGGGAGGAGATCCAGTATTGCTACAGGGGGAGGAGATCCAGTATGGCTACGGAGGGAGGGGTGGAGTTCCAGTATGACTACAGGGGGAGGAAAAATCAATATCCAATATGGATCCAATATGGCTACACGGGAAGGGGGGGGATCCAGTATGGCTACAGGGGGGGTGTTGGAGATCAAGTATAACTACAGGGGGCCGCCCCCCTCTTTTCTTGTTCTGAATGTGTTGTAATATAGTCTATAGTGTAACCACACTGAATTTCCCCCTCCGTTTGTCGCCATACTGGATCCCCTCCCCCTGTCACCATACTGGATCTCCCCCCCCCGGAGCCGTATTGGATCCCCTTTAGCCATACAGGGCGGTCCCCTACTTAAGAACATCGACTTCATACGACCCCTAGTTACAACACGGACCTCTGGATATTGTAATTTATTGTACTTAGTCCTAGGCTACAATGATCAGCTGTTGTAACAGTTATCAACGTGTATGTAATGAAGTTTAAGTGTTAATATTGATCTTAGACAACCCAACATTTTAAAATTCATTTGTCACAGAGACCAAAAAAGTTTTGGAGGATTACAAGATAAAATATAGGGTTCCGACTTACATACAAATCAACTTCAAGAACAAACCTAAAGACACCTATCTTGTATGTAACCGGGGACTGCCTGTACTGGAACCACCTTCCTCTCCCTGTAGTTATACTGATCTCCAACACCCCCCCTGTAGCAATACTGGATCTCCACCCCTCCCTCGTAGCCATACATGGATATCCTCCCCCTGTAGCAATACTGGATCTCCTCCCCCCCCCCCCCCCTGTAGCCATTCTGGATCTCCCTCCCCCGCCCTCTACCCCTGTAGCCACACTGCCCCCTTCTCTGGAAAGAAAAAAAGTACAGAAAAAGTAAAGAACCGGAAGGTGATAATTTGTACCAGAGTCTTAAAGCGACACTGGTACAATTAGCACTCTGGGGCCCTGGCATTTGCCTTGTTAGCCGGGTGCTGGCGCCAGGCCTGGATTATAGGATGGATTCCTTGGGATTTGTAGTCATGACTTGGAGGTATGCGAAGGCCGCAGTAGTGTGTGTAAAATCTTTATTTTATGCCTTGAATATTTGGGTTCTGCCTTATTGCTTGTAGCAGGGTTTCCATGAATAATATATATAACTACAGGGAGAGGGGGCATCCTTGCCTCGTTCCGTTAGTTACTGAAAGGGGGGGGGGGAGTGCCATTCACCCGGACTCCAAATTTGGTGAGGGTGCTTTGCATAAAGACCCAGCTACCCTATCAAATGCTTCTCGCGCGTCAGTGCCAAGAAGGACTAGTGGAGGTTTGGGGTTTCTAGCGTATTCTATGAGTCTTAGTACTCTACATGTATTGTCCTTTCTTCTGCCTACCCATAACAAATCCTGATTGCTCAGGGAGATCAATTTCGGTAATAAGCTGCATATACGATTTGTCATGCTTTTGCCACCACTTCACCTCGGGTTCAAAAGGGATATAGGGCGGTAACTCCCACACTTTGTGGCTATTTATGATGATAGTTATCAATGCTTGTGAGTGTAATGAGGCCCCGGCTAGAGCAGGTTGTTGCAAACAGTGGTGAAGTGTGACATAAGACACTCAGCGAAATTTCTTATAATATCGCTATTGGAAGTCCATCGGGGCCTGGGCACTTTAGAGTGGGATAGCACTTTCTTGCGTCATCTTCTGTAAAAGGGTGAGGAGGGAAGCTTTTACTATGTGCGTGAGCATCGGTAAGCGAGGTGTCAAGGAAAGCACTATGTTATGTTTTGTGTGCGTTGGTGTGTGTAATGTTATATAATTCAAGTAAAAAGTCATGAATGATTTAGCTATACCTGTGAGTGTCCAAGTTATGGTGCCTTCCGTGGTTTTGAGGGAGTGTATGAATGTCTTCTCCTTCTGTTTCTTGAGCAAAAGTGACATCAGTTATTTCCCTATCCCCCGCATGTACTGTCTGAATTTACATAGTGTACAGTTTGGCTGACCAACATAAGTAATTCGGTACTTTTTCCTAGCTTGGTAATTCATCTAAGGCTAATGTGCTTTAACTTGCTTAAGTATTACTCTCAGCTTAGTCATATGAGCTAGCATAGAATTTAGGAGGGAGTACGCCGTTTTTTAACATATGTCCTAAGGAGATAAACTCCTCTGACCGCCATTTTGTGCAACCCAAGTGACAGGGAAGGCTTAGTCGGCCGAGGTATTAGTTGAAAAGAACTTTATATTTTCCCCCCCTAGGCGGTACTCCTCCTCCTCTAAGGGTGGTGTTTAATGTCTGAAACATTTTATTTAGATGCATGTAAAGAGGAACTTTAAAAGAACATTATTGCAAAACATTTGTAAAAGTGCAATGTATAGTGATTGATTTATTTTCTTCTTGTTTCTCAGCTGCAAAACGGTGTATTACCTGATACATCTACACATTGGGGCATTACTACTGGTGCTTCCGCCAGTTTGTGGCGCTCTCAACACATGTTCTGCTCTCAGACCTATATTAGCATGTCGGGGACAGAGAAAAAATGCTTTTTCCGTATGCTCCGACTTTCTCCGAAAGGGGCGTGGCTTTGGCGGAGTAGTGGAAACTCAGACACAATTACTATGTGTCGCAGCCCTTTGGGCGGTGTAAAAGACGGGAAAGTAGACCAAAAGAAAAAATGGTCTAGCAGGAGTTGAACATCTGGTGCCGGGACAGATTTTGGTCCCAGGGACAGAAAATGGTCTCGGCGCCAGAAATGTCTCTGCACCAGTTCTACAATATTAAATGTGGTCTTCTTAGCGAGGCCAGGTCGGTAACCAAAGCCAGTGCAGCACCGACACTGTAAGTATAATGTCCCATTGTGCTTCTTAGACTCAATTGAAAGTACTGCCAAGGCATTTAACCTGTCTTGCAACCATCTTGGGCCTTAGCTAGTTTTTAATTAGGCTTTAGTTTGCTAAAGCTGTTTCAGCTGATGCGCTTGATACAGGTATTGTTAACAACGTCGCAGTGCTAACAAACAAGATTGGAATCTGGGAGAGTGAGTGAGATACAATATACATGTAAGTATCATGTGGTACTAGAGATCAGGCAGCATCCTAGCCAGTGTCTTAAGCTCCTCTAGATTAGCCTCTTCTTCAACCCCGGATCCGAGAACCTTAAACAATGTTGCTGTAACACAGGAAATCAATGGCTGCTTCTTGAGTCAGTGAGAAATCCAAACTTGCGAGGAATTTTTTGCAAAAAAAACAAATCTTGTTCTTATTTCCTCAAGGACAGTGTTCAGTAGAGGCTTGAAATGGGGCCGTATTCGAACCACTCGCTGATGGAGTGGTTGCGAATACGTCCCATCATGTAGCTGCATGTGTGGGTTAGGGTATTGATCAGCCCCACAGCATGTCACTACATAGTCACTACACAACACAGGGGAACACTGCAGTGGTAGAATCTGCCTGGTAAGGCAGGAGTTAATTGTTTTCTGTGATGTAATTCCAGCAAAAATCACATGTGTATACTGTATGTCTGAGCTTGAGATGTATATGGGAGTAGTATCCACCACCTGCCCACTATTCTCTTTCCTTCTGCCACAATCTATTCAGCGCGTAGTGCCAGCAGGGACGCTATGGCAGGGTGAAGTCATCACACTGAGCTCTCAGGATGTGACTCCCAGATCTTACTAATATCTACTGGACAACTCACATACAACTCTGGCTATCCCAAGTCAGAAAGACAGCGCCTTCCTTACGTGTCACGTTGGAACAGAGTTTTCTACCAAACTCTGAAAACTTGCAGCTCTGGGGTATTCCTGATAAGCACATAGCACGAAGCAAAAGTAGTATGCTCTCCTCCAGTATCAAGGATTGGCAGGCCATGCAAAAGAAATTGGGTCCCCTGCCCTTGGTCCCACCCTTGGTTTGGCAGACCACACAAAAGAAATTGGGCTCGCTGCCCTTGGCCTGCGGACAGAGATTTCTCCCAAACTCTGAAAACTTGCAGCTCTGGGGTATTCATCATAAGCACAATGGAACCAGAAGGTTGGGTGGATAAACGGCTCCTTCGGGAGAGGTCCTCCTAGCTCAATATGGAACCTCAAAAACTACTGCCACTTGTATATGTAACAGATAACAGCATAATGTCTTGTCTTATTGACAAAAAAGTTTAATAAAGAGGTTGAAAACAAATAAAATACCAAATATGAAACATTTTCAGTTTCTCAGTTTTTTTAATGCCGCCACATGAGTCCACTGTTAAGGGGCACATCGAAACCTGGAGCCGTCCCTGTCTCCCAGCATGGGAGAGGGAGGGGCAGAGGCTTGCATAATTAGCATCCCGGAGTGCCGGACATCTTGTCTCCACGCTCAATGCTGCTTTTTATAACCCTCCTTTAGGTGATCCTGGCATGTCAAGTTTAAAGAAGACAAGGGCTGGCATCAAGATGAAGTGGAGCGTAAGTGAGTATATGTAGGTTTTTTTTAAAATGCTAGATTTCCTATAAGATGATACTAAAGGGAGGGGTTGTTCTGTGTGGGATGCACTTGAAAACCTAACATGTGACACCCTTCCCCCTATTGTGAAGAGGATGGATGGTTTGGCAGGCCTGGTTTCTGAGCTGGGAAAGTAGGCCCATGCTCAGTGCTAATGTCCATTTTGCTTTGGTTCTGACTGGGACATGCTTTACTTCATAACACTTGCCTGGATCTATTGAAAAACATTGCTTTTAAAGCAGTGTTAAACATACATGGATCTGTGGCTTGTTTCAACCTCTTGGAAGCTCAGATAATTGTGGGACTGTCTGGCATTTGTATCTTTGACGTTTCCATAGATGAGATCTGAGTCCTCTACATTCTCCACAGGATCTGTGAAAAACATCTTCACGTGCATGGGACCATTGAAATCAATGTGTTAATGTGCTATCCAACAAATAAAAATGCCTTGCACACATACAAAAAAATAGCATGCATGTAGCCTTAGGTCAGAGAAGTCCTGTTTTAGTCATGATTACAGTTTGCGGGGAAGATAGAAACATACAATGCACAAAGTCCTATCCTGTGCACTTTGGTCAGTCCGCGCAATCCGTCTAGGGCAGGTCCTTTTTGCACAGACAACCACAGTTGTGTGCCGCTGACCTTACGTGGACTGATCTGTGGAGGTACAGTGGACTCGTGGGAGAAGATGCTGGAAATCTTTTGCAGAGGACACTTTCAATGGTGACAGTTGTTCACTGACTGTGAGATTTACTAGTGAGACACCTCCAGAACATTGAGGATGGGGTGACACCGGCAGTCTGCTGGTCATGTTACATGTTAGAGCTGATGGAAAGAATGTAAAACATAAGCAGATGAGTTGGAGCTGCCGGTCTCTTGCCTTTCTTTCATTAAAGTAAGGGCTGAATAGAATTATTACAACTTATGAGATGCCGTGCCACAGGGTTAATGTACAGCTGAAGCACACAATGTCCGTCTAAGGACTGCCGTGCACTTCTCTCCTAGCAACAAGAATATATTTAACCAAGTCTCAAGATCAACATCTCCCTCATGGAGATGCTATAGAGGTCATATGATCGCCATAAAGAAAAGGTGACTTAAGGTTTCTGCTCGTAAATAACAAGCGACTGAGTATTTATGTAACCATCTCGCAGCATTTCATCACATGCTGCTGTCATCCATATACCCAGGGAGCCTACACGAAATAACAGCCAATCGCCAGAGTAGCACTTTCTTAATCTATGGCATTACCAGGGCAATTTCTTTGCCTGAAAGATTATACCCAAGGCATCTGACTACACTGAGCTACAAGGGAGCACTGAGCAGAGGTCCTGCCCCTTAAAGGAAATCCATCACCAGGACAAACCAAGCACACTTACATGATGATGTGTGCCCCCTCTGGCAGGAACAGTTCTTTTAGTTTCTTATGTCCTTGTTTTTAGCAGAAAACCTGATGGGCTCCATAGTTGTTTAAGATTTTTTTTTGTAAGAACAAGGGCATACGCAGCTAAAATCAGAGGGGGC
This sequence comes from Engystomops pustulosus, assembly GCA_019512145.1. Classification (NCBI taxonomy): domain Eukaryota; kingdom Metazoa; phylum Chordata; class Amphibia; order Anura; family Leptodactylidae; genus Engystomops; species Engystomops pustulosus. Next base: position 68,843,885 of record CM033647.1, read on the forward strand.
CAGAGGGGGCACAAACCAGTATGTCAGGTTGCTTGCTCTACAATCCTTGATCCTGGTGGTACATGGCCTTTAGGAATATGGACACTTAGGATAATTACTTAGCCTATTTTGGGACTCCATGACAGTAGTTTTGCTATTTCCCCCTGGGTTATTTCAAAAGTTGTAAAGTTTTGTTTTTCTTGATCAATGAGGGTTTATTTTTTTAGCAAAAAAAAAAAAAAGTAGCAAATAAGGGAACTTTTCTTGGGTTCATATTTCTAACATTTTAACTTAATGGTTTCTGGGCGACTAATAAAAAATTTTCATATTTTATTTCAAGGACAAAGAAATAAAATATGTTGCATTGCTGCTTTTTAGAAACATTTTTTTGAGAACCCCAGCTATCACATACTAACACAATGCAATTGCCTTAGCAAGGGTGCTAATGTCTAAAGATACCCCCCACACTCTCAGAAAAAAATTTAGTTGCCACAGCCACTATTGAGTGAGACATCCAAAGCCACACCTGCTCAACAGAGGGTGCTGTTCTTTGGCTATGAACAATGGATTAGTGGTAGTTTCTTTTAATCCATGTCATCAGTGTGTAATCTGTTACCAAGAGAGATTCCTTAGGGATGATAGTTTTCTTCACCACATGTATGTACTACAGGTAGAGATGCAAAATAAATAAAATTATTTAAAAAATGCATTTTTTGACATTTGTATATATGTGGAACATTGTGTTGTGACTGTACAGGCAGAGCTCTTTTCTGTGTATCCCATCTACTGCTGTTACCAGTTTTAGTATTATTGCTATGGATTTTAATCAAGTTTAATAAAGTTTGTTAATTATGTAAGTTTAGTTGTGCATAATTTCACTTGATCTCCGCTTTGGAGACACAATAGGTCACATGCAAATATGGACAGCACACAGATAACATGTGTAGCATTAGAATTTTTTTTCACATTCCCATAGACTTCTCTGGGAAGGCCAAATCTGCACACATGGCCAAGAATAGGACCTGCTCAGAGATTAAATGCCTTCATATTGAAAATGTTTGTGCCAACCAGAGGGGGGAAAAAAAAAAAAAAAAAAAAAAAAGGGCTTTGCACACTGCCCAAAGCAACATTTGTGTGCATGCTGCCTAAGAGTTAATGCTGTTTACCGTCCTTGCATTTTGTAGTGTTATGATGACCCTGGTGATATGCTCCATATTTGGTGGCAATGTCCAATGATGGCAGATTTTGGGAGTAACGTGAAGATGCTTGTACACGGTTGACATCCACAATTCTTTTATTAGGTGACAAACCCTTGAAGGTGGTAAGTACATTGTTCGATTCCATTTTTTGCCCTTGCTCCCAGGACCAGTTATGTTAGACTTATTTTACATGATTCATACCGCCCACTTCCCCCTGCGGTAGGTCATTTTTGGCCTTTGGTCCGAAAGAAAGTCATTTTTTGCTTGTCCAATAAATCATTGTCAAAACATCACCTAATCGTGCCCTTCATTTGCCTGCTGATGCTTGGGGGAGGGGGGGGGAATTACTTCCTCAGTTTCCTCCCAGCCCATTGCAAGATCCTGAGAATGTGTCCTTCGCCCACTGCTCGTGGTTTGGGGAGAAGGGTTGCATGTGTGCTTGGCCCCTGAAGCTGGAATTACAAGACTGTTGTACTCACTCACGCTCACCATGACAGGAAAGGACTGAGAAGTGAACATGTTTGTGAACACACAATCATGAGCCAAGAAATCCTCTCCCTCTGTTAAGAGCCTTAGACACATTACTATTGATTGTGACAGCTACTATACAACTCTTAGGTCTTTGACCAGTGCCTGATGCTTGTCCTATGCACTTTTCAGAATTACCCTGAATGGTCAGTGCATAAGTAACATGATGATTGCTAATATACCGTATATACTCGAGTATAAGCCGACCAGAGTATAAGCCGAGACCCCTAATTTTACCACCAAAAACTGGGAAAACCTATTGACTCGAGTATAAGCTGAGGGTGGGAAATGCATTGGTCACTAGTATATACGGTAGTTCAGAATATTTCCCGATTTTAACAAGTTGCACTTCTCAGCAAATACTGTAATGTACACCAATAACTTACACAAAGCTAATAGAAAACAGTTTATTGTGCCAGTCTCAGGACTTGCTGGCAAACTTTCTGCCAAAAACATTTAAAAAAAAAAAATCATTTTACAAAAACTATTTACAAAAGTGGCAGAATTTAAAGTGAAATCACTAGGTTAAAAAAGATTGAATGTCACTGTCAGGTGAGATAAAGCCCCCCGCAACAGGCTGCTCTCTGCTGAATGGGTCTAGAAGTCCTATAGAAGAATCCTTTGTCAAAACAAATCACTCCGCAGACCTTGCTTAGCTTTAGAAGGCATATCTTGTACGGATGTCTTCCAGTTTTTTTGAAACCTCAGGTGGTGTCCTGTCAAGCTCTTCTGCCACACTTTTCTGCTTAATTGGCTCCATAGAGTTGAACTGTTCACACAAGTCTCCATCAATCACATTCTGAAGAACAAAAAAGGTCCAAGGTTATAGGTCAAGAAGACTTGGCACCCAAAACGTATCACTGAACTGTATCAGTGATCTAGGCATAGTTGCAAACTCAAAGTAGTCTAATCTGTAGCCATGCAAAACCCTTTCTTACTAATATCTCCCACCCACCACCCTAATACACAGAATTATTCTACTTTTACAAGGACTTCATGCTGCTTAATGCATGGTGATAAATGACAATTAATACAAACAGCAGGTTATCATTAGTTTAAGCAACTAGCCAAGACATGTGATTATATACACCGCTGTCACAGCCCTGGACTCTGATAAGAAGAGCACAACCTACCTTAACAGGGAAATAATACGATCGGAAGCTGAGGTGGTCTCGCCCACAGATGGGAGGGTGCTCAGATCGCAGATGCATCTCTACGTGCTGGAAGAAATCATGATCCTGTGGACAAAAGAGGTACCAGTTTCATCAGCTGGATGCCGTAAATAAAATAATAATCCTATCCCTAAATCTTCAATCTCCAGACCATCAGTAGCATCTTGACAACCTGGGCTATAGGCAGCACAATGTATGCTGTACACAAGCAAAATACTCCATTACACCCAGAGACAAGGATGTAGCAACATTCATACCTCATGAGACGTAAATGGGACTAGAATGCCAATGCCACCCGATAGCGTTGTATAGACCAGAGATTCAGAGCCCCCAGGGATGAGAGTTGTCTTCTGAAGGGAAAGGACCGTCTCTCCTACGTGATAGTTTACAATCACCTCTGCCTGCATGATTAAGGATCAGTTATAGCAGGATGTACAAATATATGCAGCAGAGGTACAACCACCACATGCATGTTACCTTCTGAGAGGCTCCATTCAGCAGTCCTCTGTCCCATAAAGCCTTATTACCAGTGGGATCTTCATCTACATCATCATTTATATTTGGAGGCAATCGGACCTGTAGCAAAAAGAAACAAAATGAGGTCAACAAGGATGCCATCTGCAAGAAAACAAAATGATATATAAAAAGAGAATCTTCCCCATGGGCAAGTGTTCACAGACAAACCATGTGGCTCCCAAAGCTGAACTTTTACAAGGCCTGCACACGAGTCATTTCTGCAAATGCAGCGCACTACTCACCACACAGATGTTTCCAAACTTGTCAGCACCAGCTACAGTGTCATAGTCCAGCAGGCAAGCGTTTGTGACCCAGCGAGGATATGTATCATCAGCAAATATGATCAACTGGTTTTCATTGCGTTTGTATCGCACCCATATGAAGCTTTCCTGTACATCAGACACAATAATGCGTTGTCCGATTGTCTGTATGCCCACAATAAAGTTTGCGATGTGCTGTGAAATAAATAGAAGAGGGGTTTTATTAACCATCCAAGTGCTGCAAGCTGCCATTTAGACCGAGAAATGGCACACAAGACAAACCTTGTTTTCACATTTCCTCAAAAGCTTTTTCTTCCCCAAATCATAAATTCTCAGCAGTTTTCCAACTCCTATTAAAACCCGACCTTGATAAGGAGCAATTGCAGCTGGAACCTCCTCCACAGGGGTCTACAGAGTTAAATAAATCAAGTTAGTCACATTTCAATCTGAGACAAGTAGCTCACTAGTGTGACACTGTACAAACCTTGTGCATAAATTCCAACTTTTCTCCATTGTTCACTAGCTTGTAAGTATAAACCAGGCCTCCAGCCACCGAGCGAGGATTCAGGATTAGGTCTTTAGCAACACCAACCAAGACATACCAGTCATCTCCAGTGTTGTTGAAGCGGCAGACTGCCACACTGCCAGGAGGAACAAGTCATTAATTTCTATACAGATGTAAGAGGGACCATATCCAAGAACAGGGCAGCAGATTCCAAATTACCTGAAGGCAGCCTCATTCTGCTCCAATTGTACTAGGTCCAGAGTGTTCCCTTGAATAGGATTCATCACCCGGATAACAGAGGCCCATTGACCATTCCCAGCTTTTGGTGCTCCAAAGATGGACTCTGGAAGGTTCTCATTGAGAAAAGCAGCAGCCATTTCAGCAGCCAGCTCTCGCTCATCTTCTCCTGCAGCTTCCACCATTTCCTAAGAAACATTATTGGGAAAAAGGGATTACCACACATTTCCTGCCCGCCACCTCCCCCTGTTTGGAAGAAGTTATGAAACACCAAAACAACTGGGCAACAGTCCACTGTTGGCCCCTGTGCACAGCTCACCTCTGCCATCTGCTGCTTGCGCTGAGCCTTGGTGGCCTCGGTGTAAGCATTGTGGTCAGTTTCAATGATAATTAAGTTGTTACTCTCTGGATGGATCACAAACTTTCTTGGTGTGTACTGAAGCGGGAATGCCACCTGATTAAATACTGCACCCAACTTCTCCAGGGCCAAAATTCTGTCAGAAGATAACAATTTTAGTAGTCCACTTGTCCCCCATCCTCTACAACACACTAACAAAACACAAATAATAAGGACAATGCATTAACTTACCTCAAAGTATTGGTTGAAATGGCTACAATACCCTCTGGGCACTGTTCCGAGGCAAAGCCAGATGCATACTCCAGAGTCTCGTACGAAAGAGGAGTGAGGTGAAAACGAGACTGGTAGGAATAGCTGAGCCAGGAACGACTGGACATGGCCAGTACCTAAAAATTGAAAGCCAAACATTCATTTCAAACACAAGAAAATTTCAATATGCACAACAAATAAAACCAGCAACATCTCCTACTAGAAAAGTAAATCGTGTACTTACAGCCTCTTGACCTTGCATTCTCACACGGAACAATTTGACAGGACGTGACCCGAGATATCGAGTTCTGGTATCAGACAGGTCTCCAGTTACTGGGTCCAAAACTGTTCTGAGCAGCACACCATTCTGTAGAAAGATTGGGAAAGAAGTTATATGCAAGGCAATTCACAAATGACAAAAGAGAGCAATATAAAGCCATTGTTACCTGAAGTCCAATGTTCAGATAGAGAAAACCGATGGAGCCTCTCTCCCCTAGCTCATCTTGCCTTTCTGCACCTCCCATCTCGACAATGCACAGTGCCTCTGGCTGTGCGGGGAGAGCCTGCATACTGAGTGGCTGCAGACAGTCCTGTCATAAGAAGATTACAATAATCATTTCTGCATCCAATGCAAAGGGCATATCATTTCAAGCCAGAGAGTTTATAAACAGAAAAAAAAACATAAGTGGTGGCTCACCGATGGGTCAAGAGAAATAATTCTGACAGTATTGTCCACCAGTCCAACAGCTAGGAAGCGAGATCTTTGCTCCCCTGGAGGGACATTGGCCAGACTCATACACACAACATCTGCAGACATTTCTTTCCTCTCTGTGTACTCATTCAGCTGACCAGACTGTGAACAGAAAGGAAGACAAAGTGAGATACTGGCAAGATGGTTAGAAAATAGAACACAAAACAGATCTAAAGAAAGCAAGAACTTACAGGGTCCATCTCAAAGTACACCAGCTCACCCCCAGTTAGAGCAATCACCACCTGCCGCTGGTTTACCGCACACTTCACTATCATCTTCTTCCCAGGCGTCTTCCACTCATTGACTCTCTTGTCTGCTCGAATGTGACGGATCCCATCAGGATACACCTGTAGAAGCAAATACACTTGATTACCGTGCATATCAAAAACCTGTCCAACAATTTCAGTCATCGCAAGGTCATACCTGGACCAAGGCATCTTCACCCAACAGGGAACATGACAGAGTGGGTGTTGTCCCAAGAAACCCAGAATCTGTGACTTCTTCTACAGTTTCTCCGATAGAGAGTACCAAAGTAGCGTTTACGAAGGACACAATGATGTAGGCATCATATTCATCTAGAAGAGGAAAGGTTACCAGGGTTTAGTCAAACAATATAAAGAGCCATCTTTCTAAATGGCAACCCTCTTCCCCAAACACACCAATGAGTTGCTCAGAGCTGGATTCATAACTGTAAATGCAGCAAGGACCATAAAGTTTTCGTATAGCAGGTAAATTAATAGTAAAAAGAGGGGAAACACAGCCATTATACTTTGAAAGCTGCATGAGTGGGTACAATTCAGTTCATAACAGAGGACATGGCTATTTCTTCCTAGGTCTCCTAGAATTATATGCTCCCTGTGCCTTATTAGAAGTGAGGTATAGACGTTCTGCACAACCATCAGGAAAGAACAATGCCAATCAACAGGTCCTGATATAGAAGGCGATGAAACCTGATCATCTTGTGCAGCATTGTTAGACTGGTCAGAGGTGGAGAATGGTCTAACACAACTCAAGGATAGACATACAATTGAAGGAACTTCTTTAATAGTTTCATTTATCTAGCTAGAGCTTGAGAAATCTGTACGTTTGCCAGAGAAAGAAATATCCCATTGCAATGAATAGAACGGATTTTTTAGTTGCAGCCTGATATGTGAACATACCCTAAAGAGCTCATACTTTAGTGGACGAACATGGTATGTGTGTAGTACAACATTTGCTGAATTTTTAATACACCCTTTATTTAAATTATGCACCACATTCAACATCTCTGCCTGTGGCACATCAATGTTTGCAGCCCCAGACTGAGCCCAGCTTCAGTTAATATTAATGTTTTCCTTAGAAATGGCCGCCACATACTGCAAGGAGACAGGACATCAGCAGACTGATACACACCTGCGTGTGTGGAGGGGGGTTATAGGAGCACCACCTCCACCAGCAGCCACCTGTGGAAGAAAAACAGAGGCTTGGTATTGGGAGTGTATCACCAAGTACCAGCCAGAATTAGTATAAGCCGCCAATGATGACATGAAACATCAGAAAAGAAATAAAGTGAACTTAATTAGGGGGATACAGGAGATCATCGAGAATGGCCATAGCCCTTTGGCCACCCAGCAAATTTTCTACTTTTGCTAACGTCACAATAAGTGAGGAACTGAAGCAGGATTTATTGCAGCTTCCCTACTCTCAAGATTCTCAGATACCTGCAAAATATCACAGGCAGCCTAAATCCCATGATGCTTTTGCAGTTTAGTTGAACTAAAAATCACAACAGATTTTGGATACTAAAAGTACAGCAATCTTTTGCTAGAAACACTATGATTGGAGATTATGGGTCAGCCATACATGTTTTAAAAGGTAGGTGTGTTTTAACTAAATGTAAAATATATAAAAAAAGAGCCATGCTATACTTTCACCTCACCGGCACTCTGGTTTAGAGCTGCACTGCCAGCCTCAATTTGTATAGAGGCTCAATGGTGATAGCATATCAAAAGCCATTGCAGCAGTAAAAAGTTGGCAGCTTTCAACGCAACGTCATCATTGAGCTACTATATAAAGAGGCAATTGGCGAAACGGTGAAAAAAAGATTGCTGTAGAGAGGAGAATAGAGTATGTTTGTTAATTTTATAACCCCATGAGTCCTATATTGAAAACCCCTTTAAGAACAGCGAGGGGAAAAAAAATAAAAAAAAAATAAAAAAAAATGATACTGGCTACAATCCACAAGCCATTTGGAATATACAAAGTCAATGATAGAGTCTGTAGTGGCAAGTAGGTCTGACCATTAGATTTGTTTTTACATCCCACCTCACTATTACAAAAAGAAGGCTGCACAGTTCTACAAACCTTCAATATGTCGCCTTACAGTCCACACAGCATTAGGGTTACCGGGCAGCTCAGAGACGGCCATTTCAGAGACCTGTGAAGAAGAAACAAAATGGATCAGCAACCTAGAAAAATCCACCCTCTTTACAAAAATATAACCTTCCAGTGACTGTCAGAAATTAACAACTTCCCCATTATAGTGGTCAGAGAAGAGACATAATTATTCATCATAGTGCACAAACACAACATGCCAGACAAAACAAAGCAGCAACTTACCTCAAGTCCGTGTCTCAAGACCCTGAGAGAAGAGCGTGGACCTCGCCCGCTAGCTACATACAACTGTGGAGTGTCTTCATTAGCCAAGTCTGCAATCTAAAAAAAAAAAAAAAAAAAAAAAAAGAGAGAGAAGAGATATTGTAAATCAGGGATCACCAAATAAAGGACCAGGTACTAGTTTCATAAAAAGATGCTACTAGAAGATCCAAAGTCAATACTTTACCTGACAGGACATGATAGGGGAAAGACTGTCTAGTTCATCCACCAACACCAGGTTCTTTAGAGGACGAGGCTGAAAGAAGAATGTATCTCCCTCTTCCAGTGGCATGGCAGAAGAAAACTCTGGTTCCTCATCATCATCTCCCAAGTGAGCAATTTGGTACAGGTAACTGTAGGATTAATATGTAGTCAATACCCACTCTCCAAAGCTTCAAACGTGCTCTTAAAACCCATCTCTTTAGGCAAGCTTATCACACTCGCTAACCGCATGAAATGTCAACTCTCCCTTTACTAATCCATCCTATCTGTTATCTGGCAAACAGCTGATATATACCAAGCTCCAGGCTTGGCTGCAGTCTTTTTCACCTAGGACCCTGTAAATAAGATGGCGGCTGATGGCTGGTTCAAGCAGCAACATCGTTGTTTAGTAAATTATTTATTAAATTATTTTTATATTGTTCCCTTATAAAGAATGGCTGGACCATTATACAACCTCTTGTGTCACCCCCTCATCCTCATAGTCTGTAAGCTCTTGTGAGCAGGGCCATCACTCCTATTGTTCCATATGACTGTTTGTTCTTTGTAGTGTAATATAGTTGTATATGTCCCCTATGATTTGTAAAGCGCTACAGAATTTGATGGCGCTATATAAATAAAGATTATTATTATTAGTCAGTAACTTATTTACAATGGGAGAAAACACACATCCCACCACCAGTGCTCAAGACAGCTGACACTTACTGGTTCCCAAATTCTGTAGCTACAAAGAGAAACCCTGTCTTCAAGACGGACATCGCTGCAGCTACTGGAACAGTGTCAAAGTACTTCAGACGTATTTCAGTAACCTGAGGGGAAAGGTGCAGATTGTTGGAATATAGCATTCAGTCCTGCACAAAGGAAAGTATTATAAGTCACTGCTCCAGTACTCACCATGTCCTCATCTGTCTCCAGGGTTATCTTAAAGATGTCGCCCTGCTCTGTCTGGGCCAGAAAGAAAAACATGGATTTGGTCTTGTGTGTGGCCGAGCAGACAAAGATCATCCCTCGCTCCGGGTCATCCAGGTCATTCTGTGCAAAGAAATTCCAATTTTAGGATCAAAATATTTACCCCCAAAAATACCACACAACAAATGACAAAAGACTGTGAAAAACATTTCAGTTTAACATTTCCTCTTCATGACATTTTCAGAGAAGAGACATGAAAATTCATCATTAACAGCTGCCAGATATTCGGAACAACACGTGGCACACACATAACCACTCACCCTCCTCCTTGGGATCGGACACCGGATATCTGGCTGATCACCAAAGTTCTTGTATGTAATGTAGTTTTCAGAACAAATCAACACCCCACTGGGGCCATCAGAACCTCCCGGAACTGCAAGAAGAATAATAACATGGAGCAATGACATATCAAACAGACTAATCAAATCATGGCTGTATTCCAGGTTTACCAACTTGCAAATTTATAGATTAATGCAATAATTCTTTGCCAACAGTGGGACAACTTTTTAACAAAGCTATAATGGAAAAAGCCAGAAATATAGCATCCAGCTGAATAGAATACTGAACACTGATAGTTCTCTAATATACAAGTAGTCCCCGTGTTGTACAAGACATAGGTTCCATGGGTTTGTATTTGTATGAAAGTCGAAACTGTATATTTTATAGTTGTAGATTCAGACAAAAAAAATGCTTTTGTCCCAGTGACAATCGGAGTTTCTGCATTTTTTGCTGTAATTGGACCAAAAATTATCAATAAAGCTTCATTACAGACACCTTACAGCTGATCATTGCAGTCTGGGACTAGAGTAAAGCATTCAGAGAGCTTTAGAGGTTACAGTGGGCAGAGGGGTTCGTCTTTAACTAGGGGTTGTCTGTCCTTAAGTACGGGACCGCCTGTACTTGGAACTATAGCCTACATTAGTACATTCATTTGTCCCATTTAAACCTGAATCATATAGTAACCTAATCTGCGCTAATGACAGAAAGGATATCTGAAAACAGTCACTGTACAGTAAAAGTAAGCTGCTAAAATGGGCTGAAGACATTAAGCTGATGCGAGAACAAAAAATTGTATTCTGCACAATTTCCTTGTTTCCTCTGTGGATAAGCCTTCCATTGCTGTTGACTCTGCCTGGCATCCACTACCCACCCATGCTTACCTGTAATTAAAAAGTTGCCATGTTCCTCCAAGGGTTCACTGTATTTGCGCACTACATGGTTTAAGCCAAGGTCCAGCTCATAGAAGGTCAGGGTCTGCTGGGTGTTGGCAGCAGCTTCCCCAGTGGGATCATTATCTGCTTCCTAAAAAATATAAAGTCCATCTTAAAAAAACCCCAATGCCAAACACACCCCTCTACTTCGTTTAAAAGTCTGCTCGGCATCAGAAAAAGAACTCTCTCCAGCAAGAGTCAGAGAAGAGACATAAAGAGTCATCACAGCGAGCACGGAGCAGGAATACATAACCCTTTGTTATCCTCACCTCATAATCCATCTCCAGGCAGGCAAACATGGGGTTCTCAAAGCCCACATCCACTCCAACCACATGATACACCAGTGTGTTGGCCTTATGGGCCTCCAGGGGGGAGGAGATTGTAAGTCGGGCAGCAGCATCTCTGTTCAGGATATATACCAACTTCTGTTTCTCTATGGCACCTGAAAATAGACACCATGGGTAAGTGTGAGGTCCTGCCATGAATTACAACACTGCCTCTTTATAACAACCCTGTTTTACAGTTTAGAGTCAAACCTAAAGACATCTAGAAGAATAATGGTACGTACTTATCATCACGGCTCTGCCCTTGGGGTCCACAGCCAAGAACTGCCCAGGTACAATCCTGCGACAGCCGCTCTTTCCAAAAGTTTCCTGATGGATCTTCTCAAACATGTTCTTAGATGGATGATACTCCAAAATTATAATTCGGCCAGAATCACTGCCCACCACAATGTAATCCTTGGTGCCGCCAGTCAGACGGAAAGCCATGAGAGAGCGGATGATGCCAAACACCTCCACTGTGAGCAATGTGTGCACTTTCCCTGTGTTGGCATCAGGGCGAAGAAGCTCCAAGATCTTTCCTCGGGAGACCACAATTTCCTGGAGTTTAGTTCCTAAGCAACAAGAGAACAAAGTAGACATGAGAACAGGGGAAGTACATATAAAAAAAAAAGTCAACCTAAAATGTACCGACTTAACTACATGATATCCCCTATACAAGGGATCTGCTGGGAGTCCTGTCGATTTAATTCTTTGGTAGTGTCAGAAGTTACTAAGTACAACGATCTGCTGCTGTCTTTGGCACCCATTCACTGTCAATGAGACTGCCAAAGATATTGCTGTGCTCAGCTGCGTCTTCTCCTGGTCACTGACTGCCTTGTTCTCATGACTGGTGGGGGTCCTAGCAGTCAAACCATCATGATCAATTTGTTGTTTATATTGTGTGTAATGGATAACTCCATAAGTTTGTACAACTGCTTTAGTTGTTGTAGTTCATTATATATGCACTCACTGGGTTTTGGGCAACTAAAGAAATAAGGCAGCCAAATTACAGAGATCCTTGAAAGGCAAAAGCAGTTTACTACTTCTCACGTAACCAAATCTAATTCATGTTTTATATAGGAGGGGTAGTGCTTCTGCCTTTACTGGAACGTTGAATACAAGGATGCTGGATCTATTGCTAATGTAATGAAGTATTGGACGAATTTCAAGTATAAGCTTAGGGTAGAAAACGTCCAGCCGTGACCCCTCTATCACCTACTGGTGCGCCCTTATCCTCTTCTGACCTTTGGGATGCCAATAGTGCAAGCAGAAGTGTGCTCTGCCGGGCACACTATGACGCAGCGGTGTCATCATAGAGCATGCACAGGTAGAGTGCATAGACACAATTTTGCCAGCAACCCGAATACCAGAAGTGGAGATGTGGGGTGCATAAGTTTATTATTTTATTCACTTGCGTGTAAGCTCAGTGGGCATTTTTTCAGCACAAACATTGGGTTGAAAAACTTAGCTTATACAGTAGTTGGTGTAAGTAACCTGAGACATCAATGAATTGTAAGGCAATAAGTGTTTTCTAGAATCACAATAGATAATACCCATCTTTAAGGTAAATGAGGTGACTGCTTGATAAAAACCTGTAGAATTAGTAGGCTATTGTGCAGTGGACAGATAATGTCACGATATTGCCCATGTGAGGCTGAAATAGAACACTATAGAGCAGTGGTTCTCAACCTTTCTAATGCTGTGACCCCGCAATACAATTCCTCATGTTGTGGTGACCCCAAACCATGCAACTCGCAGTAAAAACACAATAAAATTGCGGCTCCAATGGCTTTAGACGACCCCCGGTTGTGGTCGTTTGCCCCCGCTGGGGTCCCGACCCACAGGTTGAGAACCACTGCTATAGAGTGTGATAAATGGCAATATGGTATCAGATAAGAAGCTGCTCTAAAGGGATAGGAGTGACGTGAACATGTGCTGTGATTATCTGCAAAAAGGAAAAAAGCTGAGACCTGTGTTTATTTGCAGCCCGTGTATCAGAGGTAGAAGTCTAATCACATTACTATTAAATTTGCAATATGATTGGCCCAGCAGAGCAATGGTCAGGGATCCAGAAGAGCATTACCTGAGAAGTTTCCATGGATGGCAAAGCTGATGCCAGTGGCTCTCTGCAGGGTGATGTTGTAGAGAAACATGGCGGAGACGGCTCAGTATCAGCAGAGTGTGAAGAGCACTGGAAAACAAGGGAGAAGCATTACATAACACAGAGATAGCAAAGCACTGCATGCATGCGATCCAGTATTTCCTTCTCAGATATCAATAGTCTCCAGCAACAGTCAGAGAAGAGACATAAGAAATCATCACAGCAAGGAGGAGGTCACAGAACATATGGATGAGGGATATGGAGACCTCATGATCCCCACAATGCCATAGAGCTGCCCCACACTCCAGGGAGGGGGCCGACCCGGTATATATGTATATAATGAGCCCCAATACATTCAGTGGCCTTACTGCGCTCTATACACATACTGATCCCCACAGATCTCCTCTCCCGTGCCGGGAGCCACCAGGTCACACACTGCCTCAAGCAAGGGCTCCCCGGCCTCCCGCCAGAGGCCTACCCCGTATGCACAGAGTTTCCCGCCCACCTCGTGCCCGGCTCCAGGGATGAAGCCGCGGGTCCCTCTGGCTGTCCTGGCAACCTATGGGCGCAGGAGAGGGACTGATGGCGAAGATTAATCTTGGATTGTAGATCGGGTCACTCTGCCGCCATTTCGCACCGCTCAAGACCACGACTTATGCCAAAGGTCCCCACCGAGCTGCCTGATCCCCGCCTATCATTTTAACAGCCGGCAACGCGGACACTTACCTGTAGTCTGGGGAGCTCCTGCAATATCTTTCAGCAGATCCTAGGAACCTTGTACGGGTAAACTGGAGCGCTCCCTTGCTAACCGGCACCGCCAAGGACAGCCCTGCACCTGTACAGCAGGTCACCGGAAGTAACGCCAATGAGCCGGAAGTGACGCGGCCTATCAACATGGCCAGCTCAGCGAGTTACCAAGGAGACCGGGGCTCAGCTCTAAGTATGGAGCATATTCGTTCCCTCACTGACCTGCAGGAGCTGGAGGAAGCCTATGCGCGGCTGTGTGCCGAGGAGGTGACCCGGGGCTGGGCTGTCACATCATGTATATATCTGATGGGGTAACGTTTATAGGCGTAAATAGAACAGCGCCCCTGCTGGCTGGGTGTCCCCGTTGCATCTACTATGGCCCTGCAGGGCTCTGTCCTGTAGGTTGGGGATAAATGGCCGTTTATGTGCACCCCATGGAGTAAAACCACGATACAGCGGTTATTAACACTAACGAAACTAAGCACCGGCACCAGCTCACCCTGAGCTGGTGCTCGGTACTTACTGCTTACCCCTGCAATCACTGTATTGTGCCTGACTGGAAGAAGTAATCATTCGCACCGTCTCTCAGGTTGATTAGTCTTGTCTAGACTGTTTAGAAAGCTCTGTGTATTGTGTTTACCAACAGCAGGCTGAAGCAATCCAGCTTTCCCAAGGTCCTGAATGTTATAATTGTTTTTTCAACAAAACCACTCAGCTCAGGGATTAAACAAGATATGTTTCTGCATCAGTGTAGCTACAGCATTCCCAATGTATGTTTGGTTCATAATGCATGAAATCAAATGGTAGATTTCTTTTAATATGTGGAGAAGAGCAGACTTGTATCAAAATCTCACCATTATCAAGAGTGTCTAGGAGCTTGCGATAGGTACCATCCACCACAGCTGCCCGGATTATGGGCATTAAACTCTTCTCTTCCCTTTTGAGAAGGATCCTCTTTACTTTGTCCTGTGCCTGGCTAAAAAACAGTTCCCTTTGTGCCTGCAGTGCTCTCTCCTGATCACGATTCTGACGGATCTGCTGCCAGGACATGCGCCAGGAACTGCGCCAGAGTTCAAGTTGATGCTGGGTATTTTGGTCCTTTGGACTGAGGAACCACAAAACGTTTCCAACCCCCAGAGTCTGACAAGGGTGAAGAACAGGGAACAAGGGAGCAGTTAATACACTGCGCGCACTACTGCTTTCATGGCCCCAGAGGTCACGATCACTGCAAGTAAAGCACATAAGAAAATGTTCAATGTAGACAGGAGAAGTTAGACACAGAACCACAAGCTACTCAGCACTCACCAGATGCCTGTTCTCTGGAAGAACTCACTCCATGGCATATTAAGAAACGTGGGGGATCCACCCTCATCCGGGAACTGAAGAAAACAATATATAAAATGCATCAGGTTACAGAACATATACATGTGTATCTACTACTGATTCCACCAAGCTGGCAGGAAGCACAGGTTGGACAGTACCTTCAGATGGTCATCTGTCCCCAGCAGACTGTACACTGTTAATGGCAGTGACTGGACTCGGATGGGATGTGCTTGTAAAATAATATCCTTCAGCTTATGCCCTTGAAGAACTGAGGATGCTAAGTGGTCAATTCCATTCAAAAGACACCCACTGCCTACACACAAGGGACCCTGTAAGGTGAAGCAGTGAACAACAGGTGTAAACATCACATCTTGAGAATGATGCAGCAAACAATAGGAGAGTAGTAATAGAAATGGGCTGCAAGTTTAAGGAGTTGGCCACTTTACAATAAATCTTTTCCTTTAGGCATGTCTTTTCATGTATGTGTACCTTTGCCTCTTTCCTGTTCTCACCATGCTGCCCCCTGCATACAGTATACACACAACTTCCCTTTTCTCATTCCTTCATTTTGTCTTAATGGCATCGCCCACTGTCTCTCTTTCTTTCACAGCCCGTCCTCGATGATAGACACGGAGAGAGGGGAGGGGTGAGCAGGATAATCATAACTCTCTTCCTTCAGTCTCTCCTATTCATCTGAGCTCAGACATGTAAACAAAGATCCACAGAGAGTTTGCAGACAGCACTCAAGTAAGTAAATGCTAAATCACTTAAAGGACATCTATCACCAAATCAAGAATTGTAAATCAAACATACAGACATACTGGTATGCGCCCCCTCTTGCAAGATCCGGTGTTCTTTTAGCTTCTTATGCCCTATTTTTTAAGAACAAAGGGCTGTAAATTTTATGCAAATGAGCCTGACTCTTATGGAGCTTAAGAGCCCTCGGGCTCATTTGCATAATTTTAAAAGCCTTGTTTTGTTAAAAAAAAAGGTATAAGAAGCTTAACCCCTTAACAACCCGTCACGGGTTGGCTGCGGGTGCATGGAGAGCGACCTTCCGAAGACCTGAGACTGTCTTGGATCAATCGGACAACCTAGGGTTAAAGTACCCTAGGGAGTCTGAAAAATAGTAAAAGTAAAAAGTTAAAAAAAATATATATAAAATTAAAAAAACCTAAAAATTGTAATTCAAACCCCCCTTTTCCTAGAACTGATATAAATCTGAATAAACAGTAAAAATCACAAACACATTAGTTCCGATCTATCAAAATATAAAAACGTTTTTTCACTGTTTAATCCCTTAACGAAAAATAGCGCCCAAAGTCGAAAATGGCACTTTTTTGCCATTTTGAAAAATATAAAAATCAATAAAAAGTGATCAAAAGGTCGTACAGTCCTAAAAATGGTATCACTGAAAACTTCATCAAAAGTTGCTAAAAAGGATACCACCCACAGCCCTGTACACCAAAGTATAAAAAAAAGTTATTAGCGCCAGAAGATGGCAAAATAAAAAAATGTACACAAGTTTTTTAAATTTTGTAAACGTATGAAAACATTATAAAACCTATACAACTTTGTTATCCACGTTATCGCACCGACCCAAAGAATAAAGTAGACATGCCATTTGTGGCACACAGTGAATGCCGTCAATTCCAAGCCACAAGAAAGCGGTGCAAATGCGGTTTTTACCAATTTCACTGCATTTGGAATTTTTTTTCCTGCTACACGGCATGGAATATTAAATACCATCACTATGAAGTGCAATTTGTTACACAGAAAACAATCCATCACAGAGTGACTCTTTAAGTGTAAAAAAAAAAAAAGTTATAGATTTTTGATTGTGGGGAGTGAAATATCAAAAAAGGACGAGGTCCTTAAAGGGTTAAAGAAGAGCAGATCCTGCCAGAGGGGGCACACATGTGATAGGTGCTCTTTAATGAAAATTCTGAGATTATTATTAAGGTAGTGCACATGGGCAACTTAAGTAAAAGAGTGGTTAACCCTTTTAAATGTTTAAAAAAAAGAGAGGTGATTGAGGGTTAAAGGAAGATCAAAATCAACTATGAAGCGAGATGTAAATTGGATGTATATAGAGAGGCGGAGATTTCACCCATGAAGTCAAGCTCTCCCTAGTTTAGAATCTCTCCTCAGCTGTGGACCTTTATCATGCAGCTTTAGTGATGTCCCTTGACACAAAGCCATCAATTACAGCAGGGGGTGGTTTTCTGGAAGGGAGAACTACCATATATACTCGAGTATAAGCCGACCCGAGTATAAGCCGAAACCCCTAATTTCAACACAAAAAACTGGGAAAACCTATTGACTCGAGTATAAGCCGAGGGTGGGAAATGCATTGGTTACAGCCTCCCAGTATATAGTCTGCCAGCCCCTGTAGCATACAGCCTGCCCAACCCCTGTAGCATACAGCCAGCCCAACCCCTGTAGCATACAGCCTGCCCAGCCCCTGTAGTAGGAAAAAAAATAACACTGTACTCATCTTTCCGATGTCCTCCATAGGTCCTCTTCTGTCTCAGACTGTCCCAGACAGAAGAGGACCTACAGGTGATGTCAGAAAGGTGAGTTTTGACTTTATTTTTTTAGTTGACTCGAGTATAAGCCGAGTTAGGGTTTTTGAGCACAAATTTTGTGTTGAAAAACTAGGCTCATACTCGAGTATATAAGGTATATTTCATTAGGGTTATCTCCCCTTAAAAGAAACATAATCTGGAAGGTGTTGAGATGCTTTACAACAAAAGGAGAATGGTTTATAAGGCGCATTTCTGCTGACAGGTTCTCATGTAAGAGGTAGGTGTGAAGCACTGTCACAAGAGAACTAGAAGGAGGCAATGATGGAAAGGTGAAAATAAAACCATAAGAGGGGAGTGAATATTTGTAATGTAATAAAGAGCAAAAGGTTGGGTATGGGGCAGCGGTTGGGTGTGATTTACCTGTAGGTAACAGTTTTGAATGACACTTCCTGGGGACACAGAGACCTCTCCACTTAGGCAGCTGTTGATCACACAGCTCCCATCTTCTACCAGCTGAGGATTCTAAATGAAAACATTAATTCACAATAAGTATCTTAGGCCCCTTCCACACTTGCGTTGCAGATCACGTCAGAGTCTGATCAGGGTGCGATCAGAGTTTGGTCAGTGAAAAACTGACATTTTGCATCAGAGTTCAATCAGTTTTAGGTCAGAGTTTGTTCATTGTCTCAGTTTTTCATGCGCATTTTCAATGCAATTTCAATGCGTTTTTCACGCTCAGATAATGGACTGAGCTCTATCTTTTCTATGGCAATTGATGCATGAAAAACGCATTGGACTTGCATGTGTCTCAGAGTGCAATGCGTATTTGAATTATCTCCATAAACTTGTATGGTGCAAGTCTGAAAAAGCCCATTGAGTACAATGGGTCAGAGTGCAAGCGCAGAACACGCGCGTGAAAAACGCAAGTGTGGAAGGGGCCTTAAATTGCCCAGATATTTTTGCTAAAGCTGTCAAAAACCAGGATATAGCTCCTTACTGTGCTCCCAAATGCCGCCTTTCACTACTGTACCATGACTGAAGAATGTGCCATCTTGCTGCAGTTGCCCCCAGCTGAGGCTGATTTAACCAGATTATTAATGTGATCTTGAGCGCTTGAGGACAGGTATTCGTAGCTGCCATCAGGAATGTACACTGCCGACAGAAGAGTCATTTTCAACAACAGAGTATTTCCTCCCCATTGATAACAGACGCACCTCGGACATGTCTGAATATTCTACCTACCCATACTCAGTGGGAGGTCATGCAACTCCTTCCATAAGACTGCCCTTGCACTTCTTAGCTTATGGTTAAGTTGACATTTCTCATTGATGAACATCTCTTCAGTGATATCCCGACACATACTCAACAAAACGTCCAGGAACAGGGACACCTGAAAATGAGTGAGTAGGAGACTGAGTATAAGACTTCCACCTAGATGAGGTATACAAAGACCAGGCCACAAACTCACCTCAAGGGGCTCAGCACCAGAGTCCAAACCCTGGTATGTGCAGCCATCCAGGGGGGCAGCTGCAAAAGTGCTGAGGAAATGTTCTGCTGTCTCTGTGGAAAGGAAGACGATGCCTGAAACCTGCGAGATATAACAAGAAATAGAGAATGAAAATTACAGAGAAAGCTCAGCCCATAGAGGACAGGGGAGGATAAGACAGGCAGCTGAAAATAAAGAGTGTGGAGACAATTGGGGGAATAAGCGATGAAGGAAAGACAACCAAACAGATGACAATGAGGCTGTGTGGACATTGCCTTGAGTTTAGAAATGCATGGCAAACCCTGTTGGGGCCGTGCTCGGCCCAATCATATAGGCATTTCCATAGAAACATATGCGATCAGTAATGAGCACCCACTGCTTTGTATTTAAACAATGCAAAACTGTGGGTGCTTGTTACCGGTCACCGAGCAATGCCCACAGGGGTGTACCTTGTGTTTCTAAATTCACATGTGAACACAGCCAAGACCATAAAAAGGAAAGCAGGTGGAATAAGAGATGGGACTGAAGAGTAAGTGGCAAGAGTGATAAGAGACAGCTGCAACCAAAGAGAGGATGGAGATCAGGAATACATCACAAAGGAAGGCCGTGGAGCAGATGTGTGGAGGATACCAGTGGAACGTGTTGTGCATCCATGAGACAGGCTTCAATCTGCTCAGTAGATCCACGGTATATGATGTCTCTCACAATCCCCTGAAAGAATGAGAAGGAAACTAAGAACTTAGTTACTTATGAAGAGAGAGCTCTATGGCGGGAGGTGTGCAACCATTTACCTGCTTATCTGTCAGGTACACACCATGGTTCCTGGCATATTCCGGGGTTCCTGGCAGAGAGATTACACGAGCCCCACGAAACTGATCCCAATTCATCCCTGCATATGCCACACACAATGAGGTCAGAACAGGTCGAATTTTAGCACGGTGTTGAAGACAGTTTTGTAAAGCTTACCCACACTTATGGTTATTATATAACTTTAACTCTGCAGTTTATCCCTCCATAGGCAACTGTGTGATTCCCAGTTTACTCTGATCTGGTGGGTGCTCTCAATCCCCCTCCCAATATCATGAAGCTTCTATGTAATCTGACGCCTCTGAAAGCTTTTGTATGTCTTGCTTGCAAGATAATAGGGGCCCCCCAGTTGTAAAACAAATGTCAAAATAGTTAAAAATGAATAAGATTGCTTGGCCATATCTTACCCAGAGAAAGTACCTTAAATGATGAGATTGACAAAAATTTTGCAATTGTTCAGTATGCATCTTTTGACCAGGCAGCAATGAGATGACGGCGTAAGAAAGTTCAGTCAGGATTGCTATTGAGGGATGTGATATGTAGAGAGGGTTTTATACAATTGTTTCTCAGAAGGTCTAAGAAAGATCAGTTTGGTAGTGGATGTACAATCAGATTGCATAGTTTATAAGGCAATGTTTTATACCCAATGGTAGATTGGTTGAAAGTTAGGCCACAGGGTGAAGGGTATTTGTTAATACATAATGATGGTCTGCTGTTAACTATTTTTCAGTTTAATGCAGTTCTTAAGAAATGTTTAAAAATAAATAAATAATTTTTTTTAAAAAATTTAAAAAAAAATATGGGGTTTAGGTTATGAAAAATTATTGGCCCATTCAAGTCAGATAGAGCTGCAACTGAATCAGCAAGATGGTTCAAGTTATATGTTCTACCTAATATAGCACTGAGCTAGTTATTTTATCTTTGAAACAGTATGGATCGTTGGACACTCTTTTGCTTATTGGGCCAAGAAGAGGGCAGCCCGAAGACCCTACTCTGAAAATTTGGCAATCGGTATTCTGGCATGGTGTTAGAGGTTTGAAGTGGGTGGATCTTTTACCTACGTTCGTTCATTGATAGGTGTTTCCTAATCTAGATCTTTTAATAGTACATAATGGGGTAATGACATAGGTAAGAGAAAAACAATTGGTTTACTGTGGGACATGATAAAATGATTTAGCTTTGGCGAAAGGTATGTTTCCAGATGTGGTCATTTGTTTTTCTCGCAAATAGTTCCTAGGTTAATCCGGTCTTGTAAGGAGCTTTCGTACAGAAAAAAAAAAATTGTAAAAGAATTAATTTTTCCATGTTCAAATAGCTGCACAGTCTTGGTGGCCTGTCAGGCATCAGGATTTGGAAGGAGATATCATATTTTACCGTCTAGATTGGGTGCACTTATCAGATATTGGTATTGAGGTTTTTAACACAGGTTTACAGAATGTTATTGATTGTTGGCTGCAGTGTGGGGGGGGGGCCTTCCCCTTTCAGGGTAAGGCTTATGGGATTTAGTCACCCAGTCATTGCTGGGTGGACTGGTTTATTAATTTTAACTTGAGAGTTATTAGATGAGTTGGAATTGTTATGGTGGTTTTAAAAGAATATTTATTTAATTGATTATTTATTTAAATGAGTATTTATTTATGAATTGATTATTTATTAAGTTATTTATGTAACCCATAATAAACGCCGCGGCCAAAATTGTTCCAAAAAGTTGTTGTTGTGTATTTATTTAGCATTAGTATCAGTGGGGCTTGTGATACCATGATAGGGCCCCCCCCAGTTGTAAGCTGGGGGACGCATGGAATCACAGCCCCCCCCCCCTTCTGGCATTAGTTAGTATATGTTAGTTATAGCTTTAGTGATTTGTAAGAGTTAGGTATGTATAGGGTTAATAGAGATAGTATAAGAATGGTATGTGCTGTTGCTGTGGTAAATGTGAAGTTTCATTTCCCTATTACAGTAGTTGGTACAGTCTTCTCTGGAAGCTTCCAGTTGCTGGGCAAAACATCTGGAACTGAACAGCCGATTGGCAGCAGTTTTTAGGCGGGAGACACAGAAGGTGATAAATGAAAGGAATTCTGCCTGGTCAAGCAGTTCATCAGGTGAAGCTGGAGAGAGAATTTTTCAAGTCCAGCTAGAAAAGAAGAAACAGTTAACCCCCCCTTCCTTTATTTTATGTATGATGTAATTTGCCGCTGGCGTTTACTAGTGGGATTTAGTCACCCATTAATATTAATATTTATTTAATTGATTATTTATTTAAATGAGTATTTATTTATGAATTGATTATTTATTAAAGTTATTTATGTAACCCATATTAAACGTCGCGGCCAAAATTGTTCCAAAAAGTTGTTGTTGTTGTGTATTTATTTAGCATTAGTATCAGTGGGGCTTGTGATACCATGGAATGCAACAAAGATTTATGAGTGAAACTCAATAGCAAGGGAGGGATCATGAGATGAGCAAATAGGGGAGAACGAGATACATGATAAAGTTCCTTGTATTCGCTTGTACCGTCACATCAGATCATTTTTATTAACATTTTTTAAATGTACAAATATACAACTGCCACATTCACTTGTGTTATTGATTAATACAAGTATGTTGATATGTTAGCGACCATTAAAGGAGGCGCCAGTGGTGAGCAGTGGGTGCAGTAGAAATGGAGGCTGAGTGAAAAGAGGGGGATCTGAGAAGATTCTGCGCTCAGTGGCCCCAGAGTAGTCAAAAGCAAGCAGTGAATAAATATATGAACAATCTTTTATCAAACTCCAAACTCACGCGGCTTGGTGTGAAGGGTCAGTGTCATGTCCATACTACAAATCCAGACACCAGGAGGAGACTCCGGACACAGCTGAAGGGAGAAGGGTACATTTTCAGTGACTACTGGAGGATACCTGCCATGCCAGTATTACCTCAGTCCATCCAGCTGCCAGGGCACAACACTGATCACAAAGAACCAGCATCTCACCTGGTGCCTTAGTAAAGTCAGCAAACTGTCCATGTTACAGGTCAGAGACTCCACCGCCATCAGGGGATCCTCCACAGGGAGAGTGGTGAAACCTCGTCCACAATCATCAAAAAGGAAATCCCGACCCTATTACAGAAGTTCGACATCTATTGAGCCCCGATCTCAGAAGCCGCCCCCCCCCCCATCTCTTAGTGCCATTACTCACTGTGTGCAGGATGAGCAGTCGCGCCCCCTGCAGGACGTCAGAGGAAACTACCTGCAATGCAAACAACACAATGAATACACATAAAAATTAGTCCCTAGCTATTGAAACATTTTATTGGCTAACTAAAAAAAGTTGATGGAAATCTTTTAAGACTACTTAGCTCTATTCATCGGGCATAGTATTACACAATATCTAATAGTTATCTTTAAACCAGTGTATAGATTGTGTAAGGGCATGCAAGATTGTAAACATAATATTTTCCTCTCATTGAAAATAGTAATAGTAAAAAATAGTAAAATAAGCGATAATAGTAAACTTGATGTGTTATACCATGCAGAGGTTGTATTAACGCCCCCCCCAAAAAAAAAAAATTACAAATAAAGCGTCCACATAATAGGGTTTCTTTTTTTACACATGTCCTTAAAGGAATGTTAAAGCGTTTTCCCATCAAGCTATTAATGACATCCAAGGGATATCTATAAATAGATAACAGGTACAGGTTGTACCTCTGGTACCCGCACCTACTTTTGTAACTGTGCCACTTCCTACAGCCACTCTCCATTCACCTCTGTGGGAGCAATGACAGAAGACAAGACTATACGCTCCCATAGAGTTGAATGAAGAGTGGGCACATGCGGTACACTCTCCTTTCAGCCCTGCTGCAGTAATGGGGTCAGTCAGTCCAGGTCCCACAGGTAGGTCCACTGGCTATGTCATAAATACGTTTGATGGGAAAACAAATGCTGCTGATTCTCTATGCGCATTGCTATGGTGGACTTCTGCCCCCAGTTCAGATTATGTCGGTACAATGTAGAATTTCCTAAATAATCTATTTATGTATGAAGATAGATTAAATATGTCTGCCCTGCATAAAATAATAATAATTATAATAATATAAGTGGAAAATAAAAACTATATATAAAGAAAAATGCTCAGAGGACCTCTGATACCATGTCTGGTGAGGAGGCATGAACTTGCAATTTTTATTTATCCATTTTATCCAATAAAAGGTATCAATGACAGGATCCTCAATTTTTATTTATCCAACCACTGGCTTATTAGGTACAAAGAATCTTTTTTCCTTACCATGAAAACAGCAGAAGTGTGCAAAGCATCACATACATACACATCACTTACCGTGTAACCTGCCCGGGCACTTAGATGCTCTGCAGCAACGACGAGGGCATTCAAGGTAGCTCCTCCACTTCCCACACGAGCCTGGGGGTCTTCAACAGTCAGTAAAATGGTGTCAGAAGGAAGAAGACCCCGACGCTGTCTGAGCTCTAATTCTAGGAGAACAATGAGGGATACGTCCTGTGAGTCTTTATAAGCTTTATTGGTCCGTAAAGGCTTGTCAGAAAAGGGCATGGGCTAGTTAAAAGTGGGAATTAGATTGCGCATCCACCCTTCAAAAATGTGCTAAATTTGGACACATTTTCTGTTGTAAAAACTAAGTCAACTAAAAGAATGTGCCAGAATGTGAGGAATAAGTTAAAGGGGTATTCTCATCTGGGCACTCACATTCAGTTTCATTAATCTGCCAGATATATATACGGTGTATATATATATATATATATATATATACACACACATTTCTTCAATTAGATATATATATATATATATATATATATATATATATATATGTATGTATATGTGTGTGTGTAGTTAATTTCTCATAAATATAGTCATATGGTCCCTTAGAAACAAGACTGTGTCCTTGGATACGGCCACCTCTGCTGGAGGGATTGCACAAAGAAACAAAAGGTTTTTGTAAATGAAATGTCTGGGAGTTACTGCAGGTCCCACAGCCGTCCTGTGGTAATGATCACTGAATCCAGGTGGTCAGGCAGGACTCAATAGTGCATGTTTGGCAACAGCTACCAAATTGTGAGGTGGTCGTATCCGAGGAAGCTATATGGTTTCAAAAGCGACAACATGACTACATTTAAGAGAAATAATCTTCACACAGAAACATTTTTTTAATAACATCCAATTGAAGAAATGTTTACATATGGCAAATGAATTTATTTAAATGTCAATGGCCAGATGGGAATACCCCTTTAAGTCTAATTCTGTACGGTTTTTAAAATAGCTCTAGTTGATCATCATGAAAGAAAATAACGAAGGGGCACAGCTGGGCATCAAAACGAGACTAGTATAAATGGCACCGCTGAGTAGTGGGGTGGAACAAGCACAAGCAGGTATGACATCCACGGTGGTGCTCAACCCGGGAATAAAAATCCATATAACATCCAAGTAGAAAAAAGTAGTGGTATTCACCAAAAGGAATAAAATTGAAAATCTTTATTGTTTTCAGTGTTGCAGTGCGGGGAGGATGCAAACCACAGACAACGGGCCGCTTCGAGCAACTGTGCGCTTTATCAAGGTGGTGGGTCGTCACAGTAACAAAAATGTATCAGCGTACTCTATAGTACTCATGAAGTGCAAACTGTGCAAATTAAAAGGACATAATATAATCACAACACATAATTAAAAATGGCACATAGACGCACAGTTACAACCACGGAGGCATTAGATTATACAGAATTACCTAGCAGGAGCCTAATTACCAACAATCGTGGGAATGAGAGAGAAAAGATTCTCTTTCACGTTCGCATTTAGTCCACATGATGGAGCCATCAGGGCTGCCATATACAAAAATTAGTACTACAATAAGGAATCAACTGGTAAGAAGCAGGTATGCTGTACCCTATACTAACTGGTTAAATAAATGTATTCCTAAAGGTACTGTAAATATAAATCCGGCCACTGCAATTTCTGCAACTTGCGAACTAGGAATATTCGTATCAGAGGATTTTTCCACAGGGTCAGGTTATTCATTACCTGTAGGACTACTTTTGTGGTCTATGTGATGATCTGCCCTTGTGTAAAATACTAAATTGGTAAAACTATCAGATGTTTGTTCACCAGGATAAGGGGAATGGTTGACCTAGCTTAGTTACCCACGTTAGAGAATGCCATGCTGGCAATCCTGAAGTATTACAGTTTGGAGGTTTAGAAAAAGTCGAAATTGCTCCAGCTGGAAGCGATCCCTCACTGATCTTGTTGAGACAGGAAGCGAAATACATTATTAAATATGATGCCTTAGGGACTATGGGTTTGAATGATTGCAATGATCTGTCTGTCTTTCTTTAAGTATGTAGCTAACCCCTTCGCTGACTCCCTATTCTTCCACGTCTGGACTATTGATCATGTTTAGGCTCATGCTAGGTAATTCTGTATAATCAAATGCCTGTTTTTGTAACTATGCTTCTATGTGTTTTTAAGTATGTGTTGTGAGTATATTATGCCCTTTTCATTTGCAAAGTTTGGTCTTCATAAGTACTAAGGAGTACGCTGACACATGTTTAGTTTGGTTACTATGACTTGCCCTCCGCATACTTGCCTGTCATGGTTGGTATCCTCCCCAAACTGATGCACTAAATCAATAAATTGCCGGCACTGAGCACATGCATTACCTATACCTATGATTTTGGCATATCAATTAAAGGACATCTACCACTAGGATCAAGGATTGTAAACCAAGTGCACTGACATTCTGGTGTGCGCCCCCTCTGGCAGGATCTGCTCTTCTTTTAGCTTCTTCTTTTACAAAAAGATTTTATTCTTAAACAGGTGTATAGGAAGAGTGGATCCTGCCAAATGGGGTACACACCTGCATGTAAATATGCTTGGTTTACATTCCTTGATCCTGGTGGTAGATTTTCGTTAAGCCAAGACAGGGCATACCAGGATAATTAATCTATGCCCCTGTTACTCATTACACATGACTACAGCATTTATGGAGTACTGTCACAAATTGGATTAACAGCAACATACACCACTACTATGCTGATATCTACCTGAGGACCTGTTGTCTAATCTCTTTTCTTGTAATCTGAGGTCTTCCCATGAGATGACATCCCCTTCTGAAGGGTCTTCCCTTTCACGCTGCTTGGTAAACAAAGAGACACAACTACTATTCCTTGCCAACTATTACCGACTGGATCACAGCTGACAACCACCAAAACCTGCTAGAATTCCATCCCTGGAAGATGCAGAAAACTTTCAATGTGACCAACAATCCTGAAAATAGTCAGAACAACCTAGGCCTCTGGAGGTCCTTAGAATATCAGGAACTTCCTACGCTTTGTAGAGGATCTTCAATGTTGTTTTTGGGGAAACGCTGGACTCAGACAAACTAATCCCTAAATGTAGATTACAAGATTTTCGGATTGTGATAAATGATATACCTATGTTATGGGATATCTTCTCTGCACCTGTAAATGCTTACAAGTCGACGCAACATTTATGGTCTATTTCTATGAAATCCCTCATAATATGGAAGGAAATCATTGTAATTCTAACACTGTACTGGATAATAGATTGGCGATGGCTTCTGGGTCCAAATGCCCATGATGTGTTCATTTAACACCAAAATGACACAATGGGGAAGATTTATCAATCTGTCTGCACCAGAATTCTGATGTAATTTATACCTGAAATGCCTTCCATCACATTTATTGAGCGTTTTAGACCATTTTTAGGCAGTTTTCCATGTTGTTCTAAAAAAGGAGTGTGATTTCATGAAAAGTGGCAACAGATGCCAGGAAAATCAGTGGGAAACTAGAACAACTACTAGTTGGTCTAAAGTAGGACTCCACAGTCTTAAAATACTCCAGATAAATCATACAGCATGATTTATCTGGTTCAGACTAAGGCTCTATGCACACAGCTGTATTGGGGCCATTATAGGGGGTCTATAGCACGGATCATGGTGCGGTCAAAGAGCGTCTAACCGAACCATGAGCCAGACAGCCCCGTCGCAAAGGATAGAGCAGGTCCTTTTCCTGCCTGTTTTGTGGAGCAGCCACACTCAAATCTCCATTCGGTCTGGGCTAAGGCCTGGTGAAGTACACGGTCGTGTGCATGAAGACTAAGATTGTGTACATGCATTTTCTATAACTATGATTATGGCATATTAACTGGTCTATTCAACAACACTAGTTTGCTGTGCCCCAAATTAGAATTTTCTGTTGCATGGGCTGTTTGCCACAAGGCCAAGACCCCTTCCAGATGACTCTGGAAACTGCCTAAAACTCTCAATAAATTTAAGGCTCAAATTCCTCTAGTATTCAAGCTTACATCACCCCCATTATATGCAGAATACATCTCTCTCCATTGTGCTGGAAGACACTAGGGAATCTTTAGGAAAGGCTATCCGCCAAGTACCTCAAAGTATAGGAGCCTGATCCTATTCCAGGTATCGTAGCTTCTTAGAGTAAGCGTCTCAATGGCGGATCTAGTCTGCAGTCTATTTTTGCTCATCTAGTTTTGTTTTATGCAATGTCCATTGTTTCTTTATGTTTAAAAACTCAAAAGACAATAAAGATATAGATAACATGTCCTCCAGAGCTCTACTCACTATTCGACTGGTGAAATTACTCACTATTCCAACACCTATAAAACAACAGGTTGATTTTAAAAATATAAATCCCCCTGTTTGTGTATTAAAAATAATAAAAATGAGTTTTGAGACCGGACTGGTCTCGTCTTTATCTCGTATTTGTCCCTCACTAAGTTGACTTCATCCCCACCCATTCGGATCAGCAGAAGTCTGTGTGGAAGAAAGTTGGTGTGGCATAAGGATGTCTAAAGTCTACGTTCCGTGAAGTCTGGAGCTGCTGAACTGGCTGTGTAAACAGACCGAAGAGTGTGTCAGGTTTTCCTGCCACATCAGACTGATAGCATACACAAAGAACTAGCTAAGATGTAGCAGTATTGAGGTTTCCATGAGGTTGCAGTTAGAAATATAAGAATGTGTATCGCAACGTTCCATACAGTGCCAAATAAATAGTGTTTTGTCATCCAAGGTTGTCCTCTTTACAAAACAGGTCACATATCTAGTGCCCGCTCTGATTCTCTTTCAGAAAAGGTTATTGTGGCTTTTGTATATATTTTTTATTGTAATTAAATTTTTGTGCCTACATATATGAGCAGCCAAAGCAGTGCTCCCAGAAGTGTGTTTTCCCGCAGGCAGCATCTAGGTTTCATGTGCTGTTGTGTTTCACATACTGTATATGAGAGTCCTGGTTATTAATTTCATTAATAGCAACAAAAATATATATTTTTTTTTTCAAAGAATGTTTTCATTGCTAATTGTGACGCTACACTTCTAAATTCAAAAATCTATCCCAAATAACTCAAAAACTAAAATTCAATGTGAATATTCTTTGAAAACAAGACACCGACTTATATGTAAAAAATTAACTTTACAAAAATGTCCAGTTTGTTAACACATTTCCCTTGCAGTCAAAGGTCTCATGCACAGTGAAAAAAATGCACGTGCAGTTTTTTAATGGCCAGCACATGGTTAGTCCGCATTCACACGACCATATGGGGGACATATGTATGGCCGCAAGCTTGCAGCCGTACGTAATGCATTGCAATGGAGAGGGGAGGGATCACTCCTCCTCTTCATCGTGGCTGACGTATGCCCGCCCAAACGTCAGTGTGAATGCAGCCTAACACATGGGCAAAAAGCACACAACTGTGGTTGGTCAGAACACATTGCAGAGAACGGGACTCCTAGCATCATAGTGATATAAGATACAAGGTCTTCCTTCCTTCCCGCAGAACAGCAGCGCAAACTGTAATTGTAATTATCAGAAGAGAAAGAGGAGGCTCCTGGCATCATATATCACAATGTTTTTCGGAGTCCCTTACTCTGTAAATTTTGGGGATTAGACCAATTTATGGCTAGTGTAGGTCTCACCTCTCTGGAATGCCTGGACGCTGTCCTTGTGCTGACATGTGAGAACCAGAACTGTCCAGTTTGTGTCCAACTCCATCCTGACCACTTCGTCCAATTGAGCCTGGATGAAAACATTAGTTACCGATTGAAGGCTACATCCACTTTCTGCAACTCATACTAAGATTGCAGGGGACCCAAATTATATCCCATATACTGCAGGGGCCTCTGCTATATCTCTGTTCCCCATGTAATTATATTTATTCCACCCCAATTCATATGTCACAGTAGCATGCCCCCTATCCCACATCCTATACTTCAGCGAGCGGTACTATATCTGTTGTCCTTATGATACTATTACATTCCCTTCCTCCTAATATTCATACTGCAGGGAGATCTCTTATAATTCTATATCCCATGCTACACTCAGATCTATTATAACGCTATATCCCATGCTACACTCAGATCTATTATAACTCTATATCCCATGCTACACTCAGATCTATTATAACGCTATATCCCATGCTACACTCAGATCTATTTAATACGCTATATACCATGCTACTACACTCAAGATCTATTATACGCTATATCACATGCTACACCAGATCTATTAACTCTAACTACCTCAGTCTATTATAGATACCCATGCTACACTCAGATCTATTATAAACGCTATATCCCATGCTACACTCGATCTATTATAACTGCTACAAATCCCATGCACACTCACATACTCAATCATAACTCGATCTATATAACGCTATATCCCATGCTAACACCATCATATTCTATTCTAACTCTATAAAAATCCTGATGCACAGTTAGATCTGTTTATAAATCTGACTATATCCTAATGCTACACTTAGATCTGTTAAATCTAGGTATCCACATATTCCACAGCTACAGATGCGGTGTGATAAACTCTATTAACCACCGCACAACCCGATGCAGCAGGGGAAAGTGATGATTATAGACTATTAGGGCCCAAGGGGAAAGAGGGGAAAAGATCACATAGCTGCAAAGGGGGGAAGAATACGGGGCATGTAATTATAAGGACTATTTTATAAAACTAACATCATACAATGAAGGAGAATGTAATTATAGGACTATAACCGGTCATACTGCGGGAGATCTGGTTATAAAACTATATCCTCATAACTGCAGGGAGATCTTTATAGAGGACTATATACCTCAGGGTAGCTGCATGGAAAGGAGGAATGTATTATAACTATTTCGCTCATACTGAAGGGAGGGTATGTAGGGTTAAATACACGTGAATTAGGAGGGCCTCATACTGCAGGAGAAGAGTCTATTATAACTGGTTAGCTCATACTGCAGGTGGGAGATCTTATTATAAGACTATCAAGGTACCTCATACTTGGAAAACTGCACAAGGGAGATCTATTAAATAACTATAATACCAGATCATACTGGCAGGAAGATGGTATTGGAGTAACTAAGAAGGAAATAAGAATCGGGAAAACCGAAAAGGGAGGAGGAAGAAAAGAAAAAGATCAATAACGGTCGCGCGGGTAGTGAGATGCTGGATAGTATACACATCCAGCTTGATCGGAGTACGCCCTCAGGGGAAGAGGGATGGGGGGACGAAAAAACAGACGGGAAATCATCCCTGGCCTTGGGGGGTCTCAATCTCGATTATTAAAACGCTAATCAAGAACGCTCATACTGCAGGGAGATCTAGTGTATAACTATATCCTCATCTTGCAGGAATCTAATTAAATAAACTGGTAATCCAATCGAACTGGCAAAGAGTGAGTATAACTAGATTAATAAACGCTATAGATACCGAAGAAGGAAAGGAAAGGGAGGTCATATCTGCAGGGAGATCTATTGATAACTATTAGCTCATACTGCAAGGGAGAAGAAAAATCTATTATAACTATAAACTACCAAGGAGTAAGAGGAGAGAAACCCTCATGACTGCAAAGGGAACATCTATGTGTGAACATAATTAGCGATTCATGGGACTGCTAGGGAGTCGTTATACTATGATACCTCATACTGCAAGGGACGAATGTATTATAAGAACTAGTATACATCAATAACTGCAGGAGGATCTGTTTATGTATATACCAAATCATGTCTGTGGCAGGGAGATCTATTAATAACTATATAACCTCATACTGGCCAGATGTAGTCTGTATAAAAGATACATAAGTATCACCAACCATCAACTAGACAGGGAGATCTGTTTATAACTATAATACCCTCATACGCAGGGAATGTATTATAAGCTATATACAATCAGTACTGAGGCGGTAGATCTTTTTTAAAGCGATATGTACGCGGAGGGAGGGGGGAAAAAGCGGGGTGACACGAAATACTGCAGCGGAATGGAGGATCTATTATAGACTATAAAATCCCAGGGATCAACTGCCGGGGAGATCTAATTATAGAGGGGCTATATACCTGAGCTCATACTGCAGGAGATCTATATATAACTATAAATACCTCCTAGACTGCAGGGTAGAGTCTGGATTTAACTATATACCAGGTCATACTGGCAGGGAGATCCATGTTATAAAGGCTATATAAACCGAATCAACGTGGGCATGGGGATGGTAGATTATAACTCTACATCATACAAAGGCAGGGAGATCGTGTAGTAAAACTAGGGGGGAAGGGGCAATATCCAACACCAATGAACAACTAGCAGGAGAGATCTCATTATAACTAAAAAATAAATAACCAAAAAGCAGAATCATACATGGTGCCGGGAGTCTATTATAACATATCCTAGCCGGGGGGAAGAAGGGAATATACTGCAAGGAGATCTTTATAGAACTATAATACCTCATACTGTCTGACAGAGATCTGAATATAACTATATACCAAGAGGGTGCAAGTGCCTGGAGATGCATAAGTTAGGTAACTATATACCCAGCAGGAGTGCTGGGCAGAATCTGTATAACTATACTACCCATACTGGCTGGGACAGCTCTGTTATAACTAATTACCCCGTCATAACTGCAGGGAGAATCTGTTATAACTATCTAACCGTCCCCCGGTCATACTGCAGGAGATCCTATATAGGACTGGTCTAACCTCATCATAATGCAAGGGAGCTCTGTATATAACTAGTATACCGGGAAAAGAAAAAAATCATACTGCAGGGATATCTATTATACCTCTATACCAGGTCATACATGACAGGGAGATCTATATAAAACTATATACATCAAACTACTGCAGGGAGATCTATGTATAACTATATAATACGTCATACTGCATGACACAGATCTATTATAAACTATATACCACACAAGGGAGAGTGGGGAAAGAATGGGAGAGAGAGGGGGAATCATACTGCAGGGAGATCTGTTTATAACTATAGAGTCGAACAAGGACCATCCTGGGGACACTGGGCGAGGGAGCAGGGCATCTGTTATAAACTATATACAAATCGCAAAAAGGGGCTGAACAAGGGAGGGGATCTGTATTGAAAAACTAAACATACAAATGAAAGAGAAGTCATACTGCAGTGTGAGGGATCTATTATAAACTAGTGGATGAAAAACCTGTCATACAATGCATGGAGATCTCATTATAACTATAATACCTCAAAACTGAGTGAGATATTTTATACTATATACCGGGGTCAATACTGCATGGAGATCTATTATAACTATATCCCGGGTCATACTGCGAGGAGTCTGTTATAACTATATACCAATCAAGTACTGCAGGAGAGTCTAGTTTATAACTATATACCACCGGGTCATACTGCTGGAGATCTTTTATAAACTATATCCCTCATACGCAGGATGATCCTGTTAATACCTATTACCTCATAGCTGCAGAGGGAGATCTATTATAATAATACCAGTCATAAACTGCAATAATAAGATCTATTGTAACCTAATAATAGCGGATCATACTGCCAGGGAGTAGTCTAATTGAATACGTATATACCGCACATGAGAATATAACTGGGTAGTAACTCTATATATACTAGATTTATACACTCATACTGCAGGAGTATCTGTATAAACTATATACCTCAATACATGCAGGGAGATCTGTTATAACTATATACCTCATACTGCAGGGGAATCGGATCTGTTAGAACCTA
Source organism: Engystomops pustulosus (assembly GCA_019512145.1). NCBI lineage: Eukaryota > Metazoa > Chordata > Amphibia > Anura > Leptodactylidae > Engystomops > Engystomops pustulosus. The sequence goes on from CM033647.1 coordinate 68,878,007, forward strand.
TATACCCTCACTACTGCAGTGGAGATCTATTATAACTATTACCTCTACTGCAGGGAGATCTATTATAACTATATAGCTATCTACTGTCAGGGAGGGAATCCTGTTATAACTTTATCCAACGGGATCAATACTATATACTCATGCAGGGAGATTATTTATCAACATATACCGTCATACTGCGGGAGATCTATTATAACTAATAGACTCCCATACTTGCAGTGGAGATCTGTTTAACCTATAGACCCTCATACTGCAGGGAGATTCTATTATTAACTATATACAACTGCAGGATTATATCAAACTATTTCTCAATGCAGGGAGTCTTTATTAACTATAATACCTCATACTGCAGGGAGAATCTATTTAATGTAACTATCTACCCTCATACGCAGGGAGATTATTAATACTATATACCTCATACTGCAGGGAAGATCGTATATAATATATAGACCTCATACTGCAGGGAGATGATCTGTTATAACATATTCACCTTATACTGAGGGAGATCTATTAGAACTATCTACCTCTCAACTACTGCAGGAGAGTTTTTATAAGTCTATATACCTCATACTGCAGGGAGATCTGTTTATAACTATATACGCTCATACTGCAGGGAGTCTATTATAACTATATCCCCTCATACCTGCAGGGAGATCTACTTATAACTATATACATTCATCTTCAGGGAGGATCTGCTTATAACTATTACTAACTAGATCTAACACGGCAAAATTAGGGCAGGGGCTAGAGATTGAGGTGATTGGGAGGTAAATAACATATGGCGGCTCCTTACTTGGGAGAGCTCTTATAAATATACCTCATACTGCAGGGAGATTGTATAAACATAACACTCATAACGCATGGAGAATCTGTTATACTATATATATCCTCATATGCCGGAGTCATCTACTATTAATCTCTGCAGGATTAAACATACCTCATACTGCAGGGAGATCTAGTATAACTATATACCGCATACTCAGGGAGACTCTTTATAACATAACCTCATACCTGCCAGGAGATCTATTATAACTATTACGCATATGCCGGCTGAGATTATTTAAACTATATCTCATCTACTGCCGGGAGATTGTTTATAACTATATACCTCATACTGAGGGAGACTCTGTACTTATATACCGTCATACTCAGGGATTGATTATAATATACTTATAACCTCATACGTGCAGGGAGAGTCGTTTATACTATAATACTCATACTGCAGGGAGATCTGTTATAAAACTATACCCTCATACTGCAGGGAGATCTATTGTATAACATATAACTCATACTGCGAGCGATCTATTATAACTATATACCTCATAGCTGCAGGGAGATATCTTTATAACTATATAATTCAACTGCAGGGAGATCTTTATAACTATATACCTCTACTGCGGGAGATCTGTTATACTATATACCTCATACTGCTGGGAGATCTTTATAACTATACACTCATACTGCAGGGAGATCTGTTATAACTATATACCTCATATTGCAGGGAGATCTATTATAACTATATACCTCATACTGGCAGGGAGATTCTGTTATAACTAATAGCCTCTACTGCAGAGTCTATTATATACTATATACTCTACTGCAGGGAGATGCTATTATACTAATACCTCATACTGCAGGGAGATCTATTATAACTATATACCTCATACTGCAGGGGAGATCCTATATTATGAACTATAGACCTCATACTGCGAGATTTTGTATATTAAACTATATACCTCATACTGCAGGGAGATCTGTTATAACTATATACCTCAAACTGCAGGAATCTTTATAACTATATACCTCATACTGCAGGAGATCTATATAACTATATACCGTCATACTGCCAGGGAGATGCTATTATAACTATATACCCAAACTGCAGGGAGATCTGTTATAACTATATACCTCATACTGAGGGAGATCTATTAAACTATATACCTCCTACTGCGGGGAGATCTATTATAACTTATATCCTCAAACTGCGGGAGATCTTATAACTATATTACCCTCATACTGCAGGAGATCTTTTATAACTATATACCTCATACTGCAGGAGATCTTTATAACTATATACCTCATACTGCGAGATCTGTTATAACTATATACCTCATACTGCAGGGATTCTATTATACTATATACCTCATACTGCAGGGATATCCTTTTTTATAACTATAATATACCTCATACTGGCAGGGAGTTCTATTTATATACTATACTGGCCGGGAGTCTATACTCCTCATACTGCAGGAGATGCTGTTATAACTATATACCTCATACTGCAGGGAGATCTATTATAACTATATACCTCAAGCTGCAGGGAGATCTATTATAACTATATACCTCATACTGCAGGGAGATCTATTATAACTATATACCTCATACTGCAGGGAGATCTATTATAACTATATACCTCATACTGCAGGGAGATCTATTATAACTATTTAGCTCATACTGCAGGGAGATCTGTTATAACTATATACCTCATACTGCAGGGAGATCTATTATAACTATATACCTCAAGCTGCAGGGAGATCTATTATAACTATATACCTCAAGCTGCAGGGAGATCTGTTAGTCCCCCTTATACTGTGCAGGGACCCCGGGAGTCAGGTACTAGCGGCGCCTCTAGAAGTGTCACAGCTGAGAGATGTATCACGCTTTGCGCCGCCCCCTGCACTATTTTCTTCGGGGCTCTTACTACTTATACCGCCTGGGGCTGAGTCATCAGTCTGGAGCTCGCTGCTTGTACACGGCGGTCAGCGCTGCCGGTGCCCCTGACACATCACGTACCTCACAGCAGCCACTTCCTAGTTGGTGAAAACCATGTGACATTGGCAAGTCACATGACTCAGAGGCGGCTGCTGGGTGTGATATGTAGGTGCAGGAGATGCGGGCAGATGGGGAGCTGCGAGCCTCGGGTGTTGTACGGAGGATGTGGGAGCTGATGAGGGGATGGTGGTAGCAACCATAGGGAGATGGGGGGTATCTGGTGTCCGGGTTACACAGGGGGGTAGTGCGCACCTATCAGCACCTCTTTTGAAAGAAATGGTGCTGATCATCTCCCCCCCCCCCCCCCTTAACGGGGCACACGGAGCGGTATGTGCAGCACACGTGCGGGTCGGTACCGCTCCATACTCGGGGAAAAGATAGTGTGAGTATGGGTACATTCATACAGCCGGGCGGGCATACCGCTGTGTGCTGGAGAGGAGGAGGTGACCCTTCCCCCCTCCATAGAAAACAGAGTCGCACATGCGCATAGAGCATGCTCTTATATTTTCCTTATGTACTGCGCGGACCATACCGCTGCCGGGCTGCCATTGCCGCCTATATACATACCTCCCAACTTTTGGATGAGAGAAAGAGGGACAAAAGCCCCTCCCCCTTTTTCTAAACCACACCCTTTGTCCCACCCACAAGCGCAGTATAATATCGACCTTGACGGTCCCCACATAGTACGAAGCCTCTTACTTTGGCTACCCCCCACACCCAGGGACCCGTATAATATCCCCTAATGCAAATCTGCAACATATAAACCCCATCCTTAATTTTATCCTCCCTTTACATTTCATTTTCCACTTTTATTTATATTCCCAAACTTACACATAAATCTATCTGTACTCCTACCTCCTAGTAACGGGTTGGACCCCCTTTTGCCTTCAGAACTGCCTCAATTCTTCATGGCAGAGATTCAACAAGGTGCTGGAAGCATTCCTCAGAGATTTTGGTCCATATTGACATGATGGCATCACACAGTTGCTGCAGATTTGTCGGCTGCACATCCATGATGCGAATTTCCCGTTCCACCACATCCCAAAGATGCTCTATTGGATTGAGATCTGGTGACTGTGGAGGCCATTTGAGTACAGTGACCTCATTGTCATGTTCAAGAAGCCAGTCTGAGATGATTCCAGCTTTATGACATGGCGCATTATCCTGCTGAAAGTAGCCATCAGATGTTGGGTACATTGTGGTCATAAAGGGATGGACATGGTCAGCAACAATACTCAGGTAGGCTGTGGCGTTGCAACGATGCTCAATTGGTAGAAATATAAAACAAGATTTTGGAAACTAAAGATCAGGCTAGTTGTTCAGAAATGACGGTGCGATGAGAGAAGGGAAGGAATGGGAGATCAGAATTCCTTATAGTCACAAATTGTCTAAGAAGCTTTTCCCTCTGCATCAACGTCTTTCAGGTATTCAATGTAGATGTGGGACAGTACCTTAAATCTGGTAAGCGATGTAATAACAAGGTAAGATCATCAGGTTCTCCATGTGTCACTGGCTCTGCGATGTTCACGTGGATCCCATGTTTCCACTTGCGGTATGCAGCGGGCGGCTGTGTGAGTTACTATTTCCTCCAGATGGAAACTCGATCGCAGCCCTTTTGGTTCCGCTTTACTCCGTAGTGGTCCGTATAGGAAAGAAAGGGATACGGAAAAATAGTGCAGCAGAGCTTCTATTTAGTGAAGAAAATGTTTTAATATTATACTCACAAAAGTAGATTAAAAAACAGGCCTTAAAAATAGATTGTGGTGCACGTTCGGCGTCAATACCCGACTCGAGTTTCGCCAGTAGCGGCTTCTTCCGGGGTGCTCAATTGGTACCAAGGGGCCCAAAGAGTGCCAAGAAAATATTCTCCACACCATGACACCACCACCACCAGCCTGAACCGTTGATACAAGGCAGGATGGATCCATGCTTTCATGTTGTTGACGCCAAATTCTGACCCTACCATCCGAATGTTGCAGCAGAAATCGAGACTCATCAGACCAGGCAACATTGTTCCAATCTTCTTCTGTCCAATGTCGATGAGCTTGTGCAAATTGTAGCCTCAGTTTCCTGTTCTTAGCTGAAATGAGTGGCACCCGGTGTGGTCTTCTGCTGCTGTAGCCCATCTGCCTCAAAGTTCGACGTACTGTGCGTTTAGAGATGCTCTTTTGCATACCTTGGTTGTAACGGGTGCCGATTTGCGTCACTGTTGCCTTTCTATCAGCTCGAACCAGTCTGCCCATTCTCCTCTGACCTCTGGCATCAACAAGGCATTTCCGCCCACAGAACTGCCGCTCACTGGATGTTTTTTCAGGCCATTCTCTGTAAACCCTAGAGATGGTTGTGCGTGAAAATCCCAGTAGATCAGCAGTTTCTGAAATACTCAGACCAGCCCTTCTGGCACCAACAACCATGCCACGTTCAAAGGCACTCAAATCACCTTTCTTCCCCATACTGATGCTCGGTTTGAACTGCAGGAGATTGTCTTGACCATGTCTACATGCCTAAATGCACTTAGTTGCCGCCATGTGATTGGCTGATTAGAAATTAAGTGTTAACGAGCAGTTGGACAGGTGTACCTAATAAAGTGGCCAGTGAGTGTACATCTGGGTCAATATGTTATTTACCAATGTGGACACTGCATTATGTGACTTCAATAAATTATCCATCAAATCTGTAAGCATTGCTATGGTTTATTTCCTTTTAGCCACTATTTTCATTGGGGGGTTAGAGACCTTGTCAGATAATGGGTATACAAGTGTAAGACATAATCCTAGATTTGTGACCTCCAATCAGCGAGTAGCTAGAAATAGTGGGTGTAAACTGTGTGGTGAATTTGCAAGTAATAATAAAAATTAAAAGGTAGCCCCCCTAGTTACGTACAAGATGTTGTTCTGTAAGTTTCTTAAAGCGTAACTATAAAGCTATAGTGATTTTACCAAATTATTATGTGATTCCCCCTCTGAAAACAAACAGAACGATACCTACTTTGTGCTGGTCCCCAGGGCCGGATTAAGGTTGGTGGGCCCCCATTGAATGTAGTCTAGACAGGGTAGAGCAATAGCTATATACTGACCCCCAGCAATAACTATATACAGCCCCAAGTAATCACTATATACAGCTCTCCAGCAATCAGTATATACAGCTCCTACTGTAATCAGTATATACAGCTCCCCCAGTAATCAGTATATACAGCTCCCCCAGCAATCACTATGTACAGCCCCCAGTAATCACTATGTACAGTCCCCTAGTAATCCCTATATACAGCCCCCTAACAATAACTGTATACAGCCCCCCAGTATTTAGTATATACAGGTAAAATAATAAAATTGTACTTACTCCGTTCCACCTATGCGTGCCGACCTCATCTTCTTCCTTCATGGTTACCCTCTGAGGTGCCATCTTGGTTTGCTCCAATCATCTAATGGCAGAGCAGGGAACTTATTGTTCCTTGGCTGTGCCATAGGCTGAAGTAGGAGCATGCCCCACATCCGCTGGGTATGGCTCAGTCAACCCAGACCCAAATACACAGTGGGCGATTCGGGCGGCCATGCAACTGCCAGGCAAGGGAGATCTTGTACCTCACTATTCCGTGCAGGAGACATCTGTATTCACTGTTCTGACATCAATTCCAGCTCTGCTACATTCACTGAAACATGACCTCTTCATGGAGCATGGAGCAGCAGCTCCTCCCCTCCCAGGAAACCGAACAGAAACAAAGTGTAAACAACATACAGATTCACAATAGTGATGGGAATTATGGCTCTTCTTAGTGAGCTGGATCATTAGGCTCCGCTCACTAAGAAGAGCCGGCTCTTCTGGCTCCTGAACAGCTCCCGATTATATATATAATAGGGAGTTGCAGGTGATTGTATCAGGTTAAAGGGGTCATGGTGAGCCAGTTAGTGACGGGGTTAAGTGAGCCATCGGCTCACTAAGGTGAGCTGGCTCATTCGCGAACGACACAACACTAATTGCAGCAATGAGGTAATCTGAGGGCTACAGCAAAGAAACTACTGAATATAGGTAATAAAGATAATAGGCAAAGTTGTTTACATCCCAACAGCTATTGATTTGTGAAAAATAAAAAACCTTTACAGTTACTCTCTAAAGTACATGCACACATGTACAATGAAACAATGTACGGTGGGTAAGATCAAAAAAATGTTTTGCTCATTAATGTATTAATTCATCAATTTTGCATTACTGCAAACAAGAGGTCCTTGGTCCAAGAGAGATAAAAATTAACTTTCATTTTTAATGTACTTATAAAATTGAGAAGACATTGTTCTGTCTTCATATACGTCACAGCTGTGTATACTCTGACATACCATACACAGCCCCCCTGTAATGTGCCCATAAAGATCCCCCTGTGTTCTCCCTCTCACCTGACTCGTGCAGCTCCGTGCACTGCTTCCCCCTGCAGTTCATGTGATCGTGACATTATCACAGGTCCTGTAGGGAAAGCAAGGTACACTGTGCACTCATCACAATCTATGTCCACAGGACACGAATCGTGATGAGACAGGGGAGGATGCCCAGGCAATGGGACAAATGTCCTGCTGTCCCAGGGAGATCCGGGGCACCAGCCAAAAGATCCGGGGCACCAGCCCCGGATCTTTTGACCTAGTGACGCCCCTGACCTGCAGGAAGAGTCGTAAAGGTGAGTACAGAGTTTTTTTAGGCTGAGCAGGGAGGCTGCTGGCTATATACCAGGGAGCAGGCGCTGGCTATATAATAGGGGGCTGTGACGATTCCCTGTTCCGGACCCTTAGTAAATGTGCCCCAATAAGTTTTCCCAGTTTTTTTGTGTTAAAATTAGGTGCATTGGAATATACTTGGGTCGGCTTATACTCAAGTATATACAGTACTTTATAGATGCAGAACCAGAACAAAGCAGTTTATTACATAGTTATTGGACCGAAACCAAGCCTCCACAAATTAAGTCAATTTTTCCAAATATATGCAAAAAAAAGGCAGCGCTCAAAAATTAAAATGATTAGAACCAAGATTAGTCACAGGAGCCTTCACTGTAGCCATTAGTCACAAGTTCCCCCATTGTAACCAGTACAGGTGCCCCGTGATGACCGATAGTCACAGGTGCCCACTGATTGTCCACCCCCTTCCCCGGTGCAGTACAGTGTAGTGTGTTGAAAAAAAAATCACTTACCTTCTCCGATTCCCACATCCACTTCTTAGAGGTGCGGGATGGAGGTGGAAGGACATCATGATGCCGCGCTTCCTTCCAGGATCATAGTGCGACGTGGGTAGGGGAAGACCCAAATGCTATTAAAGGAAACCTACCACTTAAAAGTGGTAGATTTATACACATATACATGGCACCAGCTCAGGGTGAGCTGGTGCCAGAGCATATTTTTGTTAAGGGAACAAAGCCCCTATCATAGAATTATAAGTTATATTAACTTATAACTCAGCGCACCGCACTTGGGCTCGGCGCACCATGCCGGGGAAACAGGCCGTGCTAAGTTGCGCAGGAGCGCGTGTGCTGGAGAACTCGGTGACGTCGCCGGCTCTCCTGCACTTCAGAATCCGGCGCACGCACGGGCGCGCGCATGGTGCGCCGAGCCCAAGTGCGGTGCGCCGAGTTATAAGTTAATATAACTTATAATTGTATGGGCGCCGCCATCTTACCTCCGATCGTGGCTCCCCTGAACATCATCGGGGGGCGGCGATCGGTTGCCATGACAGCCTATACTAATGTATAGTGTGCAGAAATGCCATATCCTGTGATACAGTAGTATTGCAGTATATGGTAGGAACGATATGACCATCTAGGGTTAATGTACCCTAGATGGCCTAAGAAATAGTGAAAAAAAAAAGTTTAAAAAATGTGAAAAATTAATAAAATATTAAAAGTTCAAATCACCCCCCTTTCCCTAGAACTGAAATAAAATATAATAAACAGTAAAAATCAAACAGATTAGGTATTGCTGCGTCCCAAAATGCCCGATGTATCAAAATATAAAAACCGGTTACGGCCAGCGGTGACCTCCGAGACGGGAAATGGCGCCCAAATGTCAGAAATGCGACTTTTACACCTTTTTACATGACATAAAAAAATTTAATAAAAAATTATCAAAATGTCGCACAGTCCTCAAAATGGTGGCAATGAAAACAAAAAATGACATATCACACAGCTCCGTACCCCAAAGTATGAAAAAGTCATTAGCGTCAGAAGATGGCAAAAAAAAATTTCTCTTTTTTGTACACATTTGTTAAGGAGATCGCACTGGTTTCGGACGCCATCTTGACTACTGTCCGCCATCTTAGATACAGCGACCATGTTCCCTGACCATTGTCAAGTTAATGTCATGATTCAAACTTCATTTTATCTAACCTGTTTGCTCGCCTGTCAGCTAATACCCTTTGTCCTTGATTATATTATGATTCTGGAGTCCACTTATCTTCTTCTTCTCAACAAATTAGTATAAACAATATCTGTGTACAAGGTCTCTGAGAACTGAGCACAATTAATTAACTTTTTTCCCAGAATGTGCTGGTAGAAACATAATGGCCAATAGAATCTAAGTGCCTTATCTCCTTTCATACAACACCCAAAATGCTGATTTCTCTGTATTAAAATACAGCTGGGTTTTTTTTTAAATAAACAGTGTGATTTGAGTGCATCTAAAGACCAGACTGTGTCTTTCTTTTACTCTGTCATCTCGCTGCCGGCAGCTATCTCATCCTCCCTCAAAAGGTTAATTAGGACTCACCTTACAAAAGTCAAGAGGGCTGTAGGGGCCCTGCATAAAAATCCCTATCAGTATTGGCGTCTTTTCTGGGTGGGCTTAGGAGTGAGCAAAAACAACACCGAGACAGCCTCCGTGAAGGGTCCCACCAGCTTGGTGAACAGAACTGACCAGAGAGCTCTCAGGGTAAGATTAATTTTTATTGTCTACCTTGATATGTCACTTCTGTGTCACTAATTGGACGGACCGGGTAAGACTGTCTCTGTGTCATACATTTGCCACTATTGTTCACTGTAACCTAAGCTCATAGTTTTGGCAAAGAACCTCTTTGTAAGGTGATTGACAGAGACTGGACAGTGACGGATGGTCAGACAGTCTGTGATGTTAGCTGAAACTGTGGGACGGGAGGGAGTAACCCTTAGAGGTCCGCACTGCTAAAGTAGGAGATACTTTGTTGTGATTGTCAGATTATCATATTGTCTAGTAATGGCTAATAAATTGGTTTTCAAAAAGGGAGGGGGGGCAGATCGCTGCATTTAGAGTTCTCCCTGACAAATCTAAAAAAGACTTGATGGAAGTTAGGAATTTATTTGGTTGTGGAACAAGAATACAATATGATGTGATGTCCTCCTGTGTAACCCACGAACAGACTAAGCAAGAACGAGCCCCCCAACTGTATTGCAGAGCCTATGACTGACTTTTGTTCCTTTTTGATTTATCAAAACCAACTTAAGTTTGCCTGGATTTTGTTGAGATTTGTTGGAAGTTCTGGCCAGAAGTTTATAGATAGTTAAGAGAATTCTATATGTCTGGATATGAGATAAACGGAGAAGCACGCGGGGTAAGGGTGGTTTTTAGGGGGGGGGTTTTGTCTGGGGGGGGGGGTATGTAGCAGTTCCATGGGGAAAGGTTTTGTTCGCGCTTGGGAAACATGCGGAGATGATGACCTGTAGGCCTGAGTGAGTGAGAGTGTTCTAGTGTACATTCTGTTTTGTAATGGGTTTATTGTTATCCAAGGTACAAACGGACGGAAGAACCCCTTGCGTTTTAACAGGGACTGTTAAGATTTGGACTGAAAGCCAGAGGGGGAAACAGAGACCAGTTTCACAGACCACGGGCCAAGTGAGGCTGAGAGAAGTTTAGAACAGCACAGGTGCACCCCGCGGCTCAAGGATCAAGCACAAACAAGACTCTTTCGGTGGGAGTTCTTTCCTGTGGTTCGGGTTTTGTTTAGCTGGATTTCTTGGGTGGAATGTGGTGGAGGAGCAGTAATAGGTGAGTTGGCGGTAGGGACAGACGGCCCCCCCAACAGAGGCAGGACAAGGGGGGTGTTAATGGACAGGATGTCAGCGAGAGAGAACAGTCCCCTTGCACGGCCCCCCCCCCTCCCCCCCCCCCCAAAACAGAGTAGTGCATTTCATTTAGAAATGCTGCGGGACTATCCCCTGCTAGCCCGATGATGATTTTAAACCAATTTCCCGGTTCAGGAAAGAACAGAACCAGAGAAATAAGAACAGTGGAGAAATGTAGGATGGTTTATGAAATCCAAAGCTGCAATGAGTGTACTGAAGGACCAGTTTGGGTTCCTAGCCGAAAATGGCAGCCGTCCCCAGGGTGAATTATATTATAGTAGTCACTGTTAGTGATATGGCAAATGTTTCATCTCTGTGCCACTAACATGAGATTGCCCAGTACCTATTTGCTTACCAAGTTCAGTATTCCAGTAGAACCGGGTTATATACAAAGGGGGGGGGGCGGGGTGTAACACTCACCCCGCCGTACTCCATACTCTACAGCCCTACAGGGATTAGCACTGGCAGACCTAGCCCATTAATGGATGACTGTCGTTTTCAGTTTTGCGGAGAGAGGACGGAAGGAATACTGTTTTGTTTGCAGGACGCATTATTGAACCATGTGTTTTCTGTTCCAGAAGGGTTTGCAAAGTTTCCAGAGATCAAACTCCAGTGCTGCAAGGAAGAAGTTGGTCATTCTAGGGAAATGCTTTCTCAGCCACAGGAAGATTACCGACAGAGGAAAGAAACGCTGGCAGCCAGGAAAATGCCCCCTGCCCTGGAGGCCCTAAGCCTCTTCCGGTTTATAGGGAATGACCAGCTCCTGCAGCCTGGATAGGTTCTCTGTGCCTCCAGAGATGATGCATGCCCCTTTCTGATGCATGCCTCTTCCAAAGTTGCACTGTCGGCTAAGGAGGGATACAATGGGAGTCTTGCGACGTCCATCTTATTAGCCCTCCGAACGCTGGCAAATCCTGTCTGCCCGAGGTCCTCCTAGGCAACCAAATCCTATTGGATTAAGGACCTTTTGGGTTTTTTTTTGTGCATAGTATCTAGGCCACGCCAAAGGGGTTTGTCTTCTTCTTAGCCCGCGGAACGTGGTGGCCTCCCCGTGGCCCACTATTAGGCTCCCTGGTAGACTCAGTCGTGAGGGGAGCCCCTATGTGTCAGTAGCTGCAGCAGCATCGACCTCAGCAAGGCCAGTATGAGTTGATACCAGGACCCAGCAGAAGGTACAAGACACGGGAAACGGGAAAACACGAACATTCCAAGACATGATCTATTGCAGAGCCTATGACTGACTTTTGTTCCTTTTTGATTAAAAACCTGGATTTTGTTGAGATGTTGGAGTGTGGCCAGAAGTTTATAGATAGTTAAGAGAATTCTATATGTCTGGATGAGATAAAGCGGAGACGCACGCGGTAATGGAAGAGTTCCATGGGAATTTCAGATCCAAACAGAGACCTCAGGACGCATAACCTGAAGCCTGGAGACTACGTGGTGGTAAAGAGACCAGAGAGAGAGTCTGGAGCCTCGCTTCGATGGTCCTTTTCAAGTCCTGCTGACCAGCACCACGTCTGTGAAGCTAGAGGGAAATCAGCACGCTTCCACGCTTTATATTGCAAACTTACTTATTCTTCTTGCTAGCTGGTCTCTTCTGACTGACTGTATGCTCAGGGACACCCCAATCATGACTATCACTGTATCTATAGGGGTGACCAGGATGCCCCCAGGGTAGGAGACTTTACCTACGGTTGGTGCAACACGACAATGACCTTCTTTAACATTGACAGCACAGGTAACCCTGTATTAGCAGTGTGTACTGGATTTGTGGGGATAGGAGAGTCAGGTCAAGCCTAGAGGCTGGGAAGGTGAGTGTGCTGCGATAAAACTTCTGCATTCCTTCCTCGTGATACACTGTACAGTATTTACCGCGATGTACGACGTCCCCCAACTCCAAACGAATATCCTGTATATATATATATATTGTATGCACCCGTGAGATCTACACCAAGTTCTTTTCTGTCCCCAATACTCGTACACCACACCATGTGCAAAATATATAACACGTCGCTCACATATACAACCCTGGGGCTTCATTCACACCGCAAATACAACCCCAGCTGTAACCCCCCCCAGTATAGGAATTTGGGGGATCACGGTCACAGCGTGGAGACCTGAAGTTTCATACCCCAAAATATATATGACGGGGCACACGGGGCGTCCAGGGCCAGTCGCCAATATACTAGGCCAGTGGCTCACAGGGCGCACCATGCCCCCAAATATATAGCGGCGGGGCGCCAGGCCACCCCAAATATATAGGCAACGGGGTCTCCAGGCACACCCGCAAATATGACCCGAACCAAATATAGAGGGCGCCCAGCGGGCTCCCACAGGCACACCCCCAAAATATATAGGCTCACGTGGGCTCCAGGGCACACCGGCTCAAATCTATGAGGCCACGGGGCTCCAGGCACACCCCCAAATATATAGGCACGGGGCTCCAGGCACACCCCAAATATATAGGCACGGGGCTCCAGGCACACCCCAAATATATAGGCACGGGGCTCCAGGCACACCCCAAATATATAGGCACGGGGCTCCAGGCACACCCCAAATATATAGGCAACGGCTGCGACAGGACCACCCCAACAATATATAGGCAACGGGTGCTCACAGGCACAGGCACACCCCCGACTTATAGGCACGGGGCTCCAGGCACACCCCGATTGTATAGGCCACGGGGCTCCAGGCACACCCCGATTGTGTAGGCACGGGGCTCCAGGCACACCCCGATTGTATAGGCACGGGCTCCAGTGTACAGCACACTCTATACCAGTGGTGGGCAACCTATGCACGGATTCAAGCCATCTGAATCTTCCTGCAGTTCCAGGCAAGCACTTAAGAGATCCTCTCAACGCTATTTTTAAAGTGACAAATTAGTTGACTGTTTGAACTGCGGAAAAGTGAGAACGTGTGACAGAACTGCATTATCTTTGGAGGTCATCCTGCTGGACCCACCATTCTTCCTGTAAAAGAGACCCTGGAGAGAAGCTCCAATGATAGACGTCTCTCCTTCTTTAACTGTATTGGTAGGCCCAGGGGCTGATATGATTGAAAGCTGTAAAAAACAGGAAGCAATAAGTTACTCTGCTTAAACTTCCGTGCTGGCACTGATCACATGTAAATACTGGATTTTTAGTTGTAGTTTGGGCACTCGATCTCTAAAGGTTCCCATCACTGCTCTATACTATATCTAATATATGGGGATCTATAGTAATCATTGTTTATACCATGGAGTATATATCTTTAGTGACTTCCTTGCTGGCACTTCTACAGATAATCTGTCATATTGTGGGGTTATTTATTAGCTCTCTCTCCCCTCATATTAGAAATCGGTATATGAAGAATAATTTGTTGCTCCATCTGTAAATGTAGACTGGGATCAGCCATATGTTGGCCACCTCTCAACAACGATCTTGAAAGCAGCAATGAATCGGGATTTAATAGTGGTCTAGTGTGAATTGTATTGTATAAGTATATGAAAGCGAATCTACCAGCATATGCTGTCATTCCGTGGGAAAGATCATTACTAGAAGAATTTACAGCCTTTTCGTTCCACAGCCAGCCCATGTTTGCTTATACAGTACCCACCCAGCATCTATATCTATACTGCTCCAAACAAGGGAAAATATGCTAATACATTGGATTTTTATCAGGTGCTGTGAAAATAACATATGGAATAAAACTAGTTTTCTGTTTATAAAATTATTATACTGCTGTGGGAAAATGAATATGACATCTGACTAGTTGCCATGAGCAACTACAACAATTGTGCCCAGGACCTTTGTCAATCATTTTGTTTCACTGCTTCCCTTCTTCATGACCCATTTAATACTCCTTTCCTTCATGTAGGACCTCACTGATTGGTTAACTTTTTTTCACCCCTAGGACCTATGTTGATCAGTACTTCCCAACACATTAAGGAAATTTACCACCAGCAGGATGAAGATATAGACCAAGCACACTAATTTGGTGTTGTGTACCTTCTTTGGCAGATCCATTCTGATCTCAGCTTCATATGCCCTTTGTTTTAAAAATTATGCAAATAGTTCTGAGGGACTCCATAGCGGTTAAATGAGCCTAAGCCCTTCAGGGTAATTTGCATAATTTGTTAACCTTTAAAAAAAAAATACAAGGGCATAGAAACTAAAAGAGAGATCCAGAGGGACACACACTAGCAGTGTAAGGTGTACTTGTGTCTACTATCCTGTGTCTGGTAGTAGATGTCTTTTGATCCCGTTCCCCTCATATTCTCTGAGGCACGAGAAGTTAAGGATTAGTATCAGTAGTTCTGTTCACCCTAAGCCTATTTGGTTAAGCAATAGAATACAGGCGTTCAGGGTTACGTACAAGATAGGTTCTTAAATTGAATTTGCATGCAAGTCAGAACTGTTTATTTTTATTGTAGTTCCAGACTTTTTTTTTTTTGCCTCAGTGACAATCAGAGTTTTAACATTTTTCGCTGTCTGGGACACAGGATTATCATTACAGACCCTTAAAAGTGTCATTGTTGCTGGGACTAAAGTAAAGCATCCAGAGCTTCACCAGAGATCAGTGGTGTGTAACTACGGCCGTTTGTTAGTCGGGACCGCCTGTACAAGAACTACTGACAACAAAAAGGAGGCTTAGTATGTGACTGTGTAAATTAGTATAGCAGGATATGTAGAAAGTTGCCTGCAAAAGCCAACAAAAATATGAGAATGATTTAAAAGATGAGTTTTGTCTAACATACTCTGAGCTAACCAGTTCGGGACCTAGATGACTGAACGGAAGAGACTTGCTTGAATAATTTATTCTAGGTTCAGTCCAGTAAATCTCATAGCACATAAATACGCACATATCAAGTGTGTTGCGACAAAAACCATTGTGAGCATAAATAACAGATGCTTGGTCTTGATGCCCATAAAGATATAAAATGCAGACATAGCAAGGGCTTAAAGGGCACCTACCACCCCCCGATTCTACCTATAAAGGTAGATCGGTGGTAGGTGATGAATGGGACATGAGGATAGCCCTTTTGTGGGCTAATCCTCAATCTCCCAGTTATCTTTTATACATGAGTATTGATGGTCTACAAGTCACGTCTACTCCACGCCCCAGTAGCCCAGTTACTCCGCCCACCATTAATCCTCGTCTAGTCCCCCGCTGCGCTCCTACTCTGCTCGCTATGCTCTCTCCCGTCTGCCTCACCCGCCGCTCCGCACCGAAGCCTGCTGCTTCTGCCATGTGCAGAACGCAGGGACTAGGACAAGGGCTGCGAGCCTACGAGGAGCGCGCGCCGAAGATTAAATGGTAGGCGGAGTAACGTGGCTACTGGTGCGTGGAGTAGCCACGACTAGAAGCCTTAGTCCGGCTACTACAGCCGCCCCAGTAGCAGCATAAAAAAAATTACATATGCCTGCAATAAGTTTTCTAAAAGATAGCGGGGAGTGAGGATATGCTCTAAAAGGGGCTATCCTCACGTCCCTTCATCCACCTACCACCCCTTCTATACCTTTTTATAGGTAGTATCGGGGTGGTAGGTTCCCTTAAATTGGTTCTCTCATTATGCACAGAAGTTGGCATAGGACACGACCCCCCTTTTAGAGACCTTCTCATTTTGTCTTTTAAAGATTAGCTCTGAACACCACGCTGGGCGTTCATATTACATAGCAATATGGCCCAAATGCAGTGTCCTGTGTTGTATAAAATGTGCTGCTGTGATAAGACATACATGAACTGTATATGACTAAAATCACAATGATGTAAATGTTTGTTTACTTAATTTCACTTGCGGAAAAAAATCTCCCTGCATTTGTGATTAATATCATCTGCACCAGAGCTAGAACTCTGCTTGGCAAGAGACGTGACATTTTTGCTATGGGCAGATGTTAAGGGGCATTTGAGGCCCTGCTTGAGCTGCTGAGTATTACTGTGAGTAGTGTGGCAGGCAGAAGGATTAAGTATTATGTGACTTTATCTCAGCCAGGAATTAAATGGAATTTATCTATTCCCAAACCAATAAGAGTGCCATATATCACCTTTATATGGTAAGAAACCTCCCCTCATGGCCACAAACTGATTATTCAGTGCAGAGATAACCATCTTTTTCTGTGAGGTGTAGATCATCTGCAGTGCACCAGGGGCGGTCTGAATTGCCTCACTTGACTACAAACAGATGACAAAGTGCCATATGGCTGCATTTCTGGATCAGCTCTCTGTGGCAACAATAATGTTGTCTGCTCCTATTATTGGCTCTTATGAAGCCAAATTCGGATGACATTTTTAAGTGCTGGGGTTAATTTCACCGCTGGGACTGTGTGTAGGAACTATCGTTGGACACATGCTCTTTTCCTTTTCCTCAGTGAAGTTGCTATGGGATGTGGCAGTGATCTTGTTGCTGACTGGGTCGTGTGGATCCTGTGCACACATTTCTCCACTTTCATTTTGGACATCTTAGATGATGTATCCCTGCTGGTGTGAGGGAGGCAGCGGATGACCAAGATAAATGTCTGGAGCTACACTGGCCTAGGTGTTTGTAGCTGACACTTGCTTACTCTCTGCGACCTGGACCTTAAGTTTAACAGCCAGACTCATAGAGTGCCGGTGTGGGGCTCATGCTGTGGGGAAGTTGACTCGTGGTCTCCGGGTAGCTTGGGGTGTCCTCAGGATGAGGTGCTCCCTAAGAATGTGGCTCCTTAGCACTCGCCATTCTGCTTTTCATCTGTCCCTTCTTCCTCTTTCCTTCTCTCTCACAATGGGACAGAGGCTCCACTGTACGCAGAGCTTGGGGAATGGGTCATACACAGAAGGGGAATCCAGTCCGGCTAGTACCGAGCTACCCTGGGGTCAGGCATCGCCCATCTTCTCTCCACTCTCAAGTAGCTGTACTCATGCTCTCCTGCTGAGGCAGCCTGGAGGATCTACTCTTGTTTGACAGTCACTACAATGCCGCTATCTCCCCTGTGTGGACCTTGAAAACCAGGAGTTTGCCAACAGATGTCCACGCATTGGTGGATGTAAGTGCCTGTGTTCAAAGAAGGCTGAACTAAAACAATCTAAATTTAGCAAAATCTCCTTCAAATCCATTCCCTGCTGCCCCTATCTCATCCTCTGGTATTACAGCTTAGTTTAACTGAAGTGAATGGGTCGATCTGCAATACCTTCATGACAGAAAATTAATCCTGGCGCCACCATTCTACCAGAGACGCCCTTAGGTGCTAGGTCAGAAATGAGCCCTGGGTTACAATGATAAACGCTGGAGGCAGCATGTAAGTCTATGCTAACTGCATGCTGTCTCCAATATAGCAGAATTGGATGTTTATTCTGAACAAGGATTTAAATGATGGATACTAAAAAAAAAAAAAAAATAAAAATTTCTTAAAACACATTTTACATATAATCTTGTCATATATACAACAAACACCATTCACGTAAATACAGTTTGCCCTGAAAACACAAACCCTCAACCGGACAAAAACAAATGTTTTGTTTTGTGATGCAAGAACATTCCTTGATCAAATTTTTGGGTATTCTGCAATATAAGTAAAACCTAAAATCTGTTGGATTTACCACAGTTTACAAATTCATAGAACTTATTACCTAAGCAGTATGGTAAATGGCACTTTTATTGAGTGCCCAGAAATAATGGACAGAAAACTCATCTCATCCTGCTGCAAAAAAAAAAATATATAAGCTATATCAACAACAAAAAATTAAATTGCACAAAAATAATGCCATTTTCTATAGGATGAATCTTTTTGGGTAGGAAGGGAGTGGATATAGTTGTGTAGCTTGACTACTCGGGTACACAAATCGTTTTGCCCCATTCAAATGTGAGTACACAGACGTGATTAAGAGGTTGTACACTTCCTAAAATGGTTATCAGTGAAGTTTTCAGTTAGTCCCTCACAGTGACCCCTTCTCCAGCATCGTAATGCATTAGAAATAAAGGTTTGGTCTTATTCAAAAGCATTTTTTTCTTGAAAGGCTGAACATTTTTTTAAGTTGTTTAAAACTAAAAAC
Organism: Engystomops pustulosus; assembly: GCA_019512145.1. Taxonomy (NCBI): domain Eukaryota; kingdom Metazoa; phylum Chordata; class Amphibia; order Anura; family Leptodactylidae; genus Engystomops; species Engystomops pustulosus. The sequence goes on from CM033647.1 coordinate 68,896,851, forward strand.
TATAATAAATCTTTAGGTTGTACTGACCCAATGAATTAACAAATGTGTCATCTGGTTTGACACTGATTTTTCATCACACTAACACACACATTGCACTGTGGGTATTTGGCTTGTTGTAATCTACCCGAGTATAGCCGACCTGAGTATAAGCCGAGACCCCTAATTTTACCATCAAAAACTGGGAAAACCTATTGACTCGAGTAATAAATGCATTGGTCACAGTCCCCACCAGTCTGTAGCCAGCCTGCGCCCCAGTAGTATAGGCTGTGCCCCCAGTAGTATACAGCTTGCCTCCAGTAGTATACAGCTTGCCTCGCAGTATATACAGCTTGCCCACAGTAATATACAAGCCTGCCCAGTAGTATACACACCAGCATTAAAAAAAAAACAAATAAAAACTTTATAATCACCCTCCGGTGGCCCCGACGTGCAGGCGCTGCTCCACTGATGTCCGCGTGGGTCCTCTTCTGGCTTCCGCGCCCATCTTCTTTCTTCTCTAACTTGTACTGTACGGCACCGCCATTGATCTCCCCCGGACGGCGCCTAGTGATGAGGCCCCGCTGTGCTGACGTCATACTAAGCGCCACCGGTGGAGAAAACATGGCGGCGCCCAGCATGAAGTTAGAGAAGAAAGAAGACAGGCGCCGAAGCCAGAAGAGGACCCACCGTGACATCGGGGGAGCAACCGCACCGTCGGGGACCCCACCAGAGAGTGGTATATAGGTTATTATTTTTAAACACAATTTTTTTAGTATATATATATATACATATATATAATATATGTGTGTATTGACTCGTGTATAAGCCGAGGGGACGTTTTTCAGCACATTTTTTGTGCTGAAAAACTCGGCTTACACACGAGTATATATGGTAACTTAATCTTCTCTCTAGCGTTTCCTCTCCACTAGGACACCGACTATTTAGAAGAGAAAAGAAAATCTCGTTGATGACCCTGCCTGTTTCTCACCCTTATCACACCCTTACTTATGCTTGTTTCCTCTGGGCTACTCCTTTTTCCCCACTTTTGACCATATGCCACATTGTTTGTAATTTGTGTCTTCCCTTTAGATGCTTCAGCCTCAGTTCCGGTCCCACAACACCCTAGAGATCTTGACCCAACTTTTCCAGATCATTCCTGGCCAAAACCCCTACAAGCAGCAAGACCCCCTTCTTTGCAGACGCTGTGCTGTGGTTGGAAATTCTGGCAACCTGCGAGGATCTGGCTATGGAAAGGACATTGACAACCACAGCTTTATCATGAGGTAGGATGGACATATACGACCCTGTGCCCAGACCCCTTATTTTATACAGGGGGGGGGGAGTAGTCAGCCGCCAATTGTGCAGGTTCTCCAACTTAAAAAGATGATAGGCCTGTAATTGACAGCAAAGGTACTCCTCAACTATGAGACAAAATGTGAAAACAACTCCAGAAAATCACAATGTTTTTTTTTTTTAAATTATGGGGGAAAATAAGTATTTGGTCAATAACAAAAGTTCATCTCAATACTTCATCTTAATACTTTGTTATATATCCTTTGTTGGCAATGACAGAGGCCAAACGTTTTCTAGAAGTCTTCACAGGGTTGGCACACACTGTTTCTGGTATGTTGGCCCACTCCTCCATGCAGATCTCCTCTAGAGCAGTGATGTTTTGGAGCTGTCGCTGGGCAACATGGACTTTCAACTCCCTCCAAAAGTTTTCTATGGGGTTGAGATCTGGAGACTGGCTAGGCCACTCCAGGATCTTGAAATACTTCTTATAAAGCCATTCCTTTGTTGCCTGGGTGGTGTGATTGGGATCATTGTCCTGCTGAAAGACTCAGCCAAGTTTAATCTTCAATGCCCTTGCTGATGGAAGGAGGTTTGCACTAAAAATCTCACGATCCATGGCCCTATTCATTTTTTCATGTACACAAATCCGTTGTCTTGGTCCCTTTGCAGAGAAACAGCCCCAAAACATGATGTTTCCATCCCCATACTTTACACTAGGTATGGTGTTCTTTGGATGCAACTCAGCATTCACTTAATGTAATACTTTAGGACTGATAATAATGTTAAGTGTCTATAGGTTATTATATTTCTGGAAAATTATCTGTAGAGGTTCTCAGAAGTAGATATGTGACATTATGAAGTTTGGTTCCTCCCTATAAGTAAGGGAATCGCCACTATAGCTCAACTATAGAAGATGCTACACTGAGGTCCTTTGAGCAATTACGTTCTGAGTTTGACCATCCACGCTCCTGTTTTTACCAATTTCTTCAAATCGGGCATGCAATAACTCAACAGGAACATTCCTGAATGATTTAAAAAAGTCAGCCCACAACATAGTAGTGAAAACGATAATTAATAAGAGGGATACACTCAGAATCATTTCAGTAAACTATTCGTATCTACGAGACGCCCATATTAATGAGATAAAGCGGAGACGCACGCGGTAATGGAAGAGTTCCATGGGAAAGGTTTGCAGCTTTGGGACACATGGGATGATGACCTGAGAGTGTAGTGTACATCTGTTTTGTAATGGGTTGTTACCAAAGGTTACCAAACGGACTGGAGACTTGCGTATACAGGGACTGTTAAGATTGTGACTGAAAGCCAGAGGGAAACAGAGACCAGTTTCACAGACCACGGCAAAGTGAGACTGAGAGAAAGTTGCGGTCCACTGACAGCCCAACCCAAGTGGGCGTGTTTTGACTGTGGGGAGGAGACATTACTATAGTGAGTGGCGGAGACGGGCCCAACAGAGCAGGACAAGGGGGGTGTTAATGGACAGGGATGTCAGCGAGAACAGTCCCCCTTCTGAACGGCCCCCCCAAACAGAGTTAGTGCCTTTCATTGTAGAACTGATGCGTGACTCTCCCCTGCTAGCCCGATGATGATTTTAACCCATTTCCGGTTCAGGAAAAGACCCAGAAAGAACAGCTGGATACATGTAGGATGGTCTATGACCTCCAAGCTGCCAGTTGAGTTTTTCTCATAGATGGCTCCAGGTCTGCAGGAGAGGACAGACGGTTCTACACTGGATATGCAGTGGTCAGTGGCGCACATGAGGTAGTACAAGCAGAACCACTCCCTAATGGCACTCAGGGAAGCGCTACAGCTGGTGAAACGGCGAACATCTATACTCAAGGTATAGTTTAAGGTCTAAACACGACTATGAACCCACATGGAAGGCTAGAGATTTCCTCACCTCTGCAGGGACCCCCGTTAAGCATGGCACGCTGGTTAAAGAGCTCATGGACGCTCTCTTACTTCCACAAGAGGTGGGGATAGTGAAAGTAAAAGCACACACAATTTGGTAACTCCACAAGCCAATGGCAAGTATGTGGCTGACAGGATGGCGAAGGCAGCTTCACAGATGGAACCCAGAGACTGTCCTGAAGTCTCAGCGGTGAGTTCTGAGCTAAAAGTTTGATCCACAGGTGTTCCAGTCCCTGGTGGCCTGAGAGTCATCAGAAGTTAAGGGAGTGTGGAGGAAAGCTGGAGCCCAGATGCCGATGGGACCTGGATGCTGGGAGAGAGGGTGTCCCTGCCCAGAGCCCTGCACCCGACAGTAATTCGAGTAGCCCACGGACACACACACATATCCAAAATGGCCATGCTAGTGCACATAAACCGCAAAGTACTTTTTGGCTGTGCACCCAAACTAGGCCTTTACTTCCCCTAGACCCTATAGCTGATGGCAGGAAACCAGGTGGAACATGCCACAGTTGAGCCAGGCCTTGGAAAAGGTCCGCAAAAGTGTTTTTGATTCCTTTTTCAGATCCAAACATAGACCTCAGGACGCATAACCTGAAGCCTGGAGACTACGTGGTGGTAAAGAGACCAGAGAGAGAGTCGGGAGCCTCGCTTCGATGGTCCTTTTCAAGTCCTGCTGACCAGTGCCACGTCTGTGAAGCTAGAGGGAAATCAGCATGCTTCCACGCTTTATATTGCAAACTTACTTATTCTTCTTGCTAGCTGGTCTCTCCTGAGTGACTGTATGCTCAGGGACACCCCAACCATGACTATCATTGTATCTATAGGGGTGACCAGAATGCCCCCAGGGTAGGAGACTTTACCTACGGTTGGTGCAACACGACAATGCCCCCAGGGTAGGAGACTTTACCTACGGTTGGTGCAACACGACAATGACCTTCTTTAACATTGACAGCACAGGTAACCCTGTATTAGCAGTGTGTACTGGATTTGTGGGGATAGGAGAGTCAGGTCAAGCCTAGAGGCTGGGAAGGTGAGTGTGCTGCGATAAAACTTCTGCATTCCTTCCTCGTGATCCCCAGGGATAAGGTTGATCAGACACATAAAGAAAAGGTAGAGAATCCCAAAGGATTCTGGAGGTCTGAGAGAAGCACCTAGATGACAACGTTTATATAGATACAGTGGGAACACCAAGGGGGGTCCCAGATGAGTTCAAGGCCCACAATCAGATATGGACAGGTCTTCCCCAGATCATTATTCCCCAGATAGCTATGAGCAAAGATGTTGGTTGGGTTAACTGTTTTTATTATAATCAACAGAGATTTGTGAATTATATCGGAGATGCTTTCCAGGACCGCATGGCTTTGGACATGATCCTTGCTGAGAAGGGAGGAGTCTGTAAGATGGTGGGAGTGGCTTGTTGCATGTACATCCCAGATGACATCGCCCCCCATGGATCCATTACCCATGCTTGTGAAAAGATTGAAGGACTGTCCAGGGAACTCAAGAGACACTCTATACCAGTGGTGGCGAACCTATGGCACGGATTCAAGCCATCTGAATCTTCCTGCAGTTCCAGGCAACTTAAGAGATCCTCTCAACGCTATTTTAAAGTGACAAATTATTGACTGTTTGGAACTGCGGGAAAAGTGAGAACGTGTGGACAGAACTGCATTATCTTTGGAGGTCATCCTGCTGGACCCACCATTCTTCCTGTACAAAGAGACCCTGGAGAGAAGCTCCAATGATAGACGTCTCTCCTTCTTTTAACTGTATTGGTGGCCTCAGGGGCTGATATGATTGAAAGATGTGAAAAAACAGGAAGCAATAAGTTACTGCTTTAACTTCCGTGCTGGCACTTCACTGTAAATAACTGGATTTTAGTTGTAGTTTGGGCACTCGGTCTCTAAAAGGTTCGCCATCACTGCTCTATACTATATCTATATATATGGGAAGTCTATAGTAGATCATTGTTTATACCATGGAGTATATATCTTTAGTGACTTCCTTGCTGGCACTTCTACAGATAATCTGTCATATTGTGGGTTATTTATTAGACTCTCTCCCCTCATATTTAGAAATCGGAGATGATAGAATAATTTGTTGCTCCTTATCTTGTAAGATGTAGACTGGGATCATCCATTATGTTGGCCACTCGTCTATGACTGAATGCTTGAAGCAGCAATGAATCAGGATTTAATAGTGGTCTAGTGTGAATTGTATTGTATAAGTATTATGAAAGCGAATCTACCAGCATATGCTGCATTCCGTGGGAAAGATCATTACTAAGAAGAATTTACAGCTTCTTTAGGTCCACAGCCAGCCCATGTTGTTTGCTTATACAGTACACCCAGCATCTATATCTATACTGCTCCAAACAAAGGGAAAATATGCTAGATACATTGGATATTTTAATCATGTGCTGTGAAAATAACATATGGAATAAAACTAGTTTTCTGTTTATAAAATTATATAGACTGCTGTGGGAAAATGAATATGACATCTGACTAGTTGCCATGAGCAACTACAACAATTGTGCCCCAGGACCTTTGTCAATCATTTTGTTTCACTGCTTCCCTTCTTTCAGGACCCATTATAATGACTCCTTTCCTTCATGTAGGACCTGCACTGATTGTTAAATTTTTTTTCACCCTAGGACCTATGTTGATCAGTACTTCCCTAACACATTAAAGGAAATTTACCACCAGGATGAAGGATTATAGACCAAGCACACTAATTTGGTGTTGTGTACCTTCTTTGGCAGGATCCATTCTGATCTCAGCTTCATATGCCCTTGTTTTAAAAATTATGCAAATAGTTCTGAAGGACTCCATAGCGGTTAAATGAGCCTGAAGCCCTTCAGGGTAATTTGCATAATTTTGTAACCTTTAAAAAAAAATACAAGGGCATAGAAAGCTAAAAGAGCAGATCCAGAAGGGACACACACCAGCATGTAAGTGTACTTTGTCTACTATCCTTGATCCTGGTAGTAGATGTCTTTTATCCCGTTCCCCTCATTATTCTCTGAGCGAAAGTTAAGGATCAGTAGTTCTGTTCACCCTAAGCTATTTGGTTAAGCAATAGAATACAGGCAGTTCACGGGTTACGTACAAGATAGGTTCTTAAGTTGAATTTGCATGCAAGTCAGAACTGTTTATTTTATAATTGTAGTTCCAGACATTTTTTTTGCCTCAGTGACAATCAGAGTTTTAACATTTTTCGCTGCCATGGGACCCAGGATTATCATTACAGACCCCTTACAAGTGTCCATTGGTGCCTGGGACTAAAGTAAAGCATCCAGAGAGCTTCACCAGAGATCAGTGGTGTGTAACTAAGGGCCGTTTGTTAGTCGGGGACCGCCTGTACAAGAACTACTGACTACAAAAAGGAGGCTTAGTATGTGACTGTGTAAATTAGTATAGCAGATATGTAGAAAGTTGCCTGCAAAAGCCAACAAAAAATGAGAATGATTTTAAAAGTGAGTTTTGTCTAACATACTCTGAGCTAACCAGTTCGGACCTAGATGACTGAACGGAAGAGACTTGCTGAAATAATTTATCCTAGGTTCAGTCCAGTAAATCTCATAGCACATAAATCGCACATATCAAGTGTGTTGGACCAAACACACTTGTGAGCATAAATAACAGATGCTTGGTCTGATGCCCATAAAAGATAAAAATGCAGACAGTACAAGGGCTTAAAGGGCACCTACCACCCCGATTCTACCTATAAAGGTAGATCGGGTGGTAGGTGGATGAATGGGACATGAGGATAGCCCTTTTGTGGGCTAATCCTCACGTCCCGGTTATCTTTTATACATGAGATATGAGGCTACAAGTCGCGTCTACTCCACGCCCCAGTAGCCATGTTACTCCGCCCACCATTTAATCCTCGTCTGAGTCCTCTGGCATCTGCGGCCTTCTGCGCATGCGCAGTAGCTCCGGCCCCGGGGCCGCGGCCGTGCAGCCGAAGGACTGCGTTCTGCCCATGTGCAGAACGCAGGGGACTAGGACAAGGGCGCGCAGCTACGAGGAGCTGCGCGCCGAAGATTAAATGGTAGGCGGAGTAACGTGGCTACTGGTGCGTGGAGTAGCCACGACTAGAAGCCTTATGTCCGGCTACGCCACGCACCAGTAGCCGCATAAAAAAATGTACATATGCCTGCAATAAAGTTTTCTAAAAGATAGCGGGGACGTGAGGATTAGCTCTAAAAAGGGCTATCCTCACGTCCCATTCATCCACCTACCACCCCTTCTACCTTTTATAGGTAGAATCGGGGTGGTAGGTTCCCTTTAAATTGGGTTCTCTCATTATGCACAGAAGTTGGCATAGGACCACCCCCTTGTTAGAGACCTTTCATTTTGTCTTTTAAAGATTAGCTCTGAAACCTGGCCGTTCATATTACATAGCAATATGGCCCATAATGCAGTGTCCTGTGTTGTATAAAATGTGCTGCTGTGATAAGACATACATGAACTGTATATGACTAAAATCACATGATGTAAAATGTTTGTTTTACTTAATTTCACTTGCTGAAAAAAAATCTCCCTGCATTTGTGGATTAATATCATCTGCACCAGAGCTAGAACTCTGCTTGGCAAGAGACGTGACATTTTTGCTATGGGCAGATGTTAAGGGGCATTTGAGGCCCTGCTTGAGCTGCTGAGTATTACTGTGAGTAGTGTGGCACAGAGGAGGATTAAGTATTATGTGACTTTATCTCAGCGCAGGAATTAAATGGAATTTATCTATTCCCAAACCAATAAGAGTGCCATATATCAGCCTTTATATGGATAGAAACCTCCCCTCATGGCCACAAACTGATTATTCAATGCAGAGATAACCATCTTTTTCTGGAGGTGTAGATCATCCTGCAAGTGCACCAGGGGCAGGTCTGAATTGCCTCACTTGACTACAAACAGATGACAAAGTGCCATATGCTGCATTTCTGGATCACTCTCTGTGGCAACAGTAATATGTTTCTGCTCCTATTATTGGCTCTTATGAAGCAATATGGATGACATTTTTAAGTGCTGGGGTTAATTTCACTGGGGACTGTGTGTAAGGAGACTATCGTTGGACATCATGTCTCTTCTCTTTTCCTCAGGTGAAGTTGCTATGGGATGTGGCAGTGATTCTTGCTGACTGGGTCGTGTGGATCCTGTGCACACATTCTCCACTTTCATTTTTGGACATCTTAGATGATAGTATCCCTGCTGTGTGAGGGAGCAGCGGATGACCAAGATAAATGTCTGGAGCTACTGGCCTAGGTGTTTGTAGCTGACACTTGCTTACATCTCTGGCACATGGACCTTAAGTTTTACAGCCAGAGCTCATAGGAGTGCCGGTGTGGAGGCTCATGCTGTGGAGAAGTTGGACTCGTGGTCTCCGGGTAGCTTGGGGGTGGTCCTCAGGATGAGGTGCTCCCTAAGAATGTGGCTCCTTAGCACCTCCATTCTGCTTTTCATCATGTCCCTCCTCTTTACCTTCTCTCACAATGGGACAGAGGCTCCACTGTACGCAGAGCTTGGGGAATGGTCATCAGCAGAGGGGCATCCAGTCCGGCTAGTACCAGGCTACCCTGGGGTCAGGCATCGCCCATCTTCTCTCCAGCTCTCAAAGGACTGCTCATGTCGTCACTGCCTGAGGCAGCCTGGAGGATCTACCTGGTTTGACAGTCACTACAATGCCGCTATCTCCCCTGTGTGGACCCTTGAAAACCAGGAGTTGCCAACAGATGTCCAGCATTGGTGGATGGTAAGTGCCTGTGTGTCAAAGAAGGGCTGAACTAAAACAATCTAAAATTTAGCAAAATCTCCTTCAATCCATTCCCTGCTGCCCCTATCTCATCCCTGGTATTACAGCTTAGTTTAACTGAAGTGAATGGGTCTGATCTGCAATACCTTCATGACAGAAAATTATATCCTGGCGCCGCCATCCTACCAGAGACGCCCTTTAGGTGCTAGGTCAGAAATGAGCCCTGGGTTACAAGTGATAAACGCTGGAGGCAGCATGTAAGTCTATGCTAAATGCATGCTGTCTCCAATATAGCAGAATTGATGTTTTATTCTGAACAAGGATTTAAATGATGGATACTAAAAAAAAAATAATACATAAACATATAAAAATTTCTTAAACACACATTTTACATATAATCTTGTCATATAATGACAAAAAGTGAAAATCGGTACACAAACACCATTCACGTAAATACAGTTTGTCCTGATAAACACAAACCCTCAACCGGGACAAAAAAAATGTTTTGTTTGGTGAGGCAAGAACAATTCCTTGATCAAATTTTTGGGGTATTCTGCAATATAAGTAAAACCTAAAAATCTGTTGGGATTTACCATAGTTTTACAAATTCATAGAACTTATTACCTAAGCAGTATGGTAAATGGCACTTTTATTGAGTGCCCAGAATAATGGGACAGAAAAATCCATCTCATCCTGCAAAAAAAAAATATTATAAGGCTATATCAACAACAAAAAATTAATTGCACAAAAATAATTGCCATTTTCTATAGGATGAATCTTTTTTGGGTAGGAAGGGGAGTGTATAAGTTGTGTAGGACTACATCGGGGTACACATCGTTTTGCCACCATTCAAATGTGAGTACACAGTGATTAAGAGGTTGTACACTTCCTAAAATGGTATCAGTGAAGTTTTCAGTTAGTCCCTCAACAGTGACCCCTTCTCCAGCATCGTAATGCATTAGAAATAAAGGTTTGGTCTTATTCAAAAGCATTTTTTTTCTTGAAAGGCTGAACATTTTTTTAAAGGTGTTTAAACTAACAAAACTATATAAATCTTTAGGTTCGTACTGACCCAATGAATTAACAAATGTGTCATCTGGTTTGGACACTGATTTTTCATCACACTAACACACATTGCACTGTGGAGTATTTGGCTTGTTGTAACTACCGTATATACTTGAGTATAAGCCGACCCGAGTATAAGCCGAGACCCCTAATTTTACCATCAAAAACTAGGAAAACCTATTGACTCGAGTATAAGCCAAGGGTGGGAAATGCATTGGTCACAGACCCCACCAGTCTGTAGCCAGCCAGCCCCCAGTAGCATACAGCTTGCCCCCAGTAGCATACAGCTTGCCCCCAGTAGCATACAGCTTGCCCCCAGTAGCATGCAGCCAGTCCCCAGTAGCATGCAGCCAGTCCCCAGTAGCATGCAGCCAGTCCCCAGTAGCATGCAGCCAGTCCCCAGTAGCATGCAGCCAGTCCCCAGTAGCATGCAGCCAGTCCCCAGTAGCATGCAGCCAGTCCCCAGTAGCATGCAGCCAGTCCCCAGTAGCATGCAGCCAGTCCCCAGTAGCATGCAGCCAGTCCCCAGTAGCATGCAGCCAGTCCCCAGTAGCATGCAGCCAGTCTCCCAGCTGCAGCTTGCCCACAGTAGTATCCGCCCAGGCATTAAAATCAAAAACTTTATCTAATCACCCTCCCCGCGGTGGCCCCGACTGCAGCGCTGCTCCCACCGATGTCCGGTGGGTCCTCTTCTGGCTTCCGCGCCCACTTCTTTCTCTCTAACTGTCGTGCTCGGGCGCCGCCATTGAATCTCCCCCACCGGACGGCCGCCTAGCATGAAGTTTAGAGAAGAAAGAAGACAGGCGCCGAAGCAGAAGAGGACCCCGCTGACATGGGGGGAGCAACACGCACTCACGTCGGGGCCACCAGAGATGAGTATAATATAGTTTAATTATTTCTTAATTTTTTTTTATATATATATAAGTATTGTATTGTGACTCGTGATAAGCCGAGGGGGACGTTTTTCAGCACATTTTTTTGTGCTGAAAAACTCGGCTTATACCCGAGTATATATGGTAACTTCATCTCTCTCTAGCGTTTCCTCTCCACTAGGACACCCGACTATTTCAGAGAGAAAGAAAATCTCGTGATGACCCTGCCTGTTTTCTCACCTTATCACACACCCTTCACTATGCTTGTTTCCTCTGGGCTACTCCCTTTTTTCCCCCCACTTTTGACCATATGCCATTGTTTGTAATTTGTGTCTTCCCTTTAGATGCTTCAGCCCTCAGTTCCGGTCCCACAACACCCTAGAGATCTTGACCCAACTTTTCCAGATCATCCTGCCAAACCCCTACAAGCAGCAAGACCCCTTCTTTGCAGACGCTGTGCTGTGTTGGAAATTCTGGCAACCTGCGAGGATCTGGCTATGGAAAGGACATTGACAACCACGCTTTTTCATGAGGTAGGAATGGACAATAACGACCCTGTGCCCAGACCCCTTATTTTATACAGGGGGGGGGAGTAGTCAGCCGCCATTGTGCAGTTCTCCAACTTAAAAAGATGATAGGCCTTAATTGACAGCAAGGTACTCCTCTAACTATGGACCAAAATGTAAAAACAACTCCAGAATCACATCTGTCATTTTTTTTTTTTTTTAAATTAGATTTTTATTTTAAAATTATGGGGGAAAAAATTATTTGGTCAATAACAAAAGTTCATCTCAATACTTTCATCTTAATACTTGTTATATATCCTTTGTTGGCAATGACAAGGCCAAAGTTTTCTAGAAGTCTTCACAGGTTGGCACACCACTGTTGCTGGTATGTTGGCCCACTCCTACTGCAGATCTCCTCTAGAGCAGTGATGTTTTGGAGCTGCTCGCTGGGCAACATGGACTTTCAACCCCTCCCAAAGTTTCTTATGGGGTTGAGATCTGGAGACTGGCTAGGCCACTCCAGGATCTTGAAATCTTCTTATAAAGCCTTCCTTTGTTGCCTGGTGGTGTGATTGGGATCATTGTCCTGCTGAAAGACTCAGCCAAGTTTAATCTCATCATCGCCCTTGCTGATGGAAGGAGGTTTGCACTAAAAATCTCACGATCCATGGCCCTATTATTTTTTCATGTAACAAATCGTTGTCTTGGTCCCTTTGCAGAGAAACAGCCAGCCCAAAAATGATGTTTCCTCCCCCATACAACTTTACACTAGTATGGTGTTCTTTGGATGCAACTCAGCATTCACTTAATGTAAATCACTTAGACTGATAATAATGTTAATGTCTATAGGTTATTATATTTCTGGAAAATATCTGTAGAGGTTCTCAGAATTAGATATGTGACTTATGAAGTTTGGGTTCCTCCCTATAAGTAGGGCAATCGCCACTATGGCTCAACTATAGAAGATCTACACTGAGGTCCTTTGAGCAATTACGTTCTGAGTTTTGACCATCCACTCCTGTTTTTATTCCACATTTCTCAAACGGCGTGCAATACTCAACAGGAACATTCCTGAATGATTTAAAAAAGTCAGCCCCCACAACATATAGTGGAAAACGATAATTAATAAGAGGGATAACACTCAGAATCATTTCAGTAAACTATTCGTATCTCACGGACGCCCATATTAAGATAACACCTCAGGCAAATAACCCCCGTAAACTAAATATATTTTCATAAACTGCCATTAGAGCGCATTGCCTCTATCCCTTCATTGCCATCTACATGCCTGTAACCTAAGCAATGAGGTCCTGTATGCAATGACCTTGTGAAATGTCCACATGAAGCATTAGCATTTCAAGCTGTCCACTCTATTCATGAGTGGGAGGCACAGCCCACACCCCATGCAATGACTGACAGCCTGTATAATGATGTGAGGCTGTATAATGGTGTAAGGCTGTATATGATGTGCTTCCTTGTGCTGGTGGCCGGCCACACCCCCTGCAGCCTGTGGTGTGTGTTTAGGAAGATACGCAGCTCCAGGCAGCCATAGTTACAAGCAGAACATGTCGAATTCATGTGTGAGCTGATGTCTGTGTCTCTGTATATTAGGAGGATGCAGCATGTCAGCAGATGCAGCACACCCACACTAGCCAGCTTTACTATACATTACACACAGACATGAGCAGGGGGAGGGGTGACAGGGTGAAATCACTGCCTCTACCATGTGACCCATCCTCTTTTACATGATAAAATAGATATTTATTTTACAATGATTAATGTATGAAATAACTAGATAAGGCTGGGATGGATCCTTGTGAGCTGCTCTCCAACAGGTGTAGTGACAGGACCTGTGACACGGACCTGATGACGGTGTCCTTTAAGCCCTTCCCTGTAGAATTAATGTCCAAGTGCGGTTGGGATGTGGGAACTATTACCGAGGATCACATGGCAGGAGATACTGGAGTCTACACCCAGAGTGGCGGTTAGTGAGGGGCAGAAATTGTCCAACTTGTATCTGCTGCCATAGCGTTTATTTCACCCCTGTCAGGCTGTTTAAGATGGATACAGAGGTGATCATTGTTGCCCCAGATGCCACAGATCTAGGTTACGCTACTATGGCAAGAAGTTCTTGATTGATTGGTCAGATCAACATACCTCGCAGTGATTACACGTAATCCTCTTGTATGTATTTTAGGTTGTGTATCTGAATTGCAGCTGTCTGAGAGTCATAGATTGGCAGTACTCTGAATGCTTTATATAGCCAAGAAACTTGTTGCCCTCTATTGGAAAAGACAATGAGCCTCCACAAGTCTCCAGAATTTAGTTTATTTCTAGGGCCAATCTTTTAATACGACTGGATAAATTTGTCTACCAAAAGCAAAATTCGATTACAAAATTTGATTCCATATGGGGCCCCTGGCTTGATACCCCAGGATTGGCTCCTCTAACCCTTGCTAGGGTTAGAATAATTTGTGGTAGTGTAAGATAATTGTCATCACCATTCTACTAAACCATGGCAGATAACGTAGATAAAGATCCATGACTCTCTGGCAATCGCTAATTGATGTTAATGTTTGTTCTATACATATGCATGTTATCGTTTGACCTAATGTATATTATGTAATGTGTGAAGCCTGCAAGGTTTGCAGGGCTCTTCGATGGACTTTCTTTCGGACCTTATACGCCCAAACAGATGAGCACTGGATACGAGCTATATGCAAACGCCTGTTCTGCATTGATACCTGGACATTCTACTCACCAAGCAGGGGAAGGGAGGGGGTGGGGTTAGTATTTGTCTACTGTTCACACTATTTAAATGCGGAAAAAAATGCTAAACTACTGTCTGGTTTTCAATAAAAATTTTATTTGACCGAAAAAAAATTATGGTAGTCCCTGTTATCTGCTATTATAGGCTATTCACCTGTGTAACAGCCTGCAATAACGAATAACATGAAGGAATGGATTGAATTCTCTTGTACAGTACATGGCGGCGCATTGCTTGTCTGTACGTTACTGTGTGTAACCAGAATGAAGCGCCGTAAAGCTCGCTTGTAAAGTGGTAAGCAGGCACTGCAGGTTGAAACAGTTACGCACTTGGCATACTAAAAATAACCGTAAGCCTCTTGTCTTTTAGGATAAACCAAGCTCCAACACTTGGATTTGAAAATGACGTGGGCTCTAGAACGACTCACCACTTCATGTATCCAGAAAGTGCTAAAAATCTCCCCACCAATGTCAGCTTTGTATTGGTTCCATTCAAAGCTCTGGATCTCTTGTGGATCACCAGTGCCCTCTCCACTGGGCAGATTCGCTTGTAAGTACCGGGGGTTCATTCAGTGGTTACATCGATAAGGGGGGATCTATAAATAATGTTATATTCATACCTGGTTTCCCATTCACTGGGATGTGCATAATTATACTAATATGACTTGAACCATTGACCTTACAAGGACATCTTAGAATTGTACTATAACCATATGGGGTGAACAGGAGCTCAGTTGCAGGTCCTGCGGCTCACCACTATATAGAAAATGCAGTAGATCCAAATTTGTGAATATTGTTATTAAAACTGAACCTTTAAAGAGGACCTATCGGGGCGATTCTGAACATTTAATAACCCACAGGTTCTTTATCAAATTCTTCCATAGCCGCTATAAAAAAAAAACCTTTATACTTACCTTGATCTAGTGCTCCCCGTGCTATGAAGCCGATGTACTACACCTTGGCTTCATTGCGCTTGTGCTGTAGTTCAGAACACAAGAGATGGGGCAGAAGCACTTCATCGGACTCCTCTATAGGCAAGTATAACGTTTTTTGTTTTATAGCGGCCATGTTAAAGCAAAAAAGGGGGGAATATGTAAAACGCATATAATAATGAGAAATGTCAATATACTATCCAATTATAACAGAGAAAGATTGAGAAAAACTGTTAAGCCCCATAAACCTCAACTCTGGGGGGCGCAGCCCTAAACAGCCGCCACCTCGACAGGAGCCCGTCCCTACATAAAAAAGACCCTATTGCAACCTAAACTGGTCATAGTCCCAAATAAATGGTAGTTATGTAAAGTACAATCCTGACATGGCATGTTTCGCACATGTTGGATCATCAGGGGACACCACAATAACCAGATGTTGTTAGTGTGTGGACAAAGAGAATTCTACAAATGGTGAGTGTAGAAATAGGTCAAGCGGTGTAGTAGTAGCCATGATAGAAACTGCTGTTGTACTTCTAGCTCTGTGGATCCAGCCTTTGAATTGGTCATCAATAAAGTTGTGGGACGATCCTAAACCCATCCTCTGTTCTAGCATGGAACTTTGAAAAGACCTGTCCTGTACGATTTACAGTTCTTCTTCTTTTGGATGTTTTGGTCACATATAAAACTCTTCTTCAGTTTCTTCAGTATATTTGACTTTGAAATCTACCATCAAATCATGCAAGATAAACCAGGGGCACTTACTCATAGATCCAGGCACTGTAATTTTGGTAATCTTCTTATGTTTTTTTTTTTTCCAGGGCCTCCTTCCTGCTAAAATCAACTGTTACAATTATGCTAATGACCCTGAGTAGTGGGTGTTTCCAGAGCCCAGCATTGATGTATTTTCACAGGCTGTTACAATGAGCAGAGCAGATCTCTCCTCCCCCTACACTTATCACACAAGCAGAATGAGAGAACAGGGGTTGGTGAGACATGTTCTGATTATTGTAACAGCCTTTGAATCAGCAGAACTGAGCAGCTTGGGTAACACCCCTAGACCATTTTAGCATAAAGTTTATTCTCTAGAGGGAAGGATAACAGATATAAGAAGATTACCACAGTCACAGTGCCTGGATCTATGTCCCAAGTTTATCATGCTTGATTTTGATGGTAGATTTTCTTTAATTAAATGATTATGAGGCATTTAATGGATTGATAAGATACTAAGTTTAAGTGATTTTATTTTATGTTAATTTCAATTAAGATAGTAGTCAGCGTTTTTATCACAGATTAGTCAGCGTTTTATTTTTTATGCTGATTTATGCTGATAAAGTTCTGGCAATAATGTACTGTAATTGTTGAATTCACTGATCCTACTTGTCTCCTCTTTTCAGCACATATGCTCCAGTGAAGGCTTTCCTGCGAGTGGATAAGGATAAGGTGAGGACATGGATTCAGGATTAAGGCTAAAACTTGTGCTATAGCTGTTACATAAGCGGCTCCTGGAAGTGGAAATCGGCTACATGGGGTAGAAAACGTGGGATGAGCAAAGCTGTAGAAGGGGCAAATCAGCAAGAAGAGCATTGAGTAGAAAGATGGGAATAGTGAAGGGAGCTATACAAACAAAATGAGGTATAGAAGGGAATAAGAGAGAAAAGATGGGAGTACCAAGGAGGCGGAGAAGTAGGATGGGTAGAGCCAAATGCATCTCGCTCATCAATGTGGTTCTTCCGGTGTAGAAACTCACATATGCTGCTAGAGGTTCTCTTTGATCTTGGATATATGGGTGGCTGCCCAGACTGCCACAAATCTTCTGTATGTGTGCATGCACTCTGCCCTAGGGTAGGGGAGGCCTGTTATTGGGACAATTCTCTTTTTGTGTTTGTGTCACTGGATGAGGTAATTAATGTTGATCTCTTTTTGCTGATTGTCCATTTATTATGATTGTACTGTGTATTTCCCGGAGGTTGAAACTAAAAATAAAGTGTGTGTGTTGTGTGTGGTTTTTTTTTTAAAGTAGGATGGATAGAGTAGTATAGGCTCTATGGAGCATATTCATGGTGACACCCCCAAAAAGGAAACCATGTAACAAAGCAGAAAAGTGGCCACAGGTGCCGTCATACCTCTGGAAAGGGATGGATTTATATTCTGCTTACATTAGAAAGCGAGTTTTCTATAACTTTGGTATACCTACTTGACGCTGTTGACTTAAAGCGGTACTCCTCACGAAGACCAGATTCCTAAATATACTCAGGATAACAAAATAACAAATTTGTTATTAACAAAAACACAGAATTTCACAGATGGAACCGATTTGGCAAGATCTGTGCAGCTCTGCGTAATCTGTGTGCGCTATATAAATAAAGGAAATATTATAGATTAATAATTCTTTATTTATATAGCGCCTACAGATTACGCAGCGCTGCACAGAACTTGCCAAACTGGTCCCTGTCCCCATGGGGCTTACAATCTAATCATCCTACCAGTATATCTTGGAGTGTGGGGGGGAAACCAGAATACCCGGAGGAAACCCACGGAGAGTACATAAAAACTCTTTGCAGATGTTGACCTGGGTGCGATTTGAACCCAGGACCCCAGCGCTGCAAAGCAGAAGTGCTACCC
The DNA here is from genome assembly GCA_019512145.1 of Engystomops pustulosus. Taxonomy (NCBI): domain Eukaryota; kingdom Metazoa; phylum Chordata; class Amphibia; order Anura; family Leptodactylidae; genus Engystomops; species Engystomops pustulosus. The sequence goes on from CM033647.1 coordinate 68,914,569, forward strand.
ACTCAGCCACCGTGCTGCCCAGATATAATTCCAACCTGTCTCTGTCAGTCTTGGAGAATACAATTTCAGTTGCCCCAGGATCCAACAGTAAATCAGAAGTCTAGGGTGGGGCAGGACATTTTGTTTTCCTGTCTGATGCTGCAATGAGCTCCTTTCTGCCTCCAGCCCCAACCCTTGCATTCCAAGATGAGCTCACACACAGACTTCCAGCCAGCAAGCAGCATGAGGAGAGTAAAGCTACAGACAGATAAGGTCTTTATCCAAAGGAGGGGGGAGAGAGGCATACATATAGTGTATATAAACGGGTACCCCGATAATCTAACCACATTTTCAGCACACAGTATCTCATAGCACAGAGGAATCATAGTGGGGCAGATTTATCAAGCTGTCTGAAAGTCAGAATATTTCTAGTTGCCCATCGCAACCGATCACAGCTCCCCTTTAAAATATTCATGAGCACTGGTAAAATGAAAGCTGAGTAAAATTGTAAAGTAAGGGGTTAACAATGATCTTCATTGTGTAAACATCACTATGGATTTGAAAATTTGAGAATTTTCTTCCATGGGTAAACCCCTTCAACACCTTACCATTGCATGACTATGTGAACATCGCGTGTCGATTGCGGTTTCTTGGAAAAGGCTCACGGGCATATTGCCGCAAACAATTACCGGTAACACCCGCGATCGGTGTTAGCAGCATCTTGGCTCAGATCATCGCTCCCCATGATGAGATCAGGGAGCAGTGATCCGTTGCTAAGACAGCCTTGGGTTACACAAAGACCCGAGGCTGTCTCTTTTTCCATTATGCGATTTGTACATTGTAATACATTGATCCTACCATATACTGACATACTACATTATGGCAGCATATGGGGATTTTACAATCCAACAACCCAGGGTTAAAGAACCATAGGGGTTCTGAAAAAAATATTTTTAAAAAATTAATTTAAAAAAAAGCTAAAAACATTAATTTAAAAAAACCTAAAAATTCAAATCACCTCCCTTTACCTAGAACTGCTATATCTTTCAACAGTAAAAATCATAAACTTGTTAGGTATCACCATGTCCTACAATGTCTAATCTATCAAAATAATAATGTTTTTTACCAGCATTTAACCCTGTAGCGGAAAATAGTGCCCAAAGTTGAAAATGCCACTTTTTTGCCATTTTAAAAAACATAAAAAATTGTAAATTTGTAAATGTGTGAAAGCATTATAAAACCTATACAAATTTGGTATTCCTTTGATCATACCGACCCAAAGAATAAAGTAGACATGTCATTTGGGGCGCACAGTGAAAACGTAAATCCAAGCCCACAATAAAACAGTGCAAATGCATTTTTTTCACCAATTTCTCTGCTTTTGAAATATTTCCCAGTACACGGCATGGAATATTAAATAACGCACTATGAAGTTCAATTTGTTAGACAGAAAACAAGGCCATATACAGCTCCTTACAATAAAAAAAAAGTTATGGATTTTTGAAGGTGGGGAGTGAAAAATGAAAATGCAAAAACAAGAAAGAGCCTGGTCATTGAGGGGTTAACTTAATGAGGAGGGAGAAGAGTAAGTATGTTGTAATCAAAATACTAACAAAAGTAGAGTGAGTACAAACTATGTTCCCGTTAATTATTTTTTCATTTACTTTTTGTAAAGCGGTTGAATTGGGTAACTTTTGCCAGGAGAGTTAAACCTAGGTGATGAGACCCACCGGTCCAGGAATGATTTTGTTATATGGGATGTTGGTTTATTTTATCGTGTGGCGTTTGGAATTGTTGAAAAGAAAAAGTTAAAAAATGCATAGTGACATTGGTTGTGCAGCGGGGAGTGTGAGGCTGTTGGATCTGTGGCAGGTGCATTAAGTGGTAATGTATAATGTTTGTGGGTGGAGATCATAATGTTCTCACTTTTCCTCCTAAGGTTCAGATCTATAATCCAGCTTTCTTTAAGTACATCCACGACCGGTGGACAGAACACCATGGCCGCTACCCCTCCACTGGAATGCTGGTCTTGTTTTTCGCCCTCCATGTCTGTGATGAGGTAAGTGATGTATGGGCCATGTGATTCCATTCTCATAAATCCCAGTAGTACATAAACTGCAGTTCTGTCCTCATTCTGTCAGTCCATTTCTCCAAGAGATCACAAGATTAATATTGGTAGCATTAATGTGTGGTTATCCGTATCAGGTTTATGGAGGTCCAACATGCAGCACCTTCACTGATACACTTCACTTCAAGTCCACAGTACCAAAACTACGGTAGCTTATGACCAACTGATGTCCACTGTATAGTGGTGGGACGGGGTGCTGCAGCTGAAGCATTTTGGTCATTCAGACTAAGCGGCTATATTTCTAATATGCAGTGTACTGTATAAGCCGACCCGAGTATTAGCTGAGACCCCTAATTTTAACACAAAAAACTGGTAAAACCTATTGACTTGAGTATAAGCCGAGGGTGGGAAATGCATTGGTCACAGCCTCCCCAGTGTATATAGCATGCCAGCCCACTGGAGTATGTAGCCTGCCAAAAAAAAAAAGTGTACTCTCCTTCCTACGCCCCCCCCCCCTTGCATTAATCTACTGTGAATAAAATTCTTATACCTACACAAGATTATTGGTTTACACATTGCTCAATGCAGGGTCAGTTCTTATAGTGCAGTGGTGGCGAACCTATGGCACGGGTCCCCGAGGTGGCACTCTGAGCCCTTTTTGTGGGCAACCAGGCCATGAACCCAGCACAGAGTTTGCCAGACAGGACTCAGGGCTTCCTCCTGCTGTCCAATACAGCCCAGGATGTGCCATGCTCAGCTCCATTTTAAAGCAACATCCTTGGCTGCCAGGGCTACAGGAGGAACAAGAAAGTGTAGACAGAGATTATTGTTGGAGCACCTGCTCTGGGAACGCTGATTGTTCCTCTTCAGGAGACCCTGAATCCAAGTTCTCCATCATCTTTCTATTATATTGGTGAACTCAGGACACCAATACGATTGAAACCTGTGATACAGAAGGGATCAATAAGTTACTGCTTACATTGTCATGTTGGCACTTTGCAACATATAAGTGGGTTTTTGTTGTACTTTGGGCACTCTATCTCCAAAAGGTTCGCCATCACTGTTATAGTGGATCACATTTATGATACTTAATGTCACTCAATTAAACTGAACACTAGAATCTTCAATTTGGTAACCTCTTTTTTTTTTTCGTTTCCTCAGGTGAATGTGTTTGGGTTTGGTGCAGACAATCGGGGAAACTGGCATCACTACTGGGAAAACAACCGCTATGCTGGTGAATTCCGTAAAACTGGAGTACATGATGCAGACTTTGAGGCACAGCTTATTGACACACTTACCCGGGAAGGAAAAATCAAGGTGTACAGTGGGCAGACGGTGTAACTCTGTCCATTGTCAGAGACAATAGGATCCTGGGATAAACCACCGCTTATATTGAAGCCAATGGTTCTGATGTAGAAACTCAGGGGCTTGCTTGGGGTTCCAGAGTTTGATTTTCATTATAAATGCTGAATTCTGGCTCTACAGTCTAACCAGCGAGGATTTGGGGGTGACTGGAATTCATCATCAAATCTTCCCTCCCCTGCACCTTCAAGGAGTCTCCACACTGTAGCGATTCATATTTACTGACAAAAAGGAGGCACTTTATCAGACTTTACCTATGGGTGGCGCCGGTGTGATCTGAATGTATACCCAGACAGGGGACAATTCACTCTACTGGCATTGGGACAGGGGCTGTTCTCACTAATGACAATCTGCTGGAACGTATAAAGCTGGCCTTGTACAATCCTCCTCATTGCTTCAGCCAATCATATTGGAGGCATTTTTTTGACCCAGCTTATGAATTGATCCTTCTACCCAACCAGTGGGTGGTGGAGCAAGAGTAACCCCCATTTGGGGCAGTACTAGCCCTCATCAGTATTAAACACGTATCATTGGAAAGTGACAGTTTTACATGAAGACTGAAAAGTTCTGCAGCTTTGCTAATTGACTACTACAACTGATAACCTGATTTTTACGTTCAAGATCTCTGCTTGTTGTCAATTTACAGAGTCATATGATTGTCCATGCTGCAAACATTGTCACAAAATTCAAACTGTCAGTGCAGCACCAAGTTGGGAAACAATATCAGTGTCTCGCCTATTTCCTTTTGTTGACAGGATACAGAGGTCTTGAAGATGATGGGAGTTGTACAAAATACTTTATTAGAAAGTTTCAGAACTTTTTACATTTATCATTTAATGTGGATTTACTTAAAACCGGATAATTTTTTTTAAAATCTGTAATGATGACCACCATTCACTCCCCCTAAACTTTTCCAGTATTCTGCTCCCATAAAAGTGATGGGTCCATTGTGGTGGGTCCTATCAAGGCTTCTGTATTGTTTTTCCCTCCCCCATTCTCTTAATTTTGTTGCATGTGGACTTATTTTCTGAGGTAACTACAAACAAATGTTTTGGGGTTTCTTATGATTTGACTGTGACAGTGTCCATTTTACATGGTAACAAGTATTAGGGGCATTTCTAGTGCTGTTGGACATTATGCCAGGGACTCTCACAAGATGGCTGCTTGCGTAGAGGTCTGCTGTAGGATTTCTATATGTACTCCACATGCAGTGTGCACCCCTGGCAGCTGCCCTCGCAGGGTGAATTACTCTCACTTCTGCTGTTCTGTCAGTATTCTGACCTGGAGAACTCTTGTATTAGCACCAGGGAGGATGACCTGTTTCCAAAGCAACCAATCATTATTCAGCTTTTGATCTCTAAAGTGCACTGTCAAAATGAAATCTGTATTCTGACTGGATGCTTTGGTCGCGTGGTCATTTCCTCTGTGATGGTGATGTCCTAGGCTTGATCACGGCTGTACAGGTTCTCTGTGCATAAAGACTTTATCAGTGTTTGATATAAATGTGACTCTGTGATTTTTCATTTGCTTTAAGCCTTCTGTCTTCTCCTTATTGTGGGGGTTATCAGTATTACTCTCTGTGCACTTTCTAGAGCGATGGTTGTGATGGTGCTGCCCCCAGTGGGAATGTGTAGCAAAGTCTGGAATAATAAACATGAAACACTTGTCATCTGTGGCTGGTTTATTCTCTGCCAATCATGGGAAACCTGAGAGGGGCACGTTTATTTCCATATGGTTGGGAATGATCAACATGAACACAAATGAGAGCTAAAATCGGACTAGTTGGTTTTCAGAAGCAAAGTGACTTTGCGCAGATGAATTTAACGTAAACGTAACTTAATCTATGAAGTAATTTTTATTATATTGCTGAAATGAATAGCAGTTGTGATAACAGTAAACTAATATAGATCAACACCAGCGCTCTAAAGTTTGGGGTGCTGCAAAGCAGAAGTGCTACCCACTCAGCCACCGTGCTGCCCAGATATAATTCCAACCTGTCTCTGTCAGTCTTGGAGAATACAATTTCAGTTGCCCCAGGATCCAACAGTAAATCAGAAGTCTAGGGTGGGGCAGGACATTTTGTTTTTCTGTCTGATGCTGCAATGAGCTCCTTTCTGCCTCCAGCCCCAACCCTTGCATTCCAAGATGAGCTCACACACACACAGACTTCCAGCCAGCAAGCAGCATGAGGAGAGTAAAGCTACTGACAGATAAGGTCTTTATCCAAAGGAGGGGGAGAGAGGCATACATATAGTGTATATAAACGTGAACCCAGATAATCCAACCACATTTTCAGCACACAGCATCTCATAGCACAGAGGAATCATAGTGGGGCAGATTTATCAAGCTGTCTGAAAGTCAGAATATTTCTAGTTGCCCATCGCAACCAATCACAGCTCCCCTTTAAAATATTCATGAGCACTGGTAGAATGAAAGCTGAGCTGAGTAAAATTGTAAAGTAAGGGGTTAACAATGATCTTCATTGTGTAAACATCACTAGGGATTTGAAAATTTGTGAATTTTCTTCCATGGGCAAACCCCTTCAACACCTTACCATTGCGTGACTATGTGAACATCACGTGTCGATTGCGGGTTCTTGGAAAAGGCTCACGGGCATATTGCCGCAAACAATTACCGGTAACACCCGCGATCGGTGTTAGCAGCATCTTGGCTCAGATCATCGCTCCCCATCAGGGAGCAGTGATCCGTTGCTAAGACAGCCTTGGGTTACACAAAGACCCGAGGCTGTCTCTTTTTCCATTATGCGATTTGTACATTGTAATACATTGATCCTACCATTTACTGACATACTACATTATGGCAGCATATGGGGATTTTACAATCCAACAACCCAGAGTTAAAGAACCATAGGGGTTCTGAAAAAAATATTTTAAAAAAATTAATTTAAAAAAAAGCTAAAAACATTAATTTAAAAAAACCTAAAAATTCAAATCACCTCCCTTTACCTAGAACTGCTATATCTTTCAACAGTAAAAATCATAAACTTGTTAGGTATCACCATGTCCTACAATGTCTAATCTATCAAAATAATAATTTTTTTTACCAGCATTTAACCCTGTAGCGGAAAATAGTGCCCAAAGTTGAAAATGCCACTTTTTTGCCATTTTAAAAAATATAAAAAATTGAATAAGACCATACAGTCCTAAAAATGCTAGCATTTAAAACGAAATGACACCGTTCCGTACACCGAAGTATGAAAAAGTTATTAGCGCCAGAAGATGTCAAAATTACATTTTATTTTTTTTGTACGGGAGGTTTCAATTTTTGTAAATGTGTGAAAGCATTATAAAACCTATACAAATTTCGTATTCCTTTGATCATATCGACCCAAAGAATAAAGTAGACATGTCATTTGGGGCGCACAGTGAAAACGTAAATCCAAGCCCACAATAAAACAGCGCAAATGCATTTTTTTCACCAATTTCTCTGCTTTTGAAATTTTTCCCAGTACACGGCATGGAATATTAAATACCGCACTATGAAGTTCAATTTGTTAGACAGTCATTCATTCCCTTCACCTCCTCTATTCCCTTAGAAAAGTCTATTTTTCCTTCTAGTCCTCTTTGTCTTGAACTAGACTGATTCACTGATCGGCTGATCTCGTTCCCTGTTCTAAAATCCTAGCGTCGCCCCACCTAACGTGGCGTCCTCAGGGGTTCGGGGCACGCAATTTATTTAATTTTAGATGAGAAATTAAAAGTTATATTTTAACAAGCACTAAAGGGTTAACAAATGGCCCGTGGGCCCATTGTAGATAGACTCTGAAGAAATAATAACCCAGCTTACCACAAGTTCCACAAGCAAAATACACTCAATTAAACTGAACACTAGAATCTTCAATTTGGTAACCTCATTTTTTTTTTTTTTTTTTTTTTGTTTCCTCAGGTGAATGTGTTTGGGTTTGGTGCAGACAATCGGGGAAGATTAAGCAATTCCCTGTAGAATAATGTCCAAGTGCGGTTGGATGTGGGAACTATTACCGAGGATCAATGGCAGGAGATACTGGAGTCTACACCCAGAGTGCGGTTAGTGAGGGGCAGAAATTGTCCAACGTTGATCTGCTGCATAGCGTTTATTTCACCCCTGTCAGGCTGTTTAAGAGGGATACAGAGGTGATCATTGTTGCCCCAGATGCAACAGATCCAGGTTACGCTACTATTGGCAAGAAGTTCTTGATATGATTGGTCAGACATACTCCCGCAGTGATACACGTAATCCTTCTTGTATGTATTTTAGGTTGTGTATCTGAATTGCAGCTGTCTGAGAGTTATAGATTGGCAGTACTCTGAATGCTTTATATAGCAAGAAACTTGTTGCCCTCTATTGGAAGACAATGAGCTCCACAATCTCAGAGAATTTATTTCTAGGGCCATCTTTTAATACGACTGGATAAATTTGTCTACCAAAAGCAAAAATTCGATACAAAAATTTGATTCCATATGGGGCCCCTGGCTTGAACCCCAGATTGGCTCCTCTATACCCTTGCTAGGGTTAGAATAATTTGTGGTAGTGTAAGATAATTGTCATCACCCTTCTACTAAAACCATGGCAGATAACGTAGATAAGATCCATGACTCTCTGGCAATCGCTAATTGATGTTAATGTTTTTCTATACATATGCATGTTTGACCTATGTTATTATGTAATGTGGAAGCGTGCAGGTTTGCAGGGCCTTCGATGGACTTTCTTTCAGACTTATACGCCCAACGATGAGCACTGGATACGAGCTGTATGCAAACGCCTGTTCTGCATTGATACTGGACACTTCTACTCACCAAGCAGGGGAAGGGAGGGGGGGGGTTAGTATTGTCTACTGTTCACACTATTTAAATGCGGAAAAAATGCTAAACTACTGTCTGGTTTTCAATAAAAATTTATTTGACCGAAAAAAAATTATGGTAGTCCCTGTTATCTGCTATTATAGGTATTCACCTGTGTAACAGCCTGCAAATAACGAATAACATGAAGGAAGGATTGAATCTTCTTGTACAGTAAATGGCGGCGCATTGCTCTTGTCTGTGCGTTACTGTGTGTAACCAGAATGAAGCGCCGTAAAGCTTGCTTGTAAAGTGGTAAGCAGGGCACTGCAGGTTGAAACAGTTACACACTTGGCATACTAAAAATAACCGTAAGCCTCTTGTCTTTTAGGATAACCAAGCTCCAACACTTGGATTTGAAAATGACGTGGGCTCTAGAACGACTCACCACTTCATGTCTCCAGAAAGTGCTAAAAATCTCCCCACCAATGTCAGCTTTGTATTGGTTCCATTCAAAGCTCTGGATCTTTGTGGTCACCAGTGCCCTCTCCACTGGGCAGATTCGCTTGTAATACCGGGGTTCATTCAGTGGTTACATCGTAAGGGGGGATCTTAAATAATGTTATATTCTACTGGTTTCCCATTCACTGGGGATGTGCATATTATACTAATATGACCTGAACCATTGACCTTACAAGGACATCTTAGAATTTACTATAACCATATGGGGTGAACAGGAGCTCAGTTGCCGGTCCTGGGCTCACCACTATATAGAAAATGATGCAGTAGATCCAAATTTGTGAATATTGTTATTAAAACTGAACCTTTAAAAGAGGACCTATCGGGGCGATTTGAACATTTATTTAATAACCCAGGTTCTTTATCAAATTCTTCCATAGCCGCTATAAAAAAAAAACCTTTATACTACCTTGATCTAGTGCTCCCGTGCTATGAAGCCGATGTACTACACCTTGGCTTCATTGCGCTTGTGCTGTGCTGTAGTCCGAAACACAAGAGATGGGGCAGAAGCACTTCATCGGACTCCTCTATAGGAAGTATAACGTTTTTGTTTATAGGGGCATGTTTAAAGCAAAAAAAGGAAGGGGAATATGTTAAAACGCATAATAATGAGAAAATGTCAATATCTATCCAATTATAACAGAGAAAGATTGAGAAAAAAACTGTTAAGCCCCATAAACCTCAACTCTGGGGGCGCCAGCCATAACAGCCCCACCTCGACAGGAGCCCGTCCCTACATAAAAAAGACCCTATTGCAACCTAAAAATGGTCAAGTCCCAAATAAATGGTAGTTATGTAAAGTCAATCCTGACATGGCATGTTTCGCACATGTTGGAGATATCAGGGGACACCACAATAACCAGATGGTGTAGTGTGTGGACAAAGAGAATTCTACAAATGGTGAGTGGAGTGTAGAAATAGGTCACGCTTGGTGTAGTAGTAGCCATGATAGGAAAACTGCGTTGATTTAGCTCTGTGGATCCAGCCTCTTGAATTGGTCTCAATAAAGTTGTGGACGATCCTAAACCCATCCTCTGTTCTAGCATGGAACTTTGAAAAGAAATGTCCTGTACGATTTCAGTTCTTCTTTTTTGGATTTGTTTTGGTCACAATAAAACCTCTCTTCAGTTCTTCAGTATATGACTTTGAAATCTACAATCAAATCATGCAAGATTAAACCAGGGGCACTTACTCATGATCCCAGGCACTGTAATTTTGGTAATCTTCTTATGTTTTTTTTTTTCCAGGGCCTCCTTCCTGCTAAAATCAACTGTTACAATTATGTGGTACTGACCACGAGTGTGGTGTTTCCAGAGCCCAGCATTGATGTATTTTCAACAGGGCTGTTACAATGAGCAGAGCAGATTCTCTCCTCCCCCTACACTTATCACACACAGCACAGAATGAGGAGAACAGGGGTTTGAGTGAGAGACATGTTCTGATTATGTAACAGCTTTGAATCAGCACAGAACTGAGCAGCTTGGGTTAACACCCCTAGACCATTTTAGCATAAATTTATCTCTAGATGGAAAAGGGGATTAACAGATTAAGAAGATACCACAGTCACATGCCTGGCCTATGTCCCCAAGTTTATCATGGATTGATTTTGATGGTTTGATTTTCTTTAATAAATGATTATGAGGCATTTAATGGATAAGATTAATAAGATTACTACAGTTTAAGTAAATGATTTATTTATGTTAATTCAATTAAGATAGTAGTCAGCGTTTTATCACAGATTTAGTCAGCGTTTTATTTTTTATGCGTATTGCTGTAAAGTTTCTGGCAATAAGTGTACTGTAATGGTTGAATGCACGATCCTACTGGTCTCCTCTTTTCAGCACATATGCTCCAGTGGAAGGCTTCGCGAATGTGGATTAAGGATAAGGTCAGTCTGAGGACATGATTACAGGAATTAAGGCTTAAAAACAAACTTGTGCTATGCTGTTACATAAGGCCGAGCTTGGGAAGTGGAAGGATACGGCTATCAGGGGTTTAGGAAACGGGGATTATGGGCTTGGAGGCAACGCTGTAGAAGGGGCCAAATCAGCAAAGGAAGGCATTGAGTAGAAAAGAATGGGAATAGGAAGGGAGCTTCATACAAACAAAATGAGGTAAATAGAAGGGAATTCAGGAGAAAAGATGGGATACGAGGTAAATGCGGTCGGGGGGGAGGAGAGCAGAAGAGCTTCCACTGTGAGGTGGAGCCACATGCATCCGTACCGTGGTTTTGTTGTAGAATAATCATCGCTGTAGAGGGGACTTCTGATGGACTATATGGGGGTGCCCAGATGCACAAACGCGAGGTGATGCATTGCTAGGGTTGTAGCTGATGTCTGTGTCTCTGTATATTAGGAGGATGCAGCATGTCAGCAGATGCAGCACACACACACTAGCCATGCTTTACTATACATTACACACAGACATGAGCAGGGGGAGGGGTGACAGGGGTGAAATCACTGCCTCTGACCATGTGACCAGCCTCATTTACATGATAAAAAATAGATGATTTTACAATGATTAATGTATGAAATAACTAGATAAAGGCTGGGATGGATCCTTGTGAGCTGCTCCAACAGGTAGTAGTGACAGGACATGTGACACGGACCTGATGACAGGTGTCCTTTAAGCAATTCCCTGTAGAATTAAAGTCCAAGTGCGGTTGGGATGTGGGAACTATTACCGAGGATCAATGGCAGGAGATACTGGAGTCTACACCCAGAGTGGCGGTTAGTGAGGGGCAGAAATTGTCCAACTTGTATCTGCTACATAGTGTTTATTTCACCCCTGTCAGGCTGTTTAAGATGGGATACAGAGGTGATCATTGTTGCCCCAGATGCAACAGATCTAGGTTACACTACTATTGGCAAGAGGTTCTTGATATGATTGGTCAGACATACTCCGCAGTGATTACACGTAATCCTCTTGTATGTATTTTAGGTTGTGTATCTGAATTGCAGCTGTCTGAGAGTCATAGATTGGCAGTACTCTGAATGCTTTATATAGCCAAGAAACTTGTTGCCCTCTATTGGAAAGACAATGAGCCTCCACAAGTCTCAGAATTTATTTCTAGGGCCAATCTTTTAATACGACTGGATAAATTTGTCTACCAAAAGCAAAATTCGATTACAAAATTTGATTCCATATGGGGCCCCTGGCTTGATACCCCAGGATTGGCTCCTCTAACCCTTGCTAGGGTTAGAATAATTTGTGGTAGTGTAAGATAATTGTCATCACCATTCTACTAAACCATGGCAGATAACGTAGATAAAGATCCATGACTCTCGAAAATCGGCGCAAATCGGAAATCTTCGGGTAACACGTCGGGAAAACCCGAACCGGGCCCTTAGTAAATGACCCCCAATAAGTTTTACAGGTCCTCTGTGTCTTTACACAGAACACTTGGATGGACCGGCCCGGCCTGTATACCATTGCATGCGGTCCCTTGTCCCGGAGGAGCCTGTACAGCTATCCTGTTTTTACAGGGGCAATAGCTGAGGCTGTGGTGTGTATCAGCCACCGGCACATGAGATCGCTCCTGCATCTCCCACCTGCTGGGCCTTGTGGTTCATCAACCCTGCGTGCCTCACCATCAGAGGCCTGGATCGCCTCCTGCATAGGCCGCAGCTCAGGCTGTATACGCTTGCATGCGGTCCCTCGTCCCGGAGGAGCCTGTACTCTAATATCCATGAAAACTCATACATTGACAAGGTTTGAAATATTTTTTTCTTTATTTGAAATAATTTTCTCTTTCAAACTTTGCTTTTATCAAAGAATGTTCCCCTTTCTGCCATTCCAGCATTGCAAACCTTTGGCATTCTAGCAGTTAATTTGCTGAGGTAATCTGGAGAATTTTTCACCCCATGCTTCCAGAAGCCTCTCCCACATGTAGGATTGCGTTTATGGGCACTTTTTTCTAACCATATGGTCAAGCTGCTCCCACAACAGCTCAATGGGGTAGAGATCTGGGCACTTCATTACAGATACAATACCAGCTGCCTGCTTCTTCCCTAAAAAGTTCCTGCATAATTTGGAGGTCCTTTTGGGTCATTGTCATTGTCCTGTAGAATGAAATTGGCTTCAATAAAGCACTGTCCACAGGGTATGACTTGGTGTTGCAAAATGGAGTGGTAGCCTTCCTAATTCAAGGACCTTCTACAAATCTCCACTTTATGAGCAACCCCAGACCATCACATGACCTCCACCATGTTTGACAGATGGCATCTTTTTAGTTGTTGTACGTCTCACAAATGTTGTATGAATCAAACACCTCAAGCTTGGATTTGTCTGTCCTAACAATTTTCTCCAATCTCCCTCTGTCCAATGTTTGTGTTCTTCTGCCCATATTAATCTTTTCCTCTCATTAGGCAGTCTTTTTCTTTACCACTTTGTCCTGATGGTCAGAATCCTGGAGCGCCTCTTCGATACTTTCTTCAGTTTCTTGAACAGAAAGTATATTGGAAAATTGGATAACTTTTCATTATACAAACTATGGAGGAAATTTGCTTACCGAAATTTCTATTTCCTATAGTACACGTGGCAGCACACATACGGGATTCTTCCCCTAGGTACAACTCAGAAGAGAACAGGTTAACAAGCAGTAGTAGACAATTAAACAATTAGTGTCTTGGCTGACTCCACCTATATAAGGCCGGAGCACACACACAACCCTTGTATGGTATATAGCAGTGGTGGCGAACCTATGTCACGGGTGCCAAAGGTGGCACTCTGAGCCCTCTCAGTGGGCACTCAGGCTGTTTCCCCAGCACAGAATTCATCAAACAGGACTTAAGAGATCCTCCTACAGGACCATGACGTGACATACTCAGCGTTACTTTAAAGTGAGAATTCAGGAAGAATAGATGTGGACATGGTCGGATTTTCATTGGAGCCATTGAAGCTCCTGCTCTTGGCCCCACAATTCTTCCTCTTCAGTGGTTTTTCAAGGGAAGCTCCAATGGCAATATGAATTTTCCCCCCTCCTGTCAACGATAGGTCCTCAGGACCGTTGAAAGCTGTGCTACAGCACGGAGCAGGAAGATTTTAATAAGTTAATGATAGAATTGCTGTGTGGGAACTTTTTAAATAAATAAGTGGATAAGGGTTGCGGTTTGGGCACTCGGTCTCTAAAAGGTTCGCCATCACTGGTATATAGCAATAACGTTTCATCATTTAAGGGCGGGAAAGTTGTCCGTGAGGCAGCACTAAAGGAAATGGAAATTTCGGTAAGCAAATTTCCTCCTTCCTTTTTGTCCGTTCTGCAGCACACATATGGGACTTAGCAAGCAGTACTTATGGCGAGGGATCTTAGTCGCCTGTTGCAGTACCACCTTGTGTAAGGCTAAAACCTTAGGAGGCAGAGAAGTCCATCCTGTATAGATTTATAGACGAGGATGGAGAGGACCACGTGGCTGCTCTGTAGAACTGATAGACGTGACACAGCTCAGCTAAAGAAGCTGATGTAGAGTTGTCTCTCAGCTGGTCTGGAGCTTCATGACCGGAGAGACTCAACAGCATCTCATGGAGTCAATGATCCAAGTGGACAATTTGCCCCTTTTTAAAGTTCTTTGAAATTGTATTGTTTGAAAGAATGGTTCCGAAGACTGTAAAAATCGTTGGTTGTAGGCTGCACACGAAAGTGACATGATGCTTTTTGGCAGAAAGTTGGGAATCCTTGAAGGACAGTGCTTGGAGTTCTGCAATCCTCCTGGACAATATTGTGGCCATCAAGCATGAATATGATGGGCTGGCTTGAGGATTCTCCTGGCCCTAGGCCAGAAGATGTATCCTTTGTGAGAAGGCGTCCTGAACCTCCACTCCTCTGGCCGGGATGTGTCATGTGACGTCACGTGTCTTCATGCAGGAAGAAGCTAGGACGGCCCGCTGCCTGGACACACAGGTGGATTGGCCAGGTGAGGCAGGCTTAGGGACAGCAACAGCAGCAGGGACATAGAGGGACTCAACCGAGCTTCCTGGGCCTGGCGCCCCCTCAGCATTGCGGCTGCGGCAGCTATGGTCAATGGGGCAAAGCCCTACTAGGTACACGGCGTGCATAATTTATGGTTCAGCTGTGGGTCCTGGGCTGGCCATTAGCATCACTGCTACGGTGGTAGTAACGCCACAATTTACAATAAGTGTCTTGGCTGACTCCCCCTATATAAGGCCGGAGCGCACACACAACCCTTGTATTTCTTTTTCTCTTAGGTATTACAGAAGAGTTCAGGGCCTGTGTGTCTACACAGAAAAAAGGAAAAAAAAAATATCCACATAATAAGTTTTACAGGTCCTCTGTGTCTTTACACAGAACACTTGGATGGACCGCCCCGGGCTGTATACCATTGCATGCGGTTCCTTGTCCCGGAGGAGCCTGTACAGCTATTCTGTTTTTACAGGGGCAATAGCTGAGGCTGTGGTGTGTATCAGCCACCGGCAGATGAGATCGCTCCTGCATCTCCTACCTGCTGGGCCTTGTGGTTCATCAACCCTGCGTGCCTCACCAGCAGATGCCTGGATCCCCTCCTGCATAGGCCGCAGCTCAGGCTGTATACCATACCACTGCTGGTCTCTGGCCTGGAGGAGCCTGTACAGCTATCCTGTCTTTACAGGGGTAATAGCTGAGGCTGTGGTGTAGATTGGCCACCATGTACCCGGCACATGAGATTGCTCCTTCATCTCCTACCTGTTGGGCCTTGTGGTTCATCAACCCTGCGTGCCTCACCATCAGATGCCTGGATGGCCTTCTGCATAGGCCGCAGCCCAGGCTGTATACCATACCACTGCTGGTCTCTGGCCTTGAGGAGCCTGTACAGCTATCCTGTCTTTACAGGGGTAATGGCTGAGGCTGTGGTGTGTATCAGCCACCAAGTACCCACCACATGAGATTGCTCCTTCATCTCCTACCTGTTGGGCCTTGTGATTCATGAACCCTACGTGCCTTCCCATTGGACGCCTATATTGCAGCCCAGGTAAGAGCCTGTACAGCTATCCTGTCCTTACGGGGGTAATAATACAGACTGTGTTGAGTATCTACCACACATCACTGACACGTGAGATTGCTCATGCATCTCCTGGGCCTCGGTTCATCAACTCTGCGTGCCTCACAATTGGACGCCTGGATCGCCTCCTGCATAGGCCGCAACCCAGGTAAGAGCCTGTACAGCTATCCTGCCCTTACAGGAGTAATAGCTGAGGCTGTGGTGTGTATCTACCACACATCACCGGCACGTGAGATCGCTGCTAGCATCTTCTAGCTGCTGGGCCTTGGTTCATTAACCCCTTCCTGTCGTGGCCCTTTTTCGATTTTGCGTTTTCATTTTTCACTCCCCACATTCACACTGTTTTTTTATTTTTCCATGTACAGAGAGCTGTGGGATGGCTTATTTTCTGCGCTAACAACATTACACTTCCATAAATTGGGTATTTAATATGTTTCACTGCTGTTTACACGTGTCATGCGTGGAAAAAATTCCAAATGCATGAATTGTACAAGCTCCGTCAGTTTGCCCGTAATCCTTGTGTGGGCATTGGATTTATACGATTTCACTGTTGCACCCCAAACTGACATTCTACGTAAGTCTTTGGGTCGGTACGATTACGGGGATACAATATGTATAGGTTTAATAATGTTTCATACATTAAAAAATTAAACCTCCTGTACAAAATTTTTGGGGGGATTTTGCCATGTTCTGTGCTGGCTAATAACTTTTTCATACTTTGGTGTATGGAGCTGGTGTGGTGGTTCGTTTTTTGGGTTGTATTTTGATGACTGTTTCACAAGTTACTTTTTAGGACGGTACGACCTTTTGATCACTTTTAGATAATTTAAAAAATTTTAAATGGCAAAAAAGTGCCATTTTCGACTTTGGGCGCAATTTTCCGTTCGGGGTTAACCGCAAAAACCGTTTTCATTTTTGATAGATCGGGCATTTCGTGGACTTGGCAATACCTAATGTGTTTATGATTTTTACTGTTTATTATATTTATATCAATTCTAGGAGAGGGGGTGATTGAATTTTTAGTTTTTTTTTTTATAATTTTTTTTATTTTAACTTTTTTATTTTTAGTATTTTTCAGACTCCCTAGGGTATTTAACCCTAGGTTGTCTGATCGTCCTATCATATACGCATACACAGTATGGCAGTATATGGGGATTTTACTACCTTACATTACCATGTCTGACAGACCATGTAATGAAGGGTTAACCCGAAGTAAGCTTCGGGCTCGTGAGACCCGAAGTTACCATGGTACACGGAATCTCGCCGCTCCCCGATGCGTCACGGTGAGCGGACGTCCACGGAAAGATGGCGGCGCATGCGCGTCGCCACTTTGCGGCGCAATCAGCGGTAAAAAACACCGCGATCCATGCCGGCACCGATCGCGGGGTGTTACTGGTAAGCCTTTGCTGCAATACTGCAGCAAAGACTACCGGCTATGGAGAGGCTCGGCCCCGCGAGCCCTCTCCGGTACGCGGATCCGACATGTGACGTACTATTACGTCCATGTCGGTAAGGGGTAATGGTTATAATTAGAAGATGGAGCGCACTAAATATGCTCGGTATCGTTTCGAGACAAACTTTTCCCGGGTCGAGTGCTCGTCTCGAATACCAGCCCATTGAAGTCATGGGAACCCGAGCATTTTTCAGGGGACCAAGTCTCTGCCCAGGAAGCTTGGCCAACACCTGGAACCTCAGAAAAGGATGGAAACACCACGGAAATGGACAGGAAACAGCAGGTGCCCATGCATGATGCCTCTGAGCTGCTTTCACACCACCATTTATGCCAAAATTATGGGCAACAGCAGGCCATGAACGAGTGACGAATGAGCTAGATAGCATCTAAAACATGCAATAATGGACCCTGACCCTATAGGGACGGCAGCAGGCAGCGGCAGCAGTGGCGGGCTAGAGAGTCTCATGGCGACATACCCTAATGAACTCAGGTTTCACCAAAGGAGGGTAATGATTCCTAGTGAACAAAAGGTTGATGGTATATTAGTCGATAACACAGCATGGTAGCGCACATAGTGACCAAGTTCCATAACGATCTGGTAAACACCCTAAATAGCTGACACGCCTTTGATAGGGACAACATGTGGAGCAATGGAGACCTTCCATGATTTGGGTGTGTTTTCTTGGTTGATGGAAGGGAGTTGGGGTTCCAATGTTGGTGTTCGCCTGAACTCTTTTGTTTTTAATTGGGTTCTGTGGCCGTGTTTTTTGGGTTTCCAGTTGATGGGGTTAAGAGCGACAGTGGGCATCATATATTGCGCTGGCTATATTGCACTTCAGGTCTCCACAGGCGGGACAGGTGGGCCGAGTTCCACTATGTACTGGAAACACATAAAATTGCCTAACACATGCTCTTTGATAACGGGATATTGCTGCAATCTCTCGTGCTCGCGTCTGGGGTAAGAGAGTTGAATGAACTTGGTGGACGACTGTGGAGATCGGGGAGCAAATCGGACAGGAAACAACAGGGGCAGCATCTGATGCCTCGGAGCCTGCTAATATTGGTAGGAGCTGGCGGTCCACTGCCACGACGAGTTTTTGCCTGTCCAAGCCCCGTCTCCCTTCCTTGCTCCTCCCCACCCAAAATGGGCCTGGGGCCAGAAAAGCGTTTACTTTGAAAAAATTATAATTTTCAAATCAGGCCGGGTCGTTTTGATATTTTCACCTAGGAATATAGGAATAGCATAGTGGTTCTATTTTTATTGTTTTACGGAAATGTTCCAGATTAAGCGCGACAGTATGGGCATCCATATTGCGCTGCTTATTATTGCACTTCAGGCTCCAGCATGGCGGCACAGATGGCCGCGTTCCCTATGTATCGTGGTGAAACCCTACCTGAAAATTCTGCCTGACACAGCTCGTTTGATAAGGGGACGATTATGGAGCAGTGAACAGTTAGATTAAAGGTGCTGCAGTTAAACTATGTTAGTTGGATCTGAATGGGCGGGCGCTCCGGGCCAGGCGAGCTTTCGCCAATCCAAGCCCCTGTCTCTAGGCTACTTCCCAAACCGCACTTCTAAGAACCTTTTTATAGATCAATGTGTAGTAGCGTTCTTATAGTTATGATATTGGGCTTGTGAGGGGAATGTAAACAGATGCCAGAAGAAGCGCTGAAATATAATTGGTAAATGAATAAAAGTTTGCCAGTATATTTTGTGGATTACCACAGCAGGTGGCGACAAAGTTAACAGAGTTTGATGTGGAATCCATGAACCCCACCAAATTCTGCCTGACAACGTTCGTTTGATAAGGAACCATGTATGGAGGCAGCTATATGGACACTTTGGAGGCAGCTATGGCATGACGTGTGGAGGTAGCAATGGAGACAACGTGTGAGCCAGCTAAAAAGACGACATGTGGAGGCTGCTATGGAGACAATTTAATTTGGATAGTGCCTTGTGGCAGTCAAAAATTTTCAAATCAGAGAGCAGGTAGGTGGTCCTCCAGAAAAATTGAATAAATTGAGTGCCTGTATGTGGCAGTCCAAAAAAGTTTCAACCAGAGGACAAGGTAGGTGTCCACCAGAAAAATTATACATAGAGTACTATAGCTAGAGCCATTGTTGCCCTGCAAAAATAGCCAGTTTCCTATGCTTTAGTGTACAAAGAGGAGAGAGGAACACATAGGAGGAGGAGTGCATACTTATTTCAGGTTGATGCTCTTTCACCTGTTGGAGACTGAAATGCGAGAATCCAGGCTTTTATTCACTTGATAAGCGTCACCTGTCAGTCGCAGGCTGGTCGCTTATCGGTGATGATGCCCACCAGCATGCCTGAAAACCGCTCGTCGACAACACGCTAGCGGCAGGGCAGGCAAGAAGCCTCCAAGGCTTACAGCGCCAGTTCGTGCCACATGTACTCTTTGCCCCCAGTAGTTGTAGGGCGGTGTGATCTTTAGGACGATGGTATGGTCAGCTACGTACTCCCTCACCATCTTTCTGTTAAAGATCAGCCCTACTCTGCCGAGACTGGGACAGGTGGCAGTGTCTGCTGGGGTGACATAAAATGGCAAGGCCTTGTAAGCGTACCCTGCCATGTCTGGACAGCGGCCTGCTCGCCTACTCTCCCCTCGCTACTTGTCCGCAAAGTACGCCCTCTCCTTAGCGCTGTCAAAGAAAATACTGTTTCAGCTTGTGCACCAGGGCCTGCTGGTATTCATCTTCTCATCACTCCTTTCCTCTCCAGGATAGAGTGGAAAGATTTTGCTTGTACCGTGTGTCCAGATAGAGTGGATATACCCGTAATCGGTGCTGGAATAAATTCTTTGAACGCGAGGGCACGGGATAGGCAGCCTAGCAATAAATCTGCCATATGCGCCAGAGTCACACGCCAAAATTCACTCCCCTCACTGGCCTTACTGCCCATTTCCCCTCCTCTCCAACTCTCTTCCTTGCCCATACACGCTGAACAGTGAAGGACTGACATGGTCCCCCTTTCTGTCTCGCGCAACTTCTCCGCTCCTTCCTCTCCGCCTCATCTCCTCCACCTCCTCCGATATGCGCTGGAACCACCTAAGGGTGGTCTTGGCGACAACAAGCGGATCTTCTTCCCCCTGGCTCTTGTGACGAGGCAAAGCTTCCGACTTCATGCTGACCAAGATTTTTCCACAGGCCAAGCAGCGGCATGGTGAGGCTGATATGCAGGCGCATCGCAGGCGACCTCTTGTCTGACTCTCTAAGTTCTCAGCACCAGACAGATATCACATCCACGTCCACTCCCCTCATTGTAGACTTGAGGAAGCTTGACTGACCTACTACCAGTTCTGGTGGAAGTTGACATCTGCAGTCTTCACGCTCTGCGCTCTGGTAACGCTGGCTAACATGGTAATGTGACATTCCACCTCGCGGCACGTCGCACAACAGTCGGTGAGCGGGACAGTTGGAGTCGCGCGCTGCCGGCCCTGAGAGTGGCATCATCTGTTGCTGGACTTCCTAGAATTCGCTACCATGCGCGCACCCTTTTGTGCAAAGCAAACTCAGACAAGATTGGGTGATGTCGAGGAACACGCTACACTCTGATATTAACAACTGGGCCAGGCCATGGCCCATGATTCCGTCTCCGAGTTGCGAGCCCCACAGTGTTACGGCCTTTGTCACACACAACCATACCCTGGCTCAGGGTTCCGGGTGGCCAGCCACAACGTCTGCGCCGGATCCCCTGTAATCGCTCTTGGCTGTGTGCCTTTTAATCACGCTATGCCTCATCGTTTGAGCCCGCGCTGCGTTTACACGTCAGCATTGCTGCTGCTGGCCTAAGCTACGACTGGATGCCCATGCCCACGGACTGTAATTCGGAGTGAGGAGGAGGTGGAGGAGGGTTGGGAGAGGCATAGTAGGCCGTTTGAGACCTGGACCGATGTAGCCCCGCAATCCTCGCGTTGGCATATATGAGCACCCCAGGGTAGACCGTCGGTCCCCCGAGCCCCCACCAAGTTATACAACCCAATGTGCCTCGCGTATCTATTGGCCCGCCCGGCAGCACTCGTCCACGGTGTACCGTGGTCAGGTGGACCTGTCAGAACGGCGTTGGTCAGGCCGGATGATGTTCTCTGACACCGTCTTGTGCAGGCTGCGGACTGCACAATCGGGAACAGTATGGCGGCTGGGGACCGATAACGATGGGCCGGCCGCCGCCATGATTTCGAACAGGCCTCGGTCTCACAGCCATAGGGCAGCTCTCCAGGCGAAGCAACTTGGAGATTGGACCGTTGAGGGCTTGGGCGTGTGGGTGGGTTGCGCTATACTTCTTTTGCGCTCCACGTCTGGGTTATGGAGAGCTGAACGCTGGTGGATGCTGTGGAGGATCGTGGAGCGCTAAGATGGGGTTTCGCAGGGAGGTGTTTTGGCCGTGGTCCTGGGGGGCATCGGGGCTGACTAGCAGATGACACAGGAGAAGGAGCAGTGTGTCGCCCCCGGAGGTGACCGGGCTTGGTGCCATTGAGTGTGGTGTGTTAGCATTCATTGCCTGTGCATACTGGTGGTATTTTAAGCTAGTAGTGGGGTGGAACCACCTGCTGGCCTGCGTTTGATCAAAGGTTGCACACCACAGTCCGTCTGTCTATCCGGTTGTTTTCTTTAACTTTAAAGAACCTGCCAGACTTTCTGAAAATCTAGCCCTCGCCACCGCGGGAGCTTGACTACGCGCGCACCTTTTGCCGCTGATGCACCACCTCTGGCCCTGCCCAACTCTTCTCCGGTTCTGGCCCCATTCGGCCACTGGCCTCTCCAAACCTGTTTCTGCTTAAGGACTCGATTCGCCTCCGTCTCAGAACACTGTGTTCACCCACCCCGTTCCCCCCTGCCTATCAACCCAGCTTGGTCTGTCACCTCATCTCCTGGCCTCTCCCGTCAGTCGTGCTCCCCTCCCTCCCCCTTCGGACTTCCTGCCTGCACAACGAACTTCCCACTATCTGACACCGTGATCTCTCATCGTCCGACCCACCGTCCTCTTACACACACTCTTCCTCTGTCCACTTACGTCAATAATGTCCATCATCACCCACAGACTCGGCACTGGTGGAAAACCGGCAATCCGGAAAATTGCTCAGACAGCAACCGGAACAACGGAACAGGGGTTTGTGACTGTGTGAGGTGGTGTCTCCACAAAACATGTTCCTCAGAGTATGCCCTTCAAACTGGGAAGAAAGGTGATTTGAGTGCCTTTGAACATGGTTGTTGGTGCCAGAAGGGCTGGTCTGAGTATTTCAGAAACTGCTGATCTACTGGGATTTTCACGCACAACCATCTCTAGGGTTTACAGAGAATGGTCCGAAAAAGAAAAAACAGAAAAAAAGAAAAAACGGCAGTTCTGTGGGCGGAAATGCCTTGTTGAGGTCAGAGGAGAATGGGCAGACTGGTTCGAGCTGATAGAAAGGCAACAGTGACTCAAATCACCACCCGTTACAACCAAGGTAGGCAGAAGAGCATCTCTGAACGCACATATGTTTTTAGTGTACATATATGGCAGTATTAAGTTGTGTGCTCTTAAAATAGAAGTTTTATTCCTTTACAAGGAGGCAGTATGAGTCTCTTTCTCTGCGGTGTACATGTTGATTTAGACCATCTATTAACAGTTTTATGGAGTTTAGTAACTCCACCCACATCACAAGGCCACGCCTACTTGTTTTGACCCCGCCCACAGAATGGGGCCACTTTAAATTCCCAATCCGCCCTTGGATGTCACACACACTGCTCAGCCTCCATTGTCTTGATGCATTACCACTGATCACCATGAAATTTTATTTTTCACTGATTTTGAGTATCATTCCAAATCCAAACATCCATAGGATATTCATTATGATTTCCAATGATCATTTTTATGCTTTATCGTTGGCAGCTCATTCTACTATTTAATACAGGATTGCAACTGGACTATTTTATTCATTGAGATCCAGGATTTTTGGCCTTACATTTTTACATTTAATACTTTTTAACTTTTTAATAGAATGTAAATATATAATAAAATATTAAGTTTCACAATAAAACTTGTTACCAAATAAGAATTGGTAGAAAATAACGAGACACAGGCGGGGGATTCGTATTGTTAGTATTGGTTTGTGGCCTAATGGAAACTGATAGGCTACTCCTTCTGGACTTGATGGTAAAAGTTTTCAAGAAGAGAAATACAAGGTCGTTAGGGGCATTTGGAAATATTAGGTGTGGGGCACACCCCTGGAGGGTTTCAAGGACCTCTACTTGGTATTAAATCAGACCTGAAGCAGTCATAGCTTCTCAAGGGGAAGTCATTGATCCGGGAGAGTTCCTGGATCGCATGATACCAAACCTGACCCATTTGCGATGTCCCATCCCAAGATATTATATCCGGGTGTCCAAGGCTTGCTAAACCAAACGATTGTATAACCACTTTGTCTTTTGATTTAAGGGATATTGCTGGGGGCTTCACAGGTGACTTGATGAACAGGACAATACCTGGCATGTGGAATCTCCTTTGTTATCACCAGTTATGTTTTGAGGACAAAGGTTCACGTGTGGTCCTGTCAAACTGGACCTTTTTTGTATATGAACAGGGGTCAGAAACTTTTGGCTGGAGATAACGTATTATATTGTGTTAAGCCGGTTTTTCAGCTGGGCCGGCTGTTATCCTACTGGGCAGCTGGCTATATACTATGGGACTTGTGTCATATACTGAGGGGGTCTGGATCAATGATTTCCCACCCTCGGCTATACTGACGTTCAATAGAGTTTCCCAGTTTTGGTGGTAAACTTGGGGGGGGGTCTCGGCTATACTCGGGTCAGCTTATACTCGAGTATATACGGTAGGTGGTCAACAGTTTTCCCTTTAGTAGATAGGAGCCCAGAAATATGTAGCCACAGCACAGCCCCCAGGTTCTTTATTCACCCAGTTTTGTATGGCCAAAAACACTGGGTTTTGTTTTCTGGATTTTCCTCTAGCGGTAAGGGTGCATTCAACATGTGATTGTTTGGATCAAAAGGTGCGTCCAGAACATTGTCAGAACGCATGTGTGTTTAAATGTACAATGCTTTAGCTACTCCATAAGCGTTTTTCTGATTGCTAAAGTTTTTTCATTGCTGTATCCAAACTGCATGTGCGAACACACCCCAAGGGTGCTGCCCACAAGTTGTGGTCTTGGACAGTTTTATTTTATTTTTAAACATTTTATTTGTTTTTTCAGATAAACAGAACATGTATATCCACAATTTGCTTGGTTCAGTAACGTTGTACAGACCTTTTAGTTACAATGCAGTTTCTGATAAGGCAAACATAAGGATAAATACAGAAACGTTACTTTGTTAATATCATCAAATAGTGCGAATATTTGCATATTGAAAACATTTATAAGCCATCATCAAAGACTTGATCTTATACTTCACCAAGTGACAAGATTGTTCTAATTACTGATCAATGTCAACTGGTGTCCTTGACTTTTTTTGCACCTTCTACATTCATGTTTCTACTTTCCCTGTGTTATTCCTTCATTATACACATATTCATAGAACATCTCCGGTTTGATTATTTTTTTCACAGGCAACATGTGAAAAAAGCAAAAAATACCAAAACGCAGGCAAAAACATGGAAACGATCCCACAACGAAAGTGTGAAAGAGGCCTTCGATATTGCCATTTCATGCTTAGAGTGGACTTGAATAAACACATCTGAATAGACTTTTGAATTTTTATGAAAAGGAAAAATCGGATACAAATATATACTGTCTATACTAATCTAAGAATGTCCAGCTATTCACGTATTAGATACATTGCGTGAATTTCAGTGGACTTGTGAGGTCTCCACGTGCCAAGATACAGATAGGCCCGTTCCAACTTACGAGTGTGTAGTGCGATGAACTCGCTCACACTGGCAACGCTGCTGCCGGGAACGCACGCCCAAACGCTGCACGCGGGAGTGAAACTCAGGCTGTCAGTTCACTCCCCGGTGTGCAGCTTTCGGGCCGGAGTTCCCGGAAGCTGCGGTGCCGAGTGGGTGCGAGTTAATCGCATCACACCGCACGTGTGGAAAGGGCCTAAGGCTCTGCATGATTCAGTGGCGGCCTCCTCCATTCACTGTGGAGTTTTGCGGATCCGGAGGCGTTTGAACCACAGAGCAGCCGGTACGTCCACTAAGTGATGTATGCAATTTATCCCCAAATAGACACTGTGGGTGCAAGCCATCATTGGGCTTATCGAGAGCACTGGAAATTACTACATGGTTACATTCGCGCAGACGCCACATTCATTATTTCGGCAAAGGCGTCGCCTACCAATTTTTTTTTGTGAGGATAGTTTAGGGTTCTGTTACAACTACATTTTACCAATGTACCTTCAATAGAGAACTTATCATAGCACCTACCCGCTGTCCAAGAGTAAGTCCCCACTTGAGAGTATCTAAACTTTACTTGCATCCCCAATACTCTAAAGGGTTGACTCCGCAACGGCCTCGTAATCAGCAAAGTCCCCAATACGGATGGTAGTAGATGGCGGGCCGACGTTTCTGACCGACCGGTAAGCAAAAAATCAGTTATTGCAGATCGAGCCAGTGTTCACCTATTAGAGACATATAAAATATAATCTTTGATATATATATATATATATCAGAGATTTATAACAGCTATGAAGGGTTTAAAGGGAAACTTTCAGCAGGAATGTATTTTGAGGCTGGTGTAGGTTTACGATAGCTATGTGTTTATGCGATTTGAAAAATACCATTTGTCAGGATTACTGACTCTTTCAGTACTTTTACTTGTTGATTTCACAATTATGTGGCTCTTGTGGCAGTGTTGCGGAGTCTCTGCAGGGAGGGGATGGCTGCAGCCTGTGTGTGCCTTGTTTCTCCTCTGTATTCTTTACTCTCCTCCTTCAACCATTCCCCTTCCACCCCTGCCTGCTCTATGCACAACTGGCAGGAAGAGAGCAGAGGTGAAGGGCTGGATGCGGTGTAGGATAGGAGATTGAGACACAGGCTGCACACGGTCCCTCCACAGAACTCACCACACACTGCTGCAGGGCGCCAGGTTAATGTGAAGGTAAACTTATATAAAGTACTGAATTTTCAGAATGCGCAAAGGCATTTATAGAATCAGCATAACAGAGGCTATAGAAAAGTGTCACCCGCTAAAAATGACATTCATGCCATGTGCAGGTTCCCTTAGGGGTACTTATTCCCACTGGTCAAGGAGAGCAAAACACAATCACGAGGCAGAGTAACAGAAATGGAAATACTATGAAATGGCTTTGGAAAATCTTAAAGGACTCAGAAAAGGATACTCCATCGTCTCCGTTGGTTTTTGTATTAATGTCCAACCTCCTTTCTTTGTATGTCACAGAAAGAAAAACCTAAAAGAGAAGATATAAAAAAATTTGAAAAAATCTCTTTATTTTTGAAATTTAATTAGATTTAGTACCTTGAATGTCCTGGTTGCTCCGTTAGGCAATATGTTGAGATATCACTGGAAGAATTTTGTCCTGGTTCAGATCTGAGCAATCACGTGCTGTAAATTGAATATAACAAACAATGGTAAACACTAAGAGTCTAGTCTAAAATTTCCCTCAAGATTACTGCCTTAGATTGTGGTTGGAAAAAAAATATTGCATTAATTTTTGACATAGGAGAATATTTTTGTTGGCTTAAGCCAGACCCTTTTTATGAATACACGCCTCTTTGTCCATTAAAAATGTAAAATTTTAATAATGATTTTTATTAATTTTTAAAATAGCAATAAAAAAAAATTAAGGTGGATAGAGAAGCGTGAGATAACAGTAAAGAAAAAAAAGCCAAAAAATAGGTGGCCATCTAGCTTATTTTTTTTTTCAGGTAGTTGTGACTTGTTTGGGCAACATGAGGATTTGTGCAAAAATTTGCTTTGCAAACTTGTCACCCACCAGAAAAGTTGGCAAGGTCTGATTTATTTTGAATCACTAATGTTGGCAAACTTGGCTGCAATAAAACTACTCTCTTTCTATGGTGTAGGAAAAAGATACAAAAATTGCAGTTTTTGGGGCAACTTAAAACCAAAATTAACAAAAAAATTACTCATATCCAGAACTATCCACTCCTGCCGGATTATAAATCAAGCAAGCCCGCCCCCCCCCCCCCCGTAAAAAAAAAAAAAAAAAAAAACTTGCCAATAGTACAGTTAATGGCCCCCCACGAGTAAAAACAAATTTTAAAAAAAATCCCTATATCAATTAAAGGGAACCTGTCACCAGGGAGAGACCCCATTTTTAGCACCCCCAGTCCTCACAGAGCATAGTACTACAATGCCAAAGTTGTTTTTGTATTAAAAATAGGGTTGTCAGAAAAAAAGATAGTTTATTGTACCTTTCATTTGCATCTTGCTGGGTGACTAGCAGTTGTGCTTTTAGGAGGGCTGGAAAGGGCAGTTCCCCCCCAACCTTGCGGGAACAGTTATCCATGTGACCTTTTCAAATATATGAAAATTAGCGGACACCCCCTGCCCTCTACAGCCAATCCTGAGTGAGGGAGTTAGTTATTCATATATTTGAACGGAGGAAGCCTCACAAGGGAGAGGACTCCGGTCATCTCGAGGTGCAATGAGGGGTATTATGACATGGTGACATCGTTACACCCATTCTCATGATCCAAGGGGGGTTCCATCACTGTGGTATTGAGTATTCTTATTAAATGTATCAACCATTTAACCGCTGCACTGAAAGGTTCATGAATGTATGACTTAGGGGCAAACTCAACATGCCCATCTTCTTTTTAATGGCCAGCTCACAGCTGCACTCGGGTCTCTTGTCCACAGTTGAGTCGGTGGTGGGGGGAAATCGTTTGTGTGCGGAAGAAATCTCCGACGCTTATCCTCTAATCCCTGGAATTCAATGCACTTGTTAAGGTTGGTGTCGGAGCACATGGTTTTCACTGTTTAATGGAAGAATTAAACAATGTTGTGTGAGCGATCCATGAACGAGTAGAGGCAAGGTCGTAGTCAGAACCTTTTTTTACGGACTCCACTAGTAAATTATAGTTCTGAGGAATCTGTTAAAAACAGAGCCTGGTCGGTGCAAATCGTCATTGAAGGCAAACATTGACGTCCGATATTGGCATCGTAATGTGCAGGGCGCCTAATGGCGACATCCGCTCCAAACACAATGATGTTAAAAAAATGTTACTTGTGATATTAAACACATGAAAGTAAAATGAAGACGAACACAATGAGAACAAAAGATCATAGGTACAAAAAATTTCAAGATATAAATGTACGTACCTGTGATAACGATGCCACAGACCCAAGTGAGGAAACATCCAAAAGTTATACAATGCAAGAAGTCATGTTACTGGAAAACATGAAAGTATACTAACCAAACTACATCAGCTAAAATGGCATATAAACAGTTATACATGGACAATTACACCAAAAAAGGTATAAAATGGAAAAACTGATCGTTATATAAATAAGATTCTCACTACACTGTATACTTTATATAAGGGGAATGTATCAATATGCTGCCACAGTTGAGACAGCGTATTGACCCAAACCCCGCCCTGCGGCACCTCAGACCTATCCGAGGCTCAACCTTCTCCCCCATATGGACAACAAACGTTCTATTCATATTGAAAAGTCCACTCAATGTCAATAAGAACAAAACTCTTTATGTAACAAATTAAAATATTTTTAATTTTAGTTGACTTTCTTCGCGAGCATTGGTTATTTGCGACATGTGCCTTTTTCCAGCAGGTTCGCCGGCGTGAGAGTTCCTGGTGTGCCTAATTTGTCGTTGTAGTTATCCACTTCCAGAGTTGCACCTGATCTAAATAATTTTGCTGAAAGGGTGTCAAATTAATTGCGGAAAAATATTCCAGTCCCAACCATGCTAGGAAAAGCAACGGTAGGAGTGCTCCAAAATTTGCGCCTTTTTTAAAAAAAATTGACACCTAAAAAGTCCTGAAAAGAAAACGGCATTTGACAAAGAGACAAAATTCAAAGACAGATGACGGGCAGCAAAAATAGACTCACAAAGGCACAAAAAGAGCAAAACCCGTAGATTCTTCATGCCCAGTAGTAAATTAAATAAGAAAACATGGTTCTTGATAAAATTCAAACCAAATAAATGAAATGTGTTCCCGACACGACTTCATGTGGTTTCGATGTTTGAGTGCAGAATTGCATAGACTTCTCGTCCCCATTATATACGCCAGGATGGTGGGCCGGTTTGCCTAAGATTAACCCAATCAGACAAGAGTGCAAATATGTTACGCAACACATTACAAAAACCTTTGGGACATTAGCTTTCTCCAAATGTTGTGGAACCTCGATGCTGCAGGTGACAGTTAACAGAATCCCAACTGGTTGGGGGGTCACAAACAGGATTTTAAAATTCAGTTCCAGTTGAAACTAATTTAATGGTTCCTGCTCATCACTAACCACAGGTCCTCTCCTCACTCTACACCAGAGGCTCTTCCGAGTCTTGCCTTCTTTGGCTTCTATAAAGACCTCCGATAAATCTGGCATGGAAAGAGGGTTAGGGTTGGGGGAGGAATTTTGCGTCCTTATCTGTGGATCCATGATATTGTCAACAAGGGGATTGAATCGGTTAATAACTTGGGAGAAATAGTCGGGGAAACCCGGCGACGGGCAAATGAGAGATTCGCCAGACCACTTAGTAGATGTTCCCCATTATGTAATCCTAGAGACCTTATGAATACCTACAACATTAACTATCACTACATAAAACATATTACATCACAGATATACAGTATTTTTCGGACTATAAGGCAAAAGGAGTATAAGCGCACCTCCAAATAAATGCCTGCTAGAATGTCTAGGTTTTCATATATAAGGCGCACCGAGTATAAGGACTGAATGCACAGAGGTGGCAAGCTGTTATCTGTCAGATACGGCATAGATAAGGGCACTGGACTATAAGGATCACCCTGTGATTTCTAGAAGAAAATCAAAGGATTTTGTTGTGGCCTTATAGTCTTGAAAAATACGAGGTATGGAGGGGCCAGGTTACGCTGG
This sequence comes from Engystomops pustulosus, assembly GCA_019512145.1. Classification (NCBI taxonomy): domain Eukaryota; kingdom Metazoa; phylum Chordata; class Amphibia; order Anura; family Leptodactylidae; genus Engystomops; species Engystomops pustulosus. Next base: position 68,944,739 of record CM033647.1, read on the forward strand.
AGAATACAACTGGACCGTATAATGTCATATATACTAAAATAGATTGGGCTTCCTACTGGGAAAAGAATTCCTGAAAAATAGGTTTTTAGGATTATCACAGACGGGCACAGCCTGGCAGCAGAACATATAGGGTCATTGTACATAAAAGGGACGTCTAGTTAGGGGAGGATTCACATGAGGCTGATTTTTTGACAGAGATCGTCATGATGACAAAATCAAAGTTTAGTTTTTGCCACGAAAAAAAAAAAAACAAGTAGATTATGGGCCAACAAATGCACTGCCCAAGACAAAGACTTTCAAATGGAAAAACAAAAACACTTATAAAAAAAAACAAAAAATGATAAAATTGTAAAAAAAAAAAAAAAAAGGAAAAAATATATTTTTTTAAAACTCTAAAGTGGTATGGAACCCAGCATTGGGCTCTAGAATGAAAATTTGCATCGTCCGCCAAAAAAAGGCCCTTACATGGCTTAACAAACAATCCCAATAAGTTCATTGTGCTATTCGTGGCCAAACAACACAAATATCATATTAGCGGTCCCGTACTTAAGGGACACCCGACTTCCAGACGGACCCCTCTGCCCACTGTGAACTCTCTGATGCTGACTTATAGTCCCAGGCATGCAATGATCAGCGTAAGGTGTTGTAGTGAAGCTTATGATAATACTTGGTTCCCATTACAACCAAAAAAATTTTGAAACTAATTTCACTGGGGCAAAAAAATGTTTTGTCTGGATCGACAATGATAAAATAGACAGTTCGACCTACATAAAATTCAATTAAGTACAAAAACCTATGGAAACTATTTGGGCGTAATGCCGTTATTGTAAAAAGTTACATCCAGTTCATAAGTATAAATAGACACTCGTTCAAAAACATAGATGGATCATTTATTTAATTCTAAAATGTCATTACTACCCCTGGATCACTCTTACCCCATAGATGTCAGCTGGTGTGAAAAATATTATGGCATAAAGATGTGTCAACTTAGGAACAGCATTAAGCTGTTGTCTGCGTAGCATACAGGCGAATGACATGTGGCATATTTCTCTATGGGGTTGTATTTGGTTAGTAACAAGTTTTATTGTGAAAATTAAATTTTTATTATATATCTTATTTAATACAGGATTGCAACTGGAATATTTTATTCATTGAGGATTTATTCATCCAGGATTTCAGTAATCCCTTTATTTTTTGAGGCATTCTATATGATATAGGATTTTTTGGCCTTACATTTTTACATTTAATACTTTTTCACTTTTTAATAGAATGTTTATATATAATAAAATATTAAGTTTCACAATAAAACTTGTTACCAAATACATGGCCGCAGCTCAGGCTTGTGTGATACCATACCACTGTGGTCTTGGACTTGAGGCAGCTGTACGTATCATGTCTTACAGGGGGTAATGGCCTTGAGGCTGTGTATCAGCCACCATACCCACCAAATGTGATTGACTCCTTCATCTACTACCGGTTGGGCCTGTGTGATTCATCAACCCTACGTGCTTTTCATTGGAGGCCTAATCGCAGACCAGGTAAGAGCGACTCGTACAGCTATCCTGTCCTTCAAGGCGGTAATAAAAGACTGTGGTGAGTATTACCACAATCTACTGATAACGTGTAGATCGATGCTGATGCATCATCTGGCGGGTTTCATCAACCCTGCGGGCCCACAATTGGACGCCGGATCGCATCTGCATAGGCCGCAAACACAGGTAAGAGCCTATGTACAGCTATCCTGCCCTTACAGGGGTAATAGCTTGAGGGCATGTGGTATGGATCTAACACACTCACCGGCAAATGGATCGCTGCTAGCATCTCTACTGCGGGCCTTGGTTCATTAATGGTTATAAGTTCTACCTTGACTGAATGTCAGGTTCATATGTATTGCTGCTGAATGCATTGATTATAATGTCTACCTTTGCTAAATGCATAGATCTTTATTGCATTTCAGGTCACTCCTGCGCCTGATCCAGGTTTATAGACAGAATCTCTAAGCTATGCTTGACTTAGAATTATGTCTTACCAGCATTTCAGTGTGATAATCTGTTGATCTTTACACTGAATTTACTAACCATGTGTCTCTGGTAAGTAATGAGCATGCACCCCCCCCCCCTGAGCTGATATGTAAACATGTGTGAAATAATGATTTCACCAGAATCTAGGTTTTTGCTTTCTATGTTGTTCTCCATTAGTTCTGGCCTCATACATGAATGGCATTTGAGAGGAGTGACATTCAATCCCCGGCAGCGGAAACTTTCTACAGTAGTTATTGGCTGGGATCTATGGCTTGTCTGTACAATTCATTGTAACCTCATACTATGTGGTTCTTTGTTTTACATAGACGTCTCTCTGAGCGGACCTGTCACAGACCCCTATGCGAGGGTAAAGAGAAGGAAAAATTAGGCAGAGGTTATGTCAACCCCAGAGGTGGAGGCTGGTGGCAAAAATATAAAAACCAGAACTCAACTCTCCGACGGCCCCAGCTGCTCCCTACTTGACCAGTTCGGCCGCAATGACGGGTCCGTACACGAGCTGGCGTCGCCAGGCTATGACGTTGGCAAGCGCGCTGACGTCATGGTCTGGCGGACGCCGAAGCTCATACGGACCTGTCACTGCGGCACCGGATGGGGTCAGGTAGGGAGAGCGGCGTCGGGGACGTGAGTTTATGTGTTATTAATTTTATGTACTGGGGTGGCGTGTATACCGGGGGCAGGCTTGTAAACCACAGGAGGCTGTCTAGAGGGTGATGGCTGTTACTGGGGCTATGGGGCAGTCTGGCTGTCTACTGGGGCTATGGGGCAGTCTGGCGGTTATGGGGCATGGGCAGTTGTGCTACATACTGGGGTTGGGGGGGCTACTAGTCATAGTAGCTATATTCCTGTAAATAGGGGGTAGATTTATAGTTATATCTTGTACGTAAGGGGGGCATTTATGTAGATATATTCCTGTACGTAAGGGGGCAGGATAATAGTAGATATATTCTTGTACATAAGGGGGGCAGGTATAGTAGATATATTCTTTACATAAGGGGGGGCAGCGCTTATAGGAGATACACTCACCGGCCACTTTTTAGGTACACCTGTCCAACTGCTCGTTAACACTTAATTTCTAATCAGCCAATCACTGGCGGCAACTCAGTGCATTTAGGCATGTGACATGGTCAAGACAATCTCCTGCAGTTCAAACCGAGCATCAGTATGGGGAAAGAAAGGGATTGAGTGCCTTTGAACGTGGCATGGTTGTTGTGCCAGAAGGGCTGGTCTGAGTATTCAGAAACTGTTGATCTACTGGATTTCACGCACAACCATCTCTAGGGTTTACAGAGAAATGGTCCGAAAAAGAAAAAACATCCAGTAATCGGCAGTTCTGTGGGCGGGGGAAATGCCTGTTGAGGTCAGAGGATGAATGGGCAGACAGACTGGTTCGAGCTGATAGAAAGGCAACAGTGACTCAAATCACCCACCCGTTACAAACCAAGGTAGGCAGAAGAGCATCTCTGAACGCACAGTACGTCGAACTTGAGGCAGATGGGCTACAGCAGCAGAAGACCACACCGGGTGCCATCCTTTAGCTAAAAAAGGAAACTGAGGCTACAATTTGCACAAGCTCATCGAAATTGGACAGTAGAAGATGGAAAAAGGTTGCCTGGTCTGATGAGTCTCGATTTCTGCTGCGACATTCAGATGGTAGGGTCAGAATTTGCGGTCAACAACATGAAAGCAGGATCATTGCCCTTTGTATCAACTGTTCAGGCTGGTGGTGGTGGTGTCATGGATGTGGGGTAATATTTTCTTGCACTCTATTGGGCCCTTGGTACCAATTGAGATCGTTGCAACGCCACAGCCTACCTGAGTATTGTTGCTGACCAGCTCATCCCTTTATGACCACAATGTACCTAACATTGATGGCTAATTTAGCAGGATAATGCGCCATGTCATAAAGGGAATACTCAGACTGGTTTCTTGACATGACAATGAGTTCACTGTACTCAAAATGGCCTCCACACAATCAATCCAATAGAGCATCTTGGGAATGTGGTGGAACGGAGATTCGCTCATGGATGTGCAGCGACAAATCTGCGGCAACTGTGTGATGCCATCATGTCAATATGGACCAAAAATCTGTGAGGTAATGCTTCCAGCACCTTGTTGGAATCTATGCCATGAAGATGAGGCATTTCGAAGGCCAAAGGGGGTCCAACCCGTTACTAGCATGGTGACCTAATAAAGGGGCGTGAGTGGATATTCTGTACAATAGAGGGCAGTATTATAGTAGATAGATAATCTTTAATAGGCAGTTATGAGAGAGTATTTCAGGGGCCAGTTACATTCTTGTTTATTGGAGAAGGTATGTATATGTTTTTAGTGTACATATATGGCAGTATTAAGTTGTGTGCTCTTAAAATAGAAGTTTTATCCTTACAAGGAGGCAGTATGAGTCTCTTTCTCTGCGGTGTACATGTTGATTAGACCATCTATTACCAGTTTATGGAGTTTGTAGTAACTCCACCCACATCACAAGGCCACGCTACTTGTTTTGACCCGCCCATAGAATGGGGCCACTTTAAATTCCCAATCCGCCCCTGGATGTCACACACACTGCTCAGCCTCCATGTTTGATGCATTAACACGATCACATGAAATTTTATTTTCATGATTTGAGTATCTTCCAAATCCAAACATCCATAGATGTATTCATTATGATTCCAATGATCATTTTTATGCTTTATCGTTGGAGTCATCATATTATTAATACAGGATTGCAACTGGAATATTTTATCTGAGACATCCAGGATTTTCAGTATCCCTTTATTTTTTGAGGGTTTCGTATATGATTGATAGGATTTTTGGCCTACATTTTAATTTAATACTTTTTCACTTTTAATAGAATGTTATATATAATAAAATATTAAGTTTCACAATAAAACTTGTTACCAAATACCCCATATAGAAATATGCCACATGTCATTCGCCTGTATGCTACAGCAGACAAAAGCTGATGCTGTTCCTAAGTTGACAACATCTTTATGCCATAATAGTTTCACACCAGCTGACATCTATGGGGTAAGAAGTGATCCAGGGGTAGTATGACATTTTATAATTAAATAAATGATACAAGTGATCCAGGGGTAGTATGACATTTTATAATTAAATAAATGATACCATCTTATGTTTTTGAACTATTGTCTATTTAGTACATTATGACTGATGTAACTTTTTACATATACAGGCATTACGCACAAGATAGGTTCCATAGGTTTGTACTTAAGTTGAATTTGTATGTAAGTCGAAACTGTATATTTTATCATTGTAGATCCAGACAAAAACATTTTTTTGCCCCAGTGAAAATTAGAGTTTCAAAATTTTTTGTTGTAATGGAACCAAGGATTATCAATAAAGCTTCACTACAGACACCTTACAGCTGATCATTGCAGCCTGGGACTATAGTAAAGCATTCAGAGAGGTCACAGTGGGCAGAGGGGTCCGTCTGTAAGTCGGGTGTCCTTAAGTACGGGACCGCCTGAATATATTATTTTTGTTGTTTCAGAATAGCACAATGAACTTATTGGGGATTGTTGTTAAAGCCATGTAAGGGCCTTTTTTTGGCGGACGATGCAAAGTTCATTCTAGACCCACTTTGGGTTCATACAACTTTCAGAGTTTTAAAAAAAATATGAGGGGTCCGTCTGTAAGTCGGGTGTCCTTAAGTAGGGGACCGCCTGAATATATTATTTTTGTTGTTTCAGAATAGCACAATAAACTAATTGGGGATTGTTGTTAAAGCCATGCAAGGGCTTTTTTTTGGCGGACGATGCAAAGTTCATTCTAGACCCACTTTGGGTTCATACAACTTTCAGAGTTTTAAAAAAAATATATATTTTTAAATTTTTTTTTACAATTTTATCATTTTTATTTTTTTTTTTAGTGTTTTTTTTTTTTCCATTTAACTTTTGAAAGTACTTTTCTTGCAGTGCATTGTTGCCCATGAATCTACTTGTTTTTTTTTTTCGGTGGCAAAAACTTTGATTTTGTCATCATTCAAATAAATGAGATCATTGCAGAAATCTCTGTCAAAAAAATCAGCCTCATGTGAATCCTCCCTAGACGTCCCTTTTATGTAACAATGACCCTATAACTGTTCTGCCAGGCTGTGCCCGACTGTGATAATCCTAAAAACCTATTTTTCAGGAATTCTTTCCCAGTAGCATGGCCGCAGCTCAGGCTGTGTGATACCATTACCACTGTGGTCTATGGACCTTGAGGCAGCCTGACAGCATATCATGTCGTTTACAGGGGTAATGGTTGAGGCTGTGTATAGCCACCATTACCCACCAAATGGAATTGACTCCTTCATCTACTACCGTTGGGCCGTGTGATCATCAACCCTACGTTGCTTTTCATTGGACGGCCTAATCGGCAGCCCAGGTAAGAGCACTCGTACAAGCCTATCCTGTCCTTAAGGGTAATAAAGACTGTGTTGAGTATTACCACAACACTGAAACGTGGATCGACTATGCATATCTGGCGGTTTCATCAACCCTGCGTGCCTCACAATGGACGCCGGATGCTCTGCATAGGCCGCAAACCAGGAAGAGCTATGTACCAGATATCCTGCCCTACAGGGGTAATAGCTTGAGGCATGTGGTATGATCTAACACACGTCACCGGCAAATGCAGATCGCTGCTAGCATCTCTACTGGGGCCTTGGTTCATTAATGGTTATAAGTTGGCTACCTTGCTGGAATGTCAGGTTCCTATGTATTGCTGCTGACATGCATTGTATATAATGTCTTACCTTGATAAATGCATAGATTTTATTGCATTTCAGGTCACTCCTGCGCCTGATCAGGTTATAGAGAATCTCTAAGCTGCTTGACTTAAATTATTCTTACCAGCATTTCAGGTGATAAATCTGTTGATCTTTACACTGAATTTACTAACCATTGTCTCTGGTAAGAAATGAGCATGCACCCCCCCCCTAGCTGATATGTAAACATGGTGTGAAATAATGATTACCAGAATTCTAGGTTCTTGCTTTCTATGTTGTTCTCCATTAGTCTGCACTCATACATGAATGGCATTGAGAGGAGTGATCATTCAATCCCCGGCAGGAGAAACTTTCTACAGTAGTTATTGGCTGGGTCATGGCTTGTCTTACAATCTCTTAACCTCATACTCATGTGTTCTTTGTTTTCATAGACGTCCTCCCTGAGCGGCCTGTCACAGACCCCCTATGCAGAGGGTAAAGAGAAGGAAAAATAGGCAGAAGGTTATGTCAACCCCAGGGTGGGCTGGTGGCAAAAATAAAAAACCATGAAACTCAACTCTCCGAACGCGCCCCAGGCTGCTCCCTACTTGACCCAGTTCGGCCGCAATGACGGGTCCGTACAGGAGCTGGCGTCGACCAGGCGTAGGAACGTTGGCAAGCGGCGACGTCATGGTCTGGCGTGACGGCCGAACTCATACGGACCTGTCACTGCGGCCGGACTGGGATCAGGTAGGGGAGCGGCGTCGGGGACGTGAGTTTCATGTGTTATTATTTTTATGTACTGGGGTGGCGCTGTATACCGGGGGCAGGCTGTAAACCACAGGAGGCTGTCTAGAGGGGTGACTGGCTGTATACTGGGGCTATGGGGCAGTCTGGCTGTATACTGGGGCTATGGGGCAGTCTGGCGGTTATGGGGCATGGGCAGTTGTGCTACATACTGGGGTGGGGGGGCTACTAGTAATAGTAGCTATATTCCTGTACATAGGGGGTAGTATTATAGTAGTTATATCCTTGTACGTAAGGGGGGCATTATTATAGTAGATATATTCCTGTACGTAAGGGGGGCAGTATAATAGTAGATATATTCTTGTACATAAGGGGGGCAGGTATAGTAGATATATTCTTTACATAAGGGGGGGCAGCGCTTATAGGAGATACACTCACCGGCCACTTTTTAGGTACACCTGTCCAACTGCTCGTTAACACTTAATTTCTAATCAGCCAATCACATGGCGGCAACTCAGTGCATTTAGGCATGTGGACATGGTCAAGACAATCTCCTGCAGTTCAAACCGAGCATCAGTATGGGGAAGAAAGGTGATTGAGATGCCTTTGAAACGTGGCATGGTTGTTGGTGCCAGAAGGGCTGGTCTGAGTATTCGAAAATGTTGATCTACTCGGATTTTCACGCACAACCATCTCTAGGGTTTACAGGAAATGGTCCGAAAAAGAAAAAACATCAGTGACGGCAGTTCTGTGGGCGGGGGGAAATGCCTTGTTGAGGTCAGAGGATGAATGGGCGCAGACTGGTTCGAGCTGATAGAAAGGCAACAGTGACTCAAATCACCACCCGTTACAAACCAAGGTAGCAGAAGAGCATCTCTGAACGCACAGTACGTCGAACTTGAGGCAGATGGGCTACAGCAGCGAAGACCACACCGGGTGCCATCCTTTAGCTAAAAAAGGAAACTGAGGCTACAATTTGCACAAGCTCATCGAAATTGGACAGTAGAAGATTGGAAAAAGGTTGCCTGGTCTGATGGAGTCTCGATTTCTGCTGCGACATTCAGATGGTAGGGTCAGAATTTGCGGTCAACAACATGAAAGCAGGATCATTGCCCTTTGTATCAACTGTCAGGCTGGTGGTGGTGGTGTCATGGATTGGGGTAATATTTTCTTGCCACTCTATTGGGCCCTTGGTAACCAATTGAGATCGTTGCAAGCCACAGCTACCTGAGTATTGTTGCTGACCGTCTCATCCCTTTATGACCACAATGTACCTAACATATGATGGCTATTTAGCAAGGATAATGCGCCATGTCATAAAGGGAATACTCAGACTGGTTTCTTGAACATGACAATGAGTTCACTGTACTCAAATGGCTCTCACCACCAGATCAATCCAATAAGCATCTTTGGGAATGTGGTGGAACGGAGATTCGCTCATGGATGTGCAGCCGACAAATCTGCGGCAACTGTGTGATGCCATCATGTCAATATGGACCAAAAATCTGTGAGGAATGCTTCCAGCACCTTGTTGGAATCTATGCCATGAAGATGAGGCATATTCGAAGGCAAAGGGGGTCCAACCCGTTACTAGCATGGGTGACCTAATAAAGGGGCAGTGAGTGGATATTCTGTACAATAGAGGGCAGTATTATAGTAGATAGATATATCTTTCAAGCATATTATAGTGGTATATTGTCACAGGGGCCAGTTACAATTCTTGTTTATTGGAGAAGGTATGTAGTATGTTTTAGTGTACATATATGGCAGTATTAAGTTGTGTGTCTCTTAAATAGAAGTTTTATTCCTTACAAGGAGGCAGTATGAGTCTCTTTCTCTGCGGTGTACATGTTGATTAGACCATCTATACCAGTTTTATGGAGTTTAGTAGTAACTCCACCCACATCACAAGGCCACGCTACTTGTTTTGACCCGCCCATAGAATGGGGCCACTTTAAATTCCCAATCCGCCCCTGGATGTCACACACACTGCTCAGCCTCCATTGTTTGATGCATTAACACGATCACCATGAAATTTTATTTTCATGATTTTGAGTATCTTCCAAATCCAAACATCCATAATGGTATTCATTATGATTTCCAATGATCATTTTTATGCTTTATCGTTGGAGCATCATATTTTAATACAGGATTGCAACTGGAACTATTTTATCATGAGTTTCATCCAGGATTTTAGACCCTATTTTTGTGGATCTATTGTTTAGGATTTTTGGCCTACATTTTAATTAATACTTTTTATTTTAATAGAATGTTATATATAATAAAATATTAAGTTTCACAATAAAAATTGTTTACCAAATACCCCATATAGAAATATGCCACATGTCATTCGCTGTATGCTACAGCAGACAAAGCTGATGCTTCCTAAGTTGACAACATCTTTATGCCATAATAGTTTCCACACCAGCTGACATCTATGGGGTAAGAAGTGATCCAGGGGTGTAGTGACATTATAATTAAATAAATGATACTTCATCTATGTTTTTGAACTATTGTCTATTTAGTACATTATGACTGATGTAACTTTTTACAATAAAGGCATACGCACAGATAGGTTCCATAGTTTGTACTTAAGTTGAATTTGTATGTAAGTCGACTGTTATTTTATCATTGTGAATCCAGACAAAATTTTTTTGCCCCAGTGAAAATTAGAGTTCCAAATTTTTTGTTGTAATGGGAACCAAGGATTCAATAAAGCTTCACACAGACACCTTACAGCTGATCATTGCAGTCTGGGACTATAGTAAGCATTTAGAGAGGTCGAGTCACAGTGGGCAGAGGGGTCCGTCTGTAGTCGGGTGTCCTTAAGTAGGGGACCGACTGAATATATTATTTTTGTTGTTTCAGAATAGCACAATAACTATATGGGGATTGTTGTTAAAGCCATGAAGGGCCTTTTTTTGGCGGACGATGCAAAGTTCATTCTAGACCCTTGGGTTCATACAACTTTCAGAGTTTTAAAAAAAATATATTTTTTATTTTTTTTTACAATTTATCATTTTATTTTTTTTTTTAGTGTTTTTTTTTTTATTCTTTGAAAGTATCTTTCTTGCAGTGCATTGTTACCATGAATCTACTTGTTTTTTTTCCGGTGGCAAAAAACTTTGATTTGTATCATCAATAATGAGACATTGCAGACTCTGTCAAAAAAATCAGCCTATGTGAATCCTCCCTAGACGTCCCTTTTATGTAACAATGACCCTATAACTGTTCTGCCAGGCTGTGCCCGTCTGTGATAATCCTAAAAACCTATTTTTCAGGAATTCTTTCCCAGTAGGAATCCCATCCATTAGTATAGATGAGCATTATACTGGTCCAGTGTATTCTCCAGGCTGTAACCTGGCCCCTACATACCGTATTTTTCAGACTATAAGGCGCACAAAAAATCCTTTGATTTTCTCAGAAATCAAAGGTGAGCCTTATAGTCCAGTGCGCCTTATATATGAACCGTACTGACAGATAACAGCTGCCACCTGCTGTTCATTCATCCTTATACTCAGGTGCGCCTTATATATGAACCTAGACATTCTAGCAGGCATTTATTGATGGTGCGCCTTATACTCCAGTGTGCCTTATAGTCCGAAAAATACTGTATCTGTGATGTAATATGTTTTATGTAAGGATAAATGTATGTAGGATGTATAAGGACACTGGGATTACATAATGGGGAACATCTACTAAGGGTCTGCGGACCTCATTGCCGCCGGGTTTCCCGACTATTTCTCCACAAGTTTAACATTCATCCCCTGTTGACAATATCAATGGATCCACAGAATAAAGGACCAAAATTCCCCCAACCCTCTCCATGCCAGATTTCGGAGGTCTTATAGAAGCCAAAAGAAAGCAAGACTCGGAAGAGCCTCTGGTGTAGAGTGGATGAGAGGACCTGTGGTTAGTGATGAGCAGAACCATTAAAATTTAGTTTCAACTGGAACTGAATTTTAAAATCCTGTTTGTGACCCCCCAACCAGTTGGATTCTGTTAACTGTCACCTGCAGCATCGAGGTTACACAACATTTGGAGAGAATCTAATGCCCAAAGGTTTTGTAATGTGTTGCGTAACAGATTTGCCTCTTGTCTGATTGGTTAATCTTAGGCACCGCCCACCAATCCTGGCTTATATAATGGAGGGACAGAGAAGTCTATGGCATCTTCACTCAACATCGAAACCACAGGAGTCAGTGTAGGGAACAGCGATTTCATTTATTTGGTTTGAATTTATCAAGAACCATTTTTTTTCTTATTTACTGCATGAAGTGAAATCTACAGGGTTTTGCTCTTTTTGTGCCTTTTGTGAGTCTTTTGCCCCTTTTTTGCCTCTCATCAGTCTTTGTAATTTTGTCTCTTTGTCAAATGCAGATTTTCTTTTCAGACTTTTTAGGTGCAAATTTTTTTAAAAAAGGCGCAAATTTTGGAGCAACTCCTACCGTTGCTTTTCCTAAGCATGGTTGGGACTGGAATATTTTTCCGCAATTATTTGCACCCTTTCAGGCACAAATTAATGTTAGATCAGGTGCAAACATCTGGAAGTAGGATAAATACAAAGACAAATTAGGCACAACCAGGAACTCCGGCGAACTGCTGGAAAAAGGCACAATGTCGCAAATAACCAATGCTCTCAGAAAGTCACTAAAATATAAACATATTTTAATTTGTTACATATAGAGAGTTTTGGTTACTTATTGTACATTGAGTGGACTTTCTATTATAGAATAGAACTTTTATTGTACAGTATGGGGGAGAAGGTGGAGCCTTCTGATAGGTCTGATGGGTGCCGTAGGGCGGGGTTTGGGTCATACGCTGTCTCACTGTGCGCCAGATATTGATACATTCCCCTTATATAAAGTATATAGTGTATTGAGAAATCTGTATTTATATACAGATCAATTGTGTGTGGTACATGTCTAATTTTTGAGGAATAATTATTTTTAGAAATTTTATACACCGTGAATTTTTAGATTTGGGTTTTCCATTTTATACCTTTTTGGTGGTAATTGTACATGATATAACTGTTTATATTCATTTTAGCTGATGTAGTTTGGTTATTAATACTTTAATGTTTTATCCTAGGAACAATGAACTTCTGTGCAACATTGAAACGTTTGGATGTTTCCTGCTTGGGTCTGTGGCAGCGTTATCACAGGTAAGTACATTTATCTTGGAATGTTTTTGTAGCTATGATCTTTGTTCTCATTGGTTCTGTCTTAATTTTACTTCAGTTTATATCACAAGGTAACAGTTTTACATTATTTACAAAAATGGGACGACATTATTTACAAAAATCGGACGACAAAAATCGGACGTCAATGTTTTCTTCATGACCAATTTGCACCAGACCAGGGCACTGTTTTTCACAGATTCCTCAAGAACTATAATTCACTAGTGATCCGTAAAAAAGGTTCTGACTACGACCTGCTCTACTCTTTAACGGATCGCTCACACAACAGTGTTTAATTCCATTCCATTAAACAGTGAAAACCAGGTGCTCCCGACACCAACCTCAACAAGTCAGTTAATTCCAGTGATCAGAGGATCAGGTCGGGAGATTTCTTCCGCACACAAGCGATTTCCACCGACTGCACTTGTGGACAAGAGACCGTAGTGCAGCTGTGAGCTGTCCATTAAAAAGAAAGATGGTCATGTGAGTTTGCCCTAATTCATACAGGTCAGGAAGCCTTTAAGTGCAGCGGTTGAAAATGGTTGATACAATTAATAAGAATAATAAATACATCAGTGATGGGACCCCCATGGATCATGAGAATGGGTGTACGATGTACCCTGTCATACCCCTCATTGCACCTCGAGATGACCGGAGCATCCTCTCCCGTATGTGGAGGCTTCTTCCGTTCAAATATATGAATAACTCCCCACACTCGGGATTGGCTGTAGAGGAGCAGGGGGCGTCGCTAAGCCCAGTGATGGGTGTTTTAATAACACATGGAGTCACATGGAGAAGCTGTTCCCCAAGGGTGGGGGGAAACTGCTCCTTTCCAGCCCCTCCTAAAAGGCAACTGTCTAGTCACACTGCAGATGCTAATGAAAGGTACAATATAACATATCTTTATCTGAAAAACCTATTTTTAATACAAAAACACTTTGGCAGTGTATGTACTATGCTCTGTGGGGGCTGGGGGAGTGCTAAAAATGGGTCTCCTGGTGACAGGTTCCCTTTAAGTTGATATAGAGGATTTTTTTAAAATTTGTTTTTAACTCAGTGGGGGGCATTTAAAAAAAAACTGTGCTTTGGAGTTTTTTTGGGGGCGGGGGGGGGGGGGGGGGGGGGCTTGCTTGATTTATCCCAGGGAGTGATAGTTCTGGGATATGAGTAATTTTTTTGTTAATTTTGGTTTTAAGTTGCCCAAAAACTGCAAATTTTTGTAATCTTTTTCCTACACCAGAGAGAGAGAGTAGTTTTTATTGCAGCCAAGTTGCCAAAATTAGTGATTCAAAAATTAAATCAGACTCTGCAAACTTTTCTGGGTGGGGGACAAGTTGCAAATTTTTGCACAAATCCATCAATGTGCCCAAACAAGTCACAAATACAACTGAAAAAAAAAATAAAGCTATATGGCCACTAGTATTTTTTGGCTTTTTTTCTTTACTGTTATCTCACTACTTCTCTATCCACCTTTAATTTTTTTTTAATTGCTATTTTAAAATGTAATAAAAACATTATTAAAAGTTTTACATTTTATATGGAAAAAGAGGCGTGTATTCATTAAAAAGGGTGTGGCTTAAGCCAAACAAAAAATATCCCTATGTCAAAATTAAATGCAATTTTTCCACCACATTCTAAGGCATCTAATCTGGAGGGAAAGTTTAGACTAGACATCTTAGTGTTTACCATTGTTGTTATATTTCTAAATTTACAGCACGTGATTGCTCAGAGATCTGGACAAGGAACAAAAATTCTTCCAGTGATATCTACACGATATTGCCAAACGGAGCTAACAGGACATTCAAGGTAAAAATCTAATTAAATTTCAAAAATAAAGAGCTTTTTCAATATTTGTTTTATATCTTCTCTTTTAGGTTTTCTGTGAAATATCAAAGAAAGGAGGTTGGACATTAATACAAAAACAAAACGAGACGATGGAGTATCCTTTTCTGGAGTCCTTTTAAGATTTTCCAAAGCCCATTTCATAGTAATGCTCCATTTCCTGTTCTCTGCCTCGTGATTGTGTTTTGCTCTCCTTGACCAGTGGGAATAAGGATACCCCTAAAGGGAAACCTGGCAACTGCATGATGTCATTTTTTAGGCTGGTGACTAACTTTTCTATAGCCTCTGTATGGGGCCTGATTCTATAAATGCCTTTGTCAGCATTCTGAAAATTCAGTACTTTATAATAAGTTTACCTTCACATTAACCGGCTCCCTGCAGCGTGTGTGGTGAGTTCTGGGAGGGACACGTGTGCAGCCTGTGTCTCAATCTCCTATCCTACACCGCCAATCCAGCCCTTGTCACCTCCTGCTCTCTGGGCCCTTGCCAAGTTGGCATAGCAGAGGCATGGGTGGAAGGGGAATGGTTGAGGAGGAGAGGTAAGATACAGAGGAGAAACCTGCACACAACAGGCTGCAGCCATCCCCTCCTCAGAGACTCCCAACACATGCCAGCAAGAGCCACATAATGTGAATATAACAAGTAAAAGTAAAAAACACGAAATGATGTCAGTATCCTGACAATGGTATTTTAAAATCAGCATAACACCAAGCTAATCGGAAACCTGAACACAGCCTAAAATACATTCCTGCTGAAGGTTCCCTTAAAAATAAAAACCCTATCATACGCTGTTATAAATCTCTGATATATATATATATAATAAGATATAATGTTATAATGTCTCTAAGTAGGTGAACACTGGCTTTCGAGTCTGAATAACTATGAATGTTTTTGCTTACACCGGCGCAGAAACGTCGGCCCGCCATCTACTACCTCTCCTTATTGGGGACTTTGCTGATTACTGAGGCCTTTGCGGAGTCAAACCCTTGTGAGAGTATTGGGGATGCAAGTAAAGTTTTATATACTCTCAGCTGGGACTTACTCTGGGACAGCGGGTAGGTGGCTATGATAAGTTCTCTAATTGAAGGTACATTGGAAAGATGTAGGTGTACAGAATCCCTAAACTTATCCTCACAATGTAGGCGACGCCTTTGCCGAAAATATAGAAATCCCCGGAAGTAACCATGGTAGTAATTTCAGTGCTCCAGATAAGCCCAATGATGGCTGCCACCCACAGTGTATATTTGGGGATATTGCATACATCAGCTGTAGTGGACGTTACCGGGCTGCCTGGTGGTTCAACGCCTCCGGATCCGCAAAACTCAACAGTGAATGGAGGAGGCCCGCCACGAATCATGGCAGAGCCTTAGGCCCGTTCTTCCACACTGCGAGTGTGATGCGATGAACTCGCATCCCACTCGCACGCATGCTTCCGGGAACTCCACGGCCCTGAACTGCACACCGGGAGTGAACTGACTGCTGTAGTTCACTCCCGCGGTGCAGCGTTTGGCGTGCCGTTCCCGGCAGCATGCGTTGCAAGTGTGATGGCGAGTTCATCGCCATCACACTCGTAGTGTGGAACGGGCCTTCCTGTATCTTGGCCAACGTGGAGACCTCACAGTCACTGAAATTCAACGCGCAATGTATCTAATACGTGAATAGCTGGACATTTTAGATGTAGTATATACAGTATATATTGTGTATCCATTTTTCATTTTCATAAAAATTCAAAAAGTCTTTCAGTCGATGTGTTTATTCAATTAACCAAGTCACTTCCTAAGCAATGAAATGGCCATACTTAAGGCCTCTTTCACACTTTCGTTGTGGATCGTGTCATGTTTTTGCCTGCGTTTTGGTCATTTTTTGCTTTTTCACATGTTGCATGTGAAAAAAATAATCAAACCGGAGATGTCTATGAATTATGTGTAATAATGAGGAATAACACAGGGAAAAGTATTAAACATGAATGAAGAGAGGTGCAAAAAGTCATGACACCAGTTGACATTGATCAGTAATTAGAAAGCAATCTTGTCACTTGGTGAAGTATAAGATCAAGTCTTTGATTGATGGCTTATAAAATGGTTTCAATATGCATAATATTCTCACATTAGTTGATGATATTACAAGTAAATTTCTGTATTTATCCTTATTTGCCTTATCAGAAACTGCATTGTAACTAAAATGTCTGTAAAACAGTTAATGAACCAAGCAAAATATGTTGATATACATGTTCATGTTTATTTCTGAAAAAACAAATAAAATGTTTAAAAAAATAAAATAAAACGGTCCAAGAACACAACTTGTGGCAGCACCCTTGGGGTGTGTTCGCACATGGCATTTTGGATACAGCAATGAAAAAACTTTTAGCAATCAGGAAAAACGCTTATGGAGTAGCTAAACGCATTGTAACATTTAAAAACACATGCGTTCTGACAAGTGTCTGGACGCACCCATTTTGATCCAAAACATCACATGTGAATGCACCCTTACCGCTGAGGAAAATCCAAGAAAACAAAAAACACCAGTGTTTTGGCATACAAAACTGGGTGAATAAAGAACTGGGGGCATGTGCTGTGGCTAAATATGTTCTGGGGCTACCTATCTACTAAAGGGGAAAAGCTGTGACCACCTACCGTATATACTCGAGTATAAGCTGACCCGAGTATAAGCCGAGACCCCCCCCCAATTTTACCACCAAAAACTGGGAAAACCTATTGACTCGAGTATAAGCCGAGGGTGGGAAATGCATTGATCACAGACCCCCTCAGTATATTGACAGCAAGTCTCCAGTAGTATATAGCCAGTCTGCCTCCAGTAGTATACAGCCGGCCCAGCTGAAAAACTCGGCTTATACACAAGTATATACGGTATCTCAGCCAAAAAGGTTCCTGACCCCTGTTATATACAAAAAAGGTCCAGTTGACGGACCACACTTGAAACCCTTTGTCTCAAAACATAACTGTGATAAACAAAGGAGATTCACATGCCAGGTATTGTCCTGTTCATCAAGTCACCTGTGAATCCCCCATCAATATCCCTTAAATCAAAAGACAAAGGGTTATAAAATCTGTTGGTTATAGCAAGCTTGGACACCGAGATATAAATATCTTGGGATGGGACCATAGCAAATGGGTCAGGTTTGGTATCAATGCGATCCAGGAACTCTCCCGGATCCAATGACTTCCCCTTGAGAAGCTATGACTGCTTCAAGGTTCTGAATTTAATACCAAGTAGGAGGGTCCTATGAACCCTCCAGGGGGTGTGCCCACACCTAATATATTCCAAAGGCCCCTAACGACCTTGTATTTCTTCTGAGAAAACATTTACCATCAAGTACAGGAAGGAGGCCTATCAGTTTCCATTAGGCCCACAAACACAAGTAACTAACATACGAATCCCCACGCCTGTGTCTCGGTTATTTCTACCGGGTTGGTTCCTCACCCTTTATAATCCCATTTCGGACCAGGCTTATATTAAAGGAGAACAGCTCGGGTTGATAAGGTTCTGTTTCACTGAGGCTAGGGAAAGAAATGTTATAGCCATTCAGGATTGGGATTTATTGTTGTGCTATATCCGTAGGTTGTGTGGACAACTCTAAAATCACTTCCTGCGCCTTTTAGAACACGTGCGTTCTAGGATAATTGACCTTGCATACCCTTCAGGGGTCCGAAACGTCACGGTTTCCTTCACAATAACATTTATTCTAAATACTGTTAAAATAAAGAGTACCTTCCTATCAGTGAACTAACAGACTATTAAAAAATCTACAGTACAAGTTGCTTGTCGTTTATTGTTTCACACAGTGTGATGTCAGGGGGAAATTGAGGTGTATTTGTAGGGATGACTCCTATATTATATACAGCCATCCGAGGTTGCTAGTGTTCAGATATGGCAACACTAGCATACAATTTGATACATTTCTTTGATTTGTGTCGATTACTCAATAAGTATATAACTGCGCTTGACTGTGTATAGAATACAGCGTTGCCCAATTCTTCAGTTTGTTCTAAAGTAGGGGACCATCTGTATATTTCACTAACACTTTTCTATGAATAGGAAACCTTTTTCCCCCTCTTACTGCAGTTGGTCATTTGTATAAGCTTACAGTCTTACATTAAGTTCAGCAGTTATTTCTACTACGGTATGTATTTTCCTATGTTTTACTAATTACTGTCTTGCGGTTTGTTTTTTTTTGCCTCATGCACTTTTTACCTTATTTGCACTAAGTGGCACTATATTCACGGTTAGTTACTTCCCTAAGAGCATCATACAATATTCCTTCATTTCAACGATTTATACATCATACACTAGGACTGCCAAATAATTAAAAAGAAAAAAAAAATTAAGCATCACTGTAGCCTCGCCTACCGGATGTGAGCGTTTCTGGTGTAACACCGATTTATAAAGCATCTGTTTGTGACATCACATTGTTCGCCGTTATCATGTCGACCAACAAGAATGGCCCAAATATCAAAACCCAATCAGGTGGACCAAGAAAGTACCAGGAAAGACCCATCATTGGTACAGATATACTCACCTTATTTCCTATGCGACACGCATGCGGGCAAAGTTACATATGCTCGCAGAGATTAGCCAAACTGCGGCTGCGCTGACACTGCTCAATCTCTGCTCATGAGAGTCAATGGCCGATCATGATAGTGACTGACTCAACTGCGACTGCGCTGATTATATTCCGTATTGTGTCTGTGCTACTACTTAGCCACTCTAATGATGGAATAAAACACTTCACATATCCCTGGAGCAGGGATGGGCTAACCTATGGCACTGGGTGCCAGAGGTGGCACTCAGAGCCCTTTCTGTGGGCACTCAGGACATCACCAGAGATGACTCCAGGTATTCTCCCGCAGTCCCAGACAGCCCAGGACTTGATGGTGCACAGAGCTATTTAAAGTGACAGCTGTCCTGGGAACTATTTTCTGCTTTATTGGTGTCCTTCAGGTGCTGGTATAAATGAAAACTGTGAGAGTATAAATCACACAATGAAATGTTCTGTGTTGGCACTTTGCGATAAATAAGCGGGTCCTTTGTTGTAGTTTGGGCACTCGGTCTCCTAAAAGGTTCGTTTGTGCTGCTATCATTTTTAATATTTATCATACTTTTTTGGCAGAGGTCATCAGAGTTCATTCTCCAAAGTACAATGTGTTTGCTAGCCCCTCCCTGGTGATCAAACCAGGAAGTGTCACTAAGTTTGTTTTTTACCACCAGTTCATCCTAAACACCTCAAACACCTGAAACATACCTTAAAAATTAAGCAGCAAAACAAAAATTTTTGCTGCCACAAAACCAGCACAACGTAGCACTAAGTTTGACACCAGGTTTGTTTGATTCCGTTAATGTGGGGGGGCTGCTTGAACTTTTGAACTTTCATTTTTTTTTTTTCAAAATCAACAAAAGCAGCACAAACAAAAATTTGTGCAGCACA
Organism: Engystomops pustulosus; assembly: GCA_019512145.1. NCBI lineage: Eukaryota > Metazoa > Chordata > Amphibia > Anura > Leptodactylidae > Engystomops > Engystomops pustulosus. The sequence goes on from CM033647.1 coordinate 68,964,703, forward strand.
AACGTAGCAGAATTGTTTCGGTCCCAGTTTTGTTGATTTGGGCAACGTGGGGGGGCTGGTTGACCTCTGAGACCTCTGGAAACTTTCATTAAAATCTAAAAAAAACGATAGCGACAAACGAAATTTCTGTGTGCCAAACCAGCACAAACGTATCACAAACGTTTGAACACCACATTTTGTTTGATTGAACAAGGTGGGGGGGCCAACTTCACTCAGGTCTAAAAAATGGTATTAAAAACACAAACAGATGTGAGAATAAAGAGACTTATTAAGTTCATAGATACTGGCCCCTTCGTACATTTAATGTATATAGGAGATACAAGATTGTCGCAAAGAAATCGCTTCATAATATAAATTTCATTCTTTTATGCTCAGAGATTGGTATCGGAGGCATTACATACATCACAAGACAATAATATTTTGTGGCAATGTACTTTGATTGGATACAACCTTATGTAAAAATTAATCTCCAGACAAATTCAGAACCTTAATATGTGTTTTTCTTATAGATGCTGAGACTAGATTTAAGTTACTTTGTCGTTAACCTCCCCCCCCCCTCCCTAAAAGCTAATAAGGTTTAAACAACGGGGGATTTCTCCCCCAAATATGTGTTACTGCAATCCTTAAGGAGTCTTGTTTTTAACCCGACGTTCACGACCCGTGACGTATAGCACGTCACGGGTCGGCCGCGGGTGCATGGAGAGGGCTCACCGCTGAGCCCTCTCCAGAGCCGGTAAGTTCTTTGCTGCATATTGCAGCACAGGCTTACCGGTAACACCCGCGATCGGTGCCACGCTCAAAAGGATTGCGGCGCATGGGCGCCGGCCATCTTTCGAGGATCGCTGCTCTCCCTGCTATGTTTGTACTATTTACTGTATTGCGCGTTTCGTTTGTTTTTGCCTCATGACACTTGTTACCTTATTTGCCAATAAGTGGCACTATATTCACGGTTAGTTACTTCCTAAGAGCATCATACAATATTCCTTCATTTCAACGATTTATACATCATACACTAGGACTGCCAAATAATTAAAAGAAAAAAAAAACATTAAGCATCACTGTAGCCTCGCCTACCGGATGTGAGCGTTTCTGTGTGTGTAACACCGATTTATAAAGCATCTGTTTGGAAATCACATTGTTCGCGTTATCGGTCGACCAACAAAATGGCCAAAAATCAAAGCCCAATCAGGTGGACCAAGAAAGTACCAGGAAAGACCCATCATTGGTACAGATATACACTTATTTCCTAGGACACGCTGCGGGCAAAAGTTACATATGCTCGCAGAGATTAGCCAAAACTGCGGCTGCGCTGACACTGCTCAATCTCTGCTCATGAGGTCAATGGCGATCAGATAGCGACTGACTTATAAGTGCGACTGCGCTGATTATATTCCGTATTGTGTCTGTGCTACTACTTAGCCACTCTAATGATGGAATAAAACACTCACATATCCCCTGTAGCAGTGATGGCTAACCTATGGCACTGGTGCCAGAGGTGGCACTCAGAGCCCTTTCTGTGGGCACTCAGGCAGGACATCACCAGAGATGACTCCAGGTATCTCCCGCAGTCCAGACGCCCAGGACTTGATGGTGCACAGAGCTATTTTTAAAGTGACAGCTGTCCTGGGACTATTTTCTGCTTTATTGGTGTCCTCAGGTGCTGGTATAAATGAAAACTGTGAGAGTATAAATCACACAATGAAATTTTCTGGTGTTGGCACTTTGCGATAAATAAGCGGGTCCTTTGTTGTAGTTTGGGCACTCGGTCTCTTAAAAGGTTCGTTTGTGCTGCTATCATTTTTAATATTTATCATACTTTTTTGCAGAGGTCATCAGAGTTCATTCTCCAAAGTACAATGTGTTTGCTAGCCCTCCCCCTGGTGATCAAACCAGGAAGTTCACTAAGTTTGTTTTTTACCACCAGTTCATCCTAAACACCTCAAACACCTGAACATACCTTAAAAATATAGCAGCAAAACAAAAATTTTTGCTGCCACAAACCAGCACAAACGTAGCACTAAAGTTTTGACACCAGGTTTGTTTGATTCCGTTAATGTGGGGGGGCTGCTTGAAACTTTTGAAACTTTCATTTTTTTTTATTTCAATAATCACAAAAGCAGCACAAACAAAAATTTGTGCAGCACAAACGTAGCAGAATTGTTTCGTCCCAGTTTTGTTTGATTTGGGCAACGTGGGGGGGCTGGTTGACCCTGAGACCTCTGGAAACTTTCATTAAAATCTAAAAAACGATAGCGACCAAACGAAATTTTCTGTGCTGCCAAACCAGGCACAAACGTAGCACAAACGTTTGAACCACACTACATTTTGTTTGATTGAACAAGGTGGGGGGGCCAACTTCACTCAGGTCTAAAAAATGGTATTAAAAAACACAAACAGATGTAGAATAAAGAGACTTATTAAGTTCATAGATACTGGCCCTTCGTACAATTTAATTGTATATAGTAGATACAAGATTGTCGCATAAGAAATCGCTTCATAATATAAATTTCATCTTTTATGCTCAGAGATGGTATCAGGAGGCATTACATACATCACAAGACAATAATATTTTGTGGCAATGTACTTTGAGTTGGATACAACCTTATGTAAAAATTAATCTCGCAGACAAATTCAGAACCTTAATATGTGTTTTTCTTATAGGATGCTGAGACTAGATTTAAGTTACTTTGTCGTTAACCTCCCCCCCCCCTCCCTAAAAGCTAATAAGTTTAAACAACGGGGGATTTCTCCCCCAAATATAGTGTTACTGCAATCCTTAAGGAGTCTTGTTTTTAACCCGAGCGTTCACGACCGTGACGTAATAGCACGTCACGGGTCGGCCGCGGGTGCATGGAGAGGGCTCACCGCTGAGCCCTCTCCAGAGCCGGTAAGTTCTTTGCTGGCATATTGCAGCACAGGCTTACCGGTAACACCCGCGATCGGTTGCCAGCGCTCAAAAGGATTGCGGCGCATGGGCGCCGGCCATCTTTTCGAGGATCGCTGCTCTCCCTGCTATGTTTGTACTATTTACTGTATTGCGCGTTTCGTTTGTTTTTGCCTCATGCACTTTTACCTTATTGCAATAAGTGGCACTATATTCACGGTTAGTTTACTTCCATAAGAGCATATACAATATTCCTTCATTTCAACGATTTATACATCATACACTAGACTGCCAAATAATTAAAAGAAAAAAAAAACATTAAGCATCACTGTAGCCTCGCCTACCGGATGTGAGCGTTTCTGTGTGTGTAACACCGATTTATAAAGCATCTGTTTGGACATCACATTGTTCGCGTTATCGATGCGACCAACAAAATGGCCAAAAATCAAAGCCCAATCAGGTGGACCAAGAAAGTACCAGGAAAGACCCATCATTGGTACAGATATACACTTATTTCCTATGGACACGCATGCGGGCAAAGTTACATATGCTCGCAGAGATTAGCCAAACTGCGGCTGCGCTGACACTGCTCAATCTCTGCTCATGAGAGTCAATGGCGATCATGATAGCGATGACTTATAGTGCGACTGCGCTGATTATATTCCGTATTGTGTCTGTGCTACGTACTAGCCACTCTAATGATGGAATAAAACACTACATATCACCTGTAGAGTGATGGCTTGATGGCTAAATATGGCACTGGTGCCAGAGGTGGCACTCAGAGCCCTTTCTGTGGGCACTCAGGACATCACCAGAGATGACTCCAGGTATCTTCCTGCAGTCCCAGACAGCCCAGGACTTGATGTGCACAGAGCTATTTTAAAGTGACAGCTGTACCTGGGACTATTTTCTGCTTTATTGGTGTCCTCAGGGTGCTGGTATAAATGAAAACTGTGAGAGTATAAATCACAAATTAAATTTCTGTGTTGGCACTTTGCGATAAATAAGCGGGTCTTTGTTGTAGTTTGGGCACTCGGTCTCTAAAAGGTTCGTTTGTGCTGCTATCATTTTTAATATATTCATACTTTTTTGCAGAGGTCATCAGAGTTCATTTCTTCCAAAGTACAATGTGTTTGCTAGCTCCCCCTGGTGATCAAACCAGGGAAGTGTCACTAAGTTTGTTTTTTACCAGTTCATCCTAAACACCTCAAACACCTGAACATACCTTAAAAATTATAGCAGCACAAACAAAAATTTTTGCTGCACAAACCAGCACAAACGTAGCACTAACGTTTGACACCAGTTTTGTTTGATTCCGTTAATGTGGGGGGGCTGCTTGAACTTTTGAACTTTCATTTTTTGTTCATATATTCAAAACAAAAGCAGCACAAACAAAAATTTGTGCAGCACAAACGTAGCAGAATTGTTCGGTCCCAGTTTTGTTTGATTTGGGCAACGTGGGGGGGCTGGTTGACCTCTGATGACCTCTGGAAACTTTCATTAAAATCTTAAAAACGATAGCGGCACAAACGAAAATTTCTGCTGCACAAACCAGCACAAACGTAGCACAAACGTTTGACACCAATTTTGTTTGATTTGAACAAGGTGGGGGGGCCAACTTCACTCAGGTCTTAAAAATGTATTTAAACACAAACAGATGTTAGAATAAAGAGACTTATTAAGTTCTGATAGATACTGGTCATTTGTAGCAATTTAATTGTATATAAGTAGATACAAGATTGTCGCATAAGAATCGCTTTCATAATAATAAATTTCATCTTTTATGCTCAGAGATTGGTATCAGGATGCATTACATACATCACAAGACAATAATAATTTGTGCAATGTACTTTGATTGGATACAACCTTATGTAAAAATTAATCTCCAGACAAATTCAGAACCTTAATATGTGTTTTTCCTTATAGGATGCTGAGACTAGATTTAAGTTACTTTGTCGTTAACCCCAGGGAGAGCAGCGATCCTCGAAAAGATGGCCGGCGCCCATGCGCCGCAATCCTTTTGAATGACGTGGCAAACCGATCGCGGGTGTTACCGGTAAGCCTTTGCTGCAATATGCCAGCAAAGATATTACCGGCTCTGGAGAGGCTCAGCGGTGAGCCCTCTCCATGCACCCGCGGCCGACCCGTGACGTGCTATTACGTCACGGGTCGTGAACGCTCGGGTTAAAAACAAGACTCCTTAAGGATTGCAGTAACACATATATTGGGGGAGAAATCCCCCCGTTGTTTCAACTTTTTAGCTTTTAGGGAGGGGGGGGGGAGGTCCGGTATATAAGTAGATACAAGATTGTCGCATAAGAATCGCTTTCATAATGATAAATTTCATCTTTTATGCTCAGAGATTGGTATCAGGATGCATTACGTACATCACAAGACAATAATAATTTGTGCAATGTACTTTGATTGGATACAACTTTATGTAAAAATTAATCTCCAGACAAATTCAGAACCTTAATATGCGTTTTTCCTTATATAGGATGCTGAGACTAGATTTAAGTTACTTTGTCGTTAACCCTCCCATAAAAGCTAATAAAGGTTAAACAACGGGGGATTTCTCCCCCAAATATAGTGTTACTGCAATCCTTAAGGAGTCTTGTTTTTAACCCGTTCACGACCCGTGACGTAATAGCACGTCACGGGTCGGCCGCGGGGTGCATGGAGAGGGCTCACGGGCTGAGCCCTCTCCATAGCCGGTAAGTCTTTGCTGCATATTGCAGCAAAGGCTTACCAGTAACACCCGCGATCGGTGCCAGCGGCTTCAAAAAGGATTGCGGCGCATGGGCGCCGCCATCTTTTCGAGGATCGCTGCTCCCCGTGACGTCATCAGGGAGCGGTAATCCGTCGCCATGGTAACCTCGGGTCTCGAGGCTACTTCGCGTTAATCAGCACATTGTAATGTATGAGTAGTAAAATACATATACAGGCGGTCCCCTACTTAAGGACACCCGACTTACAGACAACCCATAGTTACAGACGGACCCCTCTGCCCACTGTGACCTCTGGTGAAGCTCTCTGGATGCTTTACTATAGTCCCGGACTGCAATGATCAGCTGTAAGATGCCTGTAATGAAGCTTTATTGATAATTCTTGGTCCAATTACACCAAAAATTTCGAAACTCCAATTGTCACTGGGGCAAAAGAAAAAAAATTGTCTAGAACTTCCATTATAAAATATACAGTTTCGACTTACATACAAATTCAACTTAAGAACAAACCTCCAGACCCTATCTTGTATGTAACCCGGGGACTGCCTGTATACTGCCATAACCCTAAAAACTCAAATCACCCCCCTTTCCCTAGAACTGATATAAATATAAATAAACAGTAAAAATCATAAACACATTAGGTATCCCCGCGTCCAAAAATGTCCGATCAAAATATGATAACTGTTTTTCGCTGCGTTTAATCCCGTAACGGAAAATCGCGCCCAAAGCCGAAAATGGCACTTTTTTTGTCATTTAAAAATTCTATAAAAAGTGATCACAAGGTCGAACAGTCCTAAAATTTATAACATTGTAAACGTCATCAAAATCCGCAAAAAACCACACCACCCACAGCTCTGTAAACCAAAGTATAAAAAAGTTATTAGCGCCAGAAGATGGCAAAATCCCCAAAAAAATTTTTGTACAGGAGGTTTTAATTTTTTTAAATGTATGAAAACATTATAAAACCTACATAAATTTGGTATCCCCGTAATCGCACAGACCCAAACAATAAAGTAGACATGTCATTTGGGGCGCACAGTGAAATCCGTAAGATCCAAGCCCACAAGAAGACGGCACAAATGCGTTTTTTTTACCAATTTCACTGCATTTGGAATTTTTTTCCCGCTTCCTAGTACACGGCATGGAATATTCAATACCATCTCTATGAAGTGCAATTTGTTACGCAGAAAATAAGCCGTCACACAGCTCTGTACATGGAAAAATTAAAAAGTTATGGATTTTTGATCATGGGGAGTAAAAAATGAAAAAACAAAAAAGGGCCAGGTCCCGAAAGGGTTAAAACGTGTCCACTGTAATTTTTTCACATTTTTCCTAAGTTGTTGAATTTCTACCCAAAAAACCCAGACCAATAACCAAAATTTTACTTACCGTATTTTTTTGACTATAAGGCACACGAAAAATCCTTTGATTCTCTCAGAAATCAAAGGTGCACCATATACTCCAGTGCGCCTTATATATGATCCATACTTAGAC